>JAFMSR010000011.1:16389592-16989592 GCA_022818135.1 Saxidomus purpurata | reverse complement strand
ACCAGTTTCTCCAAACAAATTTGTGAAAATCATGGCGGTCAGGGGATGAGGCTTGTTCTCCTTGTGTGGCTATTATGGAAAACTTTGAAAATCTTCTCAGAAACCACTGGTTTGATTTCTAAACAATATCACAGAATTGTTCCTTTATTGACCCTCTACTAAATTCCTTAAAGAAATTGACTTGTCGAAAAACATGGCCGCTGGGGGTGGATGGGTGGAGTACAGGGCTTTTAACATAAAGTTTATTTAGGGCAATCTTCAAAGAAAATGTCTAAAACCACAAGTCCCCTCAGATATTTGGTGTGTATAACCTTGTCTAGTGAATCCATATAAAGACTGTTCAGACCTCTCGGGGTTATAAAAATTATGTAAATATTGGAAACTTGTCAAAAACCAGAAGTCCAATATTATAAGGCTCATTGTTAAGTTTTGTTGCTATGGTAACTGGAAAGTACAGGTCACTGATCAGTAACATGGCAAAGTGTCAAAGGTATTTTACTGCTCCTGAGATCTATAAATGTAAATAAGATATGAGATCATATTAATGTAATATACATATAACAATTTAACAAATGTAATAATTGCTATGCCTTTGAAAAAAATGAATCATTGTTCATACAACTAAATTTCAGTGAATAGTAATTGTGATTTGCGTATATCTTTTATAAATATATGTCTATATTCTTGCAGGTTCTTCGAGATGTGCCAAAAGCAAGAAGAGAAATTGACCTACACTGGAGAGCTTCCGGGTGCAAACATATAGTAAAAATAATTGATGTATATGAAAACCAGTATGGAGGTCAGAAGTGTCTACTTGTCGTCATGGAATGGTAAGTTAATACTGGTTACCATTTAATTAGTTTCGCTCTTTTTCACCCAAGAAATGTCTAAATTGGATGTACATGTGCATGTAATTTTTCAGCAATTTTTGTCGAGCCCGCCTGTGGTAGGCTCGATATATTTGTCACTTTTGGCGGTTCGGTGTATGTGCGTGCGTCCATCCGTCCGATTTTGTCTGGACCATATTTTTTTCATGCATGGAGGAATTTTGATGTTACTTGACAAATGTTCACCATCATGAGACGGAGTGTCATGCGCAAGAACCAGGTCTCTAGGTCTTAGGTCAATGTCACACTTGGAGGTTAAAGGTCAAATTTAAGAATGACTTTGTCCGGAGCATATCTTTTTCATGCATAGAGGGATTTTAATTTAACTTGGCACAAAATTTGTTCACCATCATGAGACGGAGTGTCAAGCGCAAGAACCAGGTCCCTAGGTCTAAGGTCAAGGTCACACTTAGAGGTTAAAGTTCAAAGTCAAGAATATCTTTGTCTGGAGCATTTCTTCTTCATGCATTGAGGGATTTTAATGTGTGTACAAATGTTCACCACCATGGGCTACCCTTGTTTTTAGAATTACTTCCCTTTGTTGTTACTATAAATAGCTTATATTGTAACTTTTTTATTACTGGCCGTAGAGAAAAATCGAGACAACTTTTCTGTGGTACAACACAGGGATCAGGAAATTTTGAAATCTCAATCGGTCCGGACAAGACAAGGGTACATAGTCAACCCCCCCCAGCTTTCCATTGTTGTGCATGATCATGGAACGGTAAAAGTATTTCATTCCCTCCTTTTGATTCCAAAATGTTTCCAAAAACGAAAATGTTTATCTTCTTTCATTATGGATTGGTAAATCTCACGAGTCGATAAAATGAATGCGCCGTTCACGTGGAGCGTTCCATTTTCTAAGGGATAAACTTTACATCGTTTTCGCCATAAAAAAAATTAGAAACGGAATTTCTAAGTAATAAGAAAAATATCGAGCCAGTTTTCATAAATAAATATAATAATTTCCATGTGATTTTATCATTGAAAGTGTGTTCAATTTCGATTAGAACTGATTATGTTCAAAGTCACCCCCACAAAGTTTTGTAATAATCCATGCTATTAAATTTTTGTCGTATGGTTTCGTTTTGAATATTTTTTTATGTTCTCGGGTCGCCAGTCCGATTAACATTATATGTCTGCTTGCCCTTCCGACTTTCGGAAACATTGACTACCGGTTGCCAGTCCGGTTATTTGTTTCTTTCGGGTTCCCGTTATTATTCGCCCGATTTGCCATTTTGGTCATTTGATTTTTTGAACATCGCAAATATGTTGCGTTGTGCTATTTCAACAATAATTCGAAAGGCATTTCAAAGTGTAGGTAATGATTAGCGGTCTAAAGACAATCGGTCCCGCATAAAGTCAATCGGAGCTGCTAACACATTAATAAAATCCTTTAATCAATAACGTGTTAGCGACGCCCGAGGTACATGTATTGTAGAATTGGAGGTAAAGACTGCCGCGGGTTATTATCATGACACGTTTCTTGGGGTATTAGATAGGTGCTAATAACACAGATGATATGTGTAATTACACAAGCAACTTCTTTTGTCATATTTGAGCGGTTTTATTGCTTTTTAAAAAAAAATCTTGGACCGATTTTTAAGCAACTTTTGGTTACGTGAATCGGTCCAGCAAGTTGAAAATTGGTCCAGACCAGCAAATTTTCGGTTTTCCTGATCCCTGGTACAACATACATGTTACATCCAATATTTAGGTGTATTTTTACCCATCTCTACTTGGTAAGGAGTTAGCCCTTTTGACATATGGCGGGCTCGACTTGTTGGCATCTAGTAAAATAAGATTGCATCATTTATTTATAGAAATATTAAAATTCTATGGGAGATTTTCTGATTTTGAACTGTTGAAGTCCTCTGAAAACACACAAAAAGTGACCAGTCCTAACCTTTATGCTTCCTTCCCCTTTCTTAGGGCACCCTGTCCTTTTTTAGCTGACCTGAGCATAAAGTGCTAAGGTGAGTTATTGGGATCTTAAAGGTGAGTTATTGTGATCACCTGGGGTTCAAGGTCTGTCTGTCTGTTGTCGTCTCGTCAGTCCACACTTAACCTTTGTGTATGCAATAGAGGCTATATTTTTCACTCGATCTACATGAGACTTGGTAAGAATGACTGCCTCCATAACATCCAGGTCGAGTTTGATTATGGGTGATCTTGGGTTAAAAACTAGGTCACAAGGTCATATTGTAGAAAAAGCTTTGTGTATGCATTACAGGCTGCATTTTTCATTGGATCTTCAAAAAACTTGGTCAGTATAATTGCCTTAATAAAATCTAGGCAGAGTTTGAATATGGATCATCTGGTGTCAAAAACTGGGTCACCCGGTCAAATTATAAAAAAAAACTTGTGTATGCAATAGATGTTGCATTTTTCATTGGATCTTCATGAAACTTAGTCAGAATGACTGCCTTTATGATTCCTAGGTGGAGTTTGAATATGGGTCATCTTGGTCAAAAACTAGGTCATGGGGTCAAATCATTGAAAAACCTTGTATATACAATAGACACAGCATTTTTTCTTTGGATCTCCAGGAAATTTAGTCAGAATGACTGCCTTGATCAACTCTAGGTCAAATTAGAATATTGGTCACCTTGGGTCAGAAATAAGGTCATGGGGTCAAATCATAGAAAAAAATGTGTGTGTAATAGAGGTTGCATTTTTCATTTAATCTTCATGAAACTGTGTCAGAATGATATCTTGTTGAAATCTAGATCCAGTTTGAATATTGATTACCTGGAGTCAAAAACTAGGTCACAGGGTCAAATCATAGGAAAACCTTGTGTACGCAATATGTGAAACAATGTATGTTGCTTTTTTCATTGGATCTTCATTAAACTTTGTCAGTATGATTGTCTGAATGAAATTTAGGTCGAGTTTAAATATGGGTCATCTGAGGTCAAAAACTAGGTCACCAGGTTAAACATTGTGTATGTCATACAGGTGATATTTACAACCCAATCATCATGAAAATTGGTCAGTGTTTTAAAATGCAGTGTAGAGTTGTGCCCCTTGGATTTAGACCAATATGTATATAAATGTACTTTCATAAATAGATAATTTATGTTTACAAATGGCATTAAAACCTGGCAGACATAATAAATTACCTGTGCGGTGGAAAGAAGATTTGCATAACATATTTTCTCTTTTACTCTTGGTCTAGCAGCCTGTAGCTAAATGTGTTGTTGTTTTGTGGTAAGCCTTTTGTTAATTATGTTGTTGTTTTGTGGCAAGCCTTCCGTTCATTATGATAGTGTGAGGATATTTTAGTAACATTTTATGTGACGGTAGTAATTTAGGTTGAATAGGCAGTTGTCATTGGTCAGACTTCCTTTAGCGCAGTACTGCAACTTGGTCAAGAAAGATACTTAAAATACAAGGAGCACAGCTCTGTTACACAAGTTATATCTTGTTTATTCAATTCTGTATTATCTCTTCTAAACATAGGTTTAAATAATTTATATTCATTTATTAAAACATGAACAAATACAAAACATCTATATACAGCATTCAGGATTTAACATTGTGCTATTTACTTACAGGGAAATTAAAGGTCAATTACTAAGACCAAATCCAATTTTCTTTAAAATCTGGAATTGCAGTTCAGGGAAATACAGATTGAAACTGGTTTCTAAAACTTAACAATAGCCCTTGAATATTTCCTTGTTTGAAATACTGCTGCAAAAAAACGAGTGAATGTCTTTGTATTTCCTAAGATTGACCTGGGTGGTCTTTTTGTCCTACTTTCGCTTTATTGCATGTTGAAAACAGTCAGAGATATACATTGCAGATCATTGGAAGTAAACTATGATTCAAAAAAGGCATACATATTCATGTACAACTTATTTACAGCCTCTTTCCGGCAGACTTCTGGAAAATTACAAAAATATTTGACAACTTGAAAACCTACTTTCGTTTTTTGAAAAGGCAAAATATTATTTATTAGTTCTTTTGTTAAACTCAAATTTTCAACACAATATGGTTGCATTCAATGCAGTACCGGTATGGCATATTTTTCCTTCTGAAAAGAAGCCTGTTACACTTCTGGATTGAAAAGAAAATCCGATTTGGTCTTAGTAATGGACAAAAAGTGTAGAAAAGCTTCCAGGCATTGGCTTTTATATTTAATTGTACATCGTACATAATTACAGTTGAAAATGAACAATTAATGTAACAATGGTGAAACAGCTATGATTCCTTAAGTTTGTTGTAGTAGTAATTTTAAATAGTGAATGCAATTTTCAATAGAAACATTACATAAAACTTGGTACAAATTTAAGTTCTTAAGAAATTTTTCCAAGTCTTTAAATGAATGACAAAAGCAGGCAGTTTATGTGGCATCTGTTGGTAATTCCCTTTTCCCAAATTATTTGCATATGGTTTTTCATTGCGGGGAGGGGTCTTACATCTGATTAATGATGATATTTTGTAGAGTTTCAACTGTTATTTGTTTTCATACATTTTTTTTTTTTCAATTTTATAAAACTGTTAAGTGTTTGTGAGATTTAACAATCTGTCCCCATTTTTAGCTCACCTGGCACACCAAGTGGAGTGAGCTATTAGGATCGATTTCCGTCCAGGGTCCGTCGTAGTCCACCATTTGCTTCAAACAACATCTCCTCTGAAACCACTGGGCCAATGTTGATAAAACTATGCAGGGATGTTCCTTGCATGAAGCTCTATCAAAATTGTTCAAAGAATTCCATTCCATGCAGAACTCTGGTTGCTATGGCAACAAATAGGAAAAACTTTAAAAATCTTCTTTTCTGAAACCACAGGGCCTAGAGCTTAGATATTTGGCATGTAGCATTAGCTAGTGGACCTCTACCAAGATTGTTCAAATTATGGCCCTGGGTCAAAATTTACCCAAGCGGGTGGTCACTTAGTATTGAATAGGCATAATATAGGAAAAACTTAAAAAATCTTCTTCTCTGAAACCACAAGGCCTAGAGCTAAGATATTTGGCATGTAGCATTGGCTAGTGGACTTCTACCAAGATTGTTCAAATTATGACCCCTGGGTCAAAATTGACCCCGTGGGGGTGGTCACTTAGTTTTGCAAATGCTTAGGCCATTATTTTTTTATTACTTGTTACTCGAAGTTTGAAATTAAAAAGCTCCGTGGGGGGAGGGGGAAAAAAAAAAAAAAAAAGACTTTTTTATACAGACAAACTTTGTTTCTCGTGGGCTTTCACTTCTAAATCCAACATAAGCAAGGCCCTCAGAGCAAAAGCCCTTGAATATTTGTTGACTTTTTTAGGGATTTACAAGGGGGGGGGGGGGGGGGGGATTTTGGCCCAAATGGCACTTGAAAAAACTAAATTTTCAGATAAAAATACTGGTGTCATAACAAAACTGTTAACAACAGGCATTATTGTTGAAAAAATCTATTTTTTTTTTTTTGAGTCTTCTGAACACTGTTTTCTTTGGTAAAATTAACAAAAAACGGGGTCGCGAAAATAGACGACAAACGAAAAATCGGCGATTTTCGGCTGACTATTTCAATTGTAAGGTATCAAATAATTGCAAGAAGTGATTATGAAACGTTTTTATCGATGGAAACTTACATTTTATAACAATTTTGGCAAGCATTTGATTAATTTAATCAAAAAATTTTGTCAGCATTCATTTTGAGGCGATTTTTGTCAAAAATGGGCAAATATACATCATGTTAGGAGGGGGAGTGGGGCTAAATTATTGGCCCAAATCGGTCTGAAAAAATTCACCTAGACGGAGCAGCTTCTTGACGTTATCACTTGTATAAAAGGACCTCTAATTTCGCGATTTTAAAATTTTGAAAAAAAAAAAAATTTGAAAAAAATTTTTTTGATTTTTTTTTTTTTGAAAAAACGGGAAAAAGGGGGGGGCGGGTTCGGGGGGGGGGGGTTGAGTAACGACAAATCAAAAAACACTGGCCTTATATAGGAAAAACTTTAAAAATCTTCTTCTCTGAAACCACAAGGCCTGGAGCTAAGATATTTGGCATGTAGCATTGGCTAGTGGACCTCTACCAAGATTGTTCAAATTATGACCCCCGGCTCAAAATTGACCCCCGGGGGGGGGTCACTTAGTTTTGCATAGGCATATTTAGGAAAAAGTTTAAAAATATTCTTCTCTGAAACCACAAGGCCTAGAGCTTAGATATTTGGCATGTAGCATTGTTTAGTTGACCTCTACCAAGATTGTTCAAATTATTACCCCCAGGTCAAAATTGACCCCTCCTGGGGGTCACTTAGTTTAACATAGGCTTATATAGGGAAAAGTTTAAAAAACTTTCCGAAGGCAGACAAGGCCTAGATAATAGATATTTGGCATGTTAGTCATTGCCTAGTAGACCTCTTCAAAGTTTTTCAAATTATGCCCCTGGGTCAAAATCACTTGTTTACGGGGGGGGGGGCGTATATAGGAAAACCTATTTGGTATATAACATTATCTAGTGATATTCCACTAGGCAAGTGGACTTGTACCAAGGTGAGCGATATAGGGGCATGTTGGCCCTCTTGTTTCTGAAACAGGTGATCAAAAGTCAAAACTGTGACTTACTTTAACTGCTTGTTACAGAATTCCAAAATTTTAATTTTGTAGCACCTAGAAATCTGTTGCATTTGGCATCATTGACCAATGGCAGATGAAGCCCTGGCTCTAGTATTGCCTAATAATGCCATGAGCATGACTTCACAGCGCTCAGACCTGTAGATGTGCTTTTCTAGAGTGAAAATGTATTTCCATTGTAAAAAAAACTGGTAAATTAAAGCCCACACGCTTCTTGTAAAACATATGGTTTTGCTTATAGCTTATTAGCTTAGAGGCTCATGTTGAAAATCATTTGAAAAACAGATGTTCTAATTTCTAGCAGCAGTTAAACAACATTGAACCTGCTGCACCAGATTGCATCAGTATATAATTAAGACATAAAATCTGGAATGTACATTCGGTAGTAGTTTTAAGTGTACATACATTTTAATAAGGAAGTTATATGCAACTTGCCTGGAGGAGACCTTGTCTGACCTTGATTTTAATATAATATATTGGTGAGAGTGATGTAAATTTGTGCTAAGTAAATAAAGTTAGGAGGGATTAATGCAGTATTATGTTACCGACTCACGATGTCTCTATATACAAAGAGTAGAAAAATTATGTTTTATTAAACCATGAACTATATGGGAACCGATATGCTGTAAACATAATGTCATATTGTCCCGCATGATGTTAAATGAGTGTTTGCGTAGAAAATAACGCTTTGCATTTAATCACCTTTTGTAATATCTGGTCATGTTAGAATCCAAATAACATCCTTTTTCAGCATTGTTACCATCTAATAAACAACGATTTTTCGTCCTGATACTCAGATATAAACCACTCACGGCTCCGGCCTTCGTGGCTTAAATTACTGTGTATCAGTACTTCAAATCATTGTTTATTAAACGATGAACACCGCTAGAACAGATGTTATTTCATAATTATGAATCAAATAACTGTACTCTTCCTACTTCCCCCTACCCCACCCCCACCCCATAGTGTCACTTACATGTAGCAACTTTGAAGTACAGATTGAGAATAAAGATTTTTCACTTGATTCCAAAGCCACAATATTTCTAAAAGAAAAAATAGTACATCATTAGTTATAAACTATGAGCTTTTTCCTTTGTCCATACAGAAAAGCTGGCAAAGACAGATGTTCTTGAATGCAGTGATTAAAATACGCATTGTGCAAGTTCCTTGAATTTGTAGTTGTTGAAATAAGATTACTTGAGTTTTCACTTCATGCCACTCCATGGAAGAGTTATATGAATGATATATACCCAGTAATGACAGGAAAACACTTTACCAGGAATGCATGCTCTTCAAAGTAATGCATTTTTTTGTAAAAAATATCCTAACCATACCAGAATGAAAAATCTTGAGACGCTAAAGGTATTTGATGGGAAGGGATTCACCCTAATATTAGAAAGGTTAAGCCTTCTTGAACACACCCAACATTGTGTTAAGTGCTGAAATATATACAACTACTTCCTCAACCCTCTCCAAGACCAGACAAAAGATTATCTATCTGTATTATTCTTTGGTTGTATAATGTATATGAACTATATTTGAATGCAAACACAGATTTAGTTTGTCAGAATTAGGATTACTTAACCCCCCCTTGCAGATTTGTCAAAATTTATGCTCGTTGTTGGTTGTCAGAATTTAACTGACTCATTTATATTCAAGAGCGGCAGGGGTATCACCTCAGCTCACCTTGCACAAAGCGCCGTCTGGTGTACTGGTGTTCATTTGTAAGTTGTATAATGTCCATCTACCATTCCCCCCCACACCCCCACCCCCTCCCTCTCGGTCAAAATTGATTCCACCCAGGGGTCATTTGATTTTACATAGGCTTATTTATAGAAAACCACAAGGCCAATAAAGCTTAGATATTCACTCACAATGCCATGATTAAATCTCTCATAGTTTGTAAGTAAAGAATGATAATGATATTTACTTTTCTATTTTTTTAACAGCATGGAGGGTGGAGAGCTGTTCAGTCGTATACAAGAAAGAGCAGATTCAGCATTCACTGAAAGAGGTACGTAGTTTATGATTGTATTATGTTTGTTTCTTGTCCGACTTCCGCCGGGAAAATGTCAGAGATAATCAATCTGTCTCCAGCAAATATTACTGGGCAAATTATGTAGCATTTACAAAGCTTATGGTACTGGATTGGGAACTAATTGTGTAGAATATTAAGTTCTAAACATGTAGGCGTATAGGGGATTTGGAAGGGATAAGGGGCAAGCGAGCAGATCTTAGCTTTTCTAGAAACAATTTCTCTATGACATAATGTCAAGGCAGTTTTTAACATGCATTCCGCAAGATGGTGGAAAGTTATAGATTGTTATTGTAAGTGAGTCAGACTTGCTTTAACCCGGTCCTTTTGTCTCTGACAGTCTAAAATCCCAGTGGAAATAGTAAAAGAATTAAGAAATAGGTTAAAAAAGAAGAACTAGGTTTGTAGGTCAGGTGATAATAAACTCATGATGCAACTTGAACAGACCAATTTTATTTTCATTGTGAGCTTGTTTGATCTTGGTCAGTAGTTTAAATTTGATAAAAGCTTGATTTCTTTGATTAAGATATCGTCCGGGTCATACCAAAGTCTAGTTCTGGCGTTAAAAGTATCCCCTTTTGACCATCTTTAGTCAGAAATTACATCTTGGTACAGGGTTCTCTGTAGGATTTTGAAAGTAGGAGTCCAGGACTCCTATGTCATAAAAAATAGGAGTCCCATCTGAAAATGTTTGGAGTCCCATGTTTTTAAGTACAGCGCGCTGACCCAAACCGAAGATTGGCTTCTACATGAATGTATTACAGTATTGCAATTGTATGATTACCTGGGATAACACAAGGAAACAAAAGTGTGGGTTTTTTTTCAACTGTATTGTTTTGAAATATGAAAATATGCAAAATATATAACAAGCTTCAAGCAATGCCAGTGTATCAGAGTCGAAATATTGATATTTTTATAGCAAAATGAAAGTGCTTATTTAGTAATCTGATTAATTACTCTTATGTTTAAATTTAATAAGCACTCGTGTGTTTTGACTCTTTACACCACGAACAGATCGCTATACTATCGTTATGAGTCACTTTTTCAATGTCCCATACCAAGAATCATTCCATACATTTCTATCTTTTTTCACCGAACTTTCAGAATCGTCGGTCGGACATTTCCTTTACACCCACTTTGTCCAAAGTTATTTTATCTAGTCTAAGAGTCGACTGAAAGACCGACGATTTTACAAACTGATATTTATAGATGTCTGTCTTTACGCGGCCGTCGTATTGGCGCACCATTAGTTGGGCTAGTCTAAGAGGTATTTTGAAATTGTGTAAACACCAATCGTATATATCTCAAAATGTTTTAATTGTTAAAATGGTATTAAAAATTGAGCAATGATCATGTCTTTTTAATTTGTAATGTTTCCGAAAAACAAAGGTTATCAATGTGCAAACACGCTAATTTTCAGTCACTCGTCTGCAAACACGCGACTAACTTGAACATGATTTAATCCAATTATCACAATTATAGTATTCGGCCTTTCCTTTACATGGCATAAAATGATGTTAGTTCAGTATATACAATGCCGCATGTCTAAACACAATTACACACGACGCCTGTCAATCAAGTATTGGAAAACACCACGCGTGTTTATTGGTTTACGCGCGAAACGGGTACACAGATATACCTTTCATCAGCTGTTAAATCGTGTCTTGTATATTGTCATGAATCGGGGGCACGCGTTTCACGGAAATTGTATGCGTCCCGTGGAATCATTGTCGGATTTTTTTAGCGTCCTTTTGGGAAAAGTATGCGTACAAATACGCGGATTTAAGCGTTTCCGAGAACCCTGTTGGTAAAAACCTATTTTTTTGCCCTGATAGAGGTTTTTACACTGTATTTCGAGGTTTTACTGTACTGTATGATAGTCCTAGAGGTTATTGAAATATTGATATATTGTCATTAGAATTGTTCAGTATCTTGTGAAACTTTTATGTTGCTATAGTGGTTGTGTGGAGTTGAAGTGATGTAAATATGAAAGTTGATAACGTCCAAATGCTGTTCTAAGATAATGCATACAAATTTGTGTAGGTTTGGAAGAGATAGCTCTGTCAGAAATGAATTGGTTTTACCTGGTAACCTGGTAATAATGATTTTGGTATCATTTCATGCAATACGTTTTGATCATTAACATGTTCTCTTATCAAGTTGAATTTTCTTTACATTTTACCTGAAGGAGATTATTAGCTCGACTATTCGAAGAATAAGGAGACTATTGCACTCGCCCCAGCGTCGGCGTCGGCGTCGGTGGTCGTGTTGGTTAAAGTTTTCATAAAGTCAAATATCTTGAATACTATCAAAGGTATTGACTTGAAACTCAAACTATATGTTTACCATCAACATCTCACCTGAGGAAACAATCCCCATAACTCGTTTTGATTTTTGACAGATTTATGCCCCTTTTTAACTTAGAAATTTTGGTTAAAGTTTTTATAAATTCAAATATCTTGAATACTATCAAAGGTATTGACTTGAAACTCAAAGTATGGTCTACCATCAACATCTTCACCTGAGAAACAATCCCCATAACTCGTTTTGATTTTTGACAGATTTAGCCCCTTTTTAACTTAGAATTTTTGGTTAAAGTTTTTTTAAATTCAAATATCTTGAATACTATCAAAGGTATGACTTGAAACTCAAAGTATGTGTCTACCATCAACATATACACCTGAGGAAACAATTCCCATAACTCTGTTTTGATTTTTGACAGATTTAGCCCCTTTTTAACTTAGAAGTTTTGGTATTTTTTTTTTGTAAATTCAAATATCTTGAATACTATATAAGGTATTGACTTGAAACTCAAAATATATGTTTACCATCAACATCTACACCTGAGGAAACAATCCCCATAACTCGTTTTGATTTTTGATAGATTTGTGTCCCTTTTTAACTTTGAAGTTTTGTTAAAAGATAGAATACTATCGAACGTATTTACTGTCAACATCTTCACCAATGTTTTTGATTTTTGACATATTTAGCCCTTTTTAACTTAGAATTTTGTCACAGTTTTTCCAGACAAAATGGAAATACTCAAAATGGCTTTCTTTTGAAAGTCATAGAATAATTAGCAGCATGAAGCGGTCATGCTTTTTAATTCTATACATATCAATTTTGAAAAAGTACAAAATTATTCATGATCAAATATACAAGGTCATGTATTTCTTTGAAATTATCCCCCATCCTCCCTCCAGTTGGCTTGCAGAATCCAAAGTAAGGCCTTGAAGCAATGTACATTTACAAAGGTCTTTGAACAAGTTTCATATCTTTGACCTTAATTCTATAGACAATTACACAATACTCCTGTTCTTAGACAAAAACCCCATTTTACCAACAAGCTTTCGAATAGTCGAGCGTGCTGTCATGTGACAGCTCTTGTTTTTTTTTGTGATTGGACTGAATCCATTAAGGGTGGTATAGTATCAAGTACAGGGATTGGTTTCTAGGAAAACAGTAGGATTATGACCCATTCAATACCGTAGACTGACATATCCTTCTTCCTTTATGAACAGTATAGTTCATGTTAATGTGTTTGAGGTACTGATAATACTTGCTTTCACGGCATCCAATGTCCAATCAGGAACCAACTTAAGAGTGAAGGAACCAGCCACTGTCCCTGCTAGTATCCATTATTTATATAGTAGCTGGCTAGACGTAAGCCTGAATCAGGCCAGGCATTACCTAAGAACTTAATGGACTTAGAGGATCAAACCCAGGTCCTATGGGATGCTAAGGGATCTCCCTATAACTGCTAGACTGCTGAGGCTCACTGTGTAATCTACATTGTACTATACATATCCTTAAAGCCTGATGATCATGATTATTTTCTATATATTTCGCTATTATTATAACTCTAAATAAATGAATTGTACAGCCTGATCATATAAGTCTTTCAGTTTTGTTTAGTTGATTGTTTGTCATATGTACATGTATACAGGGAATCTTCATTCTAAAGAATTAAAGCATAGATTTTATTTCCTTCTCAAATACTGAAATTGATACATACACTGTTGATTCTAGGAACTTGTCGGCAGTTTATTTTAGGAAGAAAATCACTCCTTTACCATCCTGGCCATTTAACATTGTTTTAAACAATGCAATCTACTATACTTTGGCTTGTGAACTGATTTTCTGTTTCACTAATATAGGAGCCTATAGTTTTTCAGACATGTTTTTGAAAACTGGGCGAAGTCTTGAAATCATTCCAAGAGTTCCAGGACAATCTACAGTATTGTTATGCTCTTGTCGTAATAAAAATTGTTAGTTTAAGCCCTAATTGTTTTTAGAGGAAGTGACGTTACCTTTGTCAACCAGGGCAGCTCATGATCAGCCTTTGCATTTGTACACGCTGATTATGATCTACGAATCAGTAAATCTTCCATTGAGCACCCCTCTGAACAAGTAATGGTACTGTCCACATTGAACGATGGACAAGTTCATTGTAGAAATTAGGAAAGATAAGAGTGAAATTGACTTTAAACTGAAGTAACAATATTTTTGACACTGCAGTGCAGTATAGTATTGTTCTGGAAGAGAAAAATCATCATGCCCCTTGATCATAAGTACAAATGTATATCCTTTGTATTCCGAGATGTCAATTATAAGTGTCAGTATTCAGTTATGAGTAGGTAGATGATTATTTGCAAGAAGCCTTTCTGCTAACTTAAACTAATAAAGTTGTTTTTAGCTCACCTGATCATGAAATGCTCAAGGTGAGTTATTGTGGTCATCTGATGTCTGTTGTTTGTCATGCAATAGAGACTGCAATTTTCACTGGATTTTCATGAAAGTTTCAAACTTTGTCAAAATGACTGCTTTGATGAAATCTAGGTCGAGTTCCAATATGGGTAAAGAAGGTCATGGGGTCAAATCACAGAAAGACCTTATATATGCAATAGAAGTTGCATTGGGTCTGCATGAAACTTGGTCAGAATGACTGCCTTGATGAAATCTAGATAGAATTTGAATATGGGTCTTCTGGGGTCAAAGACTAGATCATCTGGTCAAATCATAGAAAAATGTGTATGCAATACAGGTTGCATTTTTTCATTGGATCTTCATGAAACTTGGTCAGAATCATGAGAATGACAGCCTTAATGAAATCTGGATAGAGTTTGAATATGGGTCACTTCAGGTAAAAAAAGCTAGGTCACCCTGTCAAATCATAGAAAACCTTGTATCAGCAATATAGGTTACATTTTTCATTGGATCTACATGAAACTTTACCAGTATGATTGTCTGAATGAAATTTAGGTTGAGTTTGAATATCGGTCATTTTAGGTAAAAAAAAAACTAGGTCACAGGTTCAAATCATAGAAAATATTTGTGTATGTAATAGAGGTTGCATTTGTCATTGAATCTTTATAATTTAACACTTGGTCAGGATGATTATCTTGATGAAATCTAGATTGAGTTTGAATATCGATCATCTGAGGTCAAAAACTAGATCATGGGGTCAAATTATTGGAAAACCTGATTGTCTAGATGAAATTTAGGTTAAGACTGAATATGAATCATCTGATGTCAAAAACTAGGTCACCCGGTTAAAAACCTTATGTATGCCATATAGGTGACAATTACAACCCAATCATCATGGAAATTGGTCAGAATGTTTGTGTGGATCACCTGGGATTAAAAACTGGGTCACCAGGTTAATTCCTAATAAAACCTTGTTTACAAGGTACTCTAGAAGTCACACTTCCAATCATCATGTAAATTGGTCAGAAGGTTTGTCTTCTCAATATCAAACAGAATGTTTTTGTTTATGATATATAGTTTAGGGTTGAAGTTTGGTCACATATAATGGTCATAAGTAGGTCTCAGGTGAGCGATATAGGGCCATCTTGGCCCTCTTATTAACTTGAAGCGTATCACTGTTTTATCCTCAAGTATATGTACTTTCATGTCATGTTACACATTGGCAATGACCGAGTTTTATTTATATCATTGTGATATAATTTAAGTTTCAAGTGCTCAAATGACATGCATTTCCTGTGAATATAATTTCTAAGTTCAAAATATAAATAGACATAATTATGCAGTTAGGTCAGGAACTCAGGGTGTCCTTGAAGCTACTTTACACACACAAAAAAATCATTATTTATGTACTATTCACAAAATCTGTGTCAGATGACATTACCAAAGAAAAGTCTGGATTTTCCCAAACAGATTTTCTGTGAAATACGAGCAGTAGTTTCCTTGAGCATTTTAAGATTTACAATGAAAATACAAATGTATGTTGAAAGTATGAAACATCAAATCTATTCTTAATATTTATTTTATTTTCATTTATTTATGCTCAATTTCTCTTTCAGAGGGTGCAGCAGTTATCAGTGACATAGTTAAAGCAATACATTTTCTACATTCCATGAATATAGCACACAGGGACTTGAAGGTAATGAAAAAGTTAAATTTTATAGCAGGAGGGTTATTTGGCTACCTTTAGTCACCCAGTCTTTTATTATACCCCGAAACGAAGTTTGGGGGGGTATATAGGAGTCACCCGGTGGTTGGTCAGGCGGTCTGTTGCATTTTCCTTGTCCGGAGCATAAGTTGGAATTCAGTACAACTTCATACAATGGTCAAGCACATTGAGAGGAAGTGCAGTGCACAAGAACCATAACTCCGTCTTGACTCATTACAGAGTTATTGCCCTTTGTTACTTTTCCTTGTCCGGAGCATAACTTGAAAACTACTGGTCGGAATTCAAAACAACTTCATACAATGATCAAACACAATAAGAGGAAGTGCAGTGCATAAGAACCATAACTCTATCTACAGTAATTACAGAGTTATTGCCCTTTGTTACATTTCCTTGTCCGGAGCATAACTTGAAAACTACTGGTTGGAATTCAATACAACTTCATACAATGGTCAAGTACATTGAGAGGAAGTGCAGTGCACAGGAACCATAATTCTTTCTTGACTTATTACAGAGTTATTGCCCTTTGTTACTTTTCCTTGTCCGGAGCATTACTTGAAAACTACTGGTTCGAATTCAATACAACTTCATAAAATGGTCTAGCACAATGAGAGGAAGTGTAGTGTACAAGAACTATAACTCTATCTTGAGTATTTACAGAGTTATTGCCCTTCGTTATTTTTTTTGTCCGGAGCATAACTTGAAAACTACTGGTTGGAATTCAGTACAACTTCACACAATAGTCAAGTACATTGAGAGGAAGTGCAGTGCACAGGAACCATAACTCTTTCTTGACTCATTACAGAATTATTCCCCATTTGTTACTTTTCCTTGTGTGGAGCATTACTAGTAAACTACCGGTTGGAATTCAATACAACTTCATACAATGGTCTAGCACAATGAGAGAAAGTGCAGTGTACAAGAACCATAACTCTATCTTGAGTATTTACAGAGTTATTGCCCTTTGTTACTTTTCCTTGTCGCGGAGCATAACTTGAAAACTTCTGGTTGGAATGCAATACAATTTCATGCAATGGTCCAGCACAATGAGAGGAAGTGCAGTGTACAAGAACCATAACTCTATCTTGACTAATTACAGAGTTATTGCGAACAACAATATCTCTATTTTAGTTGTTTTTTTGCAAGGTATTCTGTTACTACGAACTTCCTCAGTTTATAAAGCAGTCTTTCGGGGGTATTAATCACATTTAGTGATAGCTCTAGTTGTAATTGTGGAGCAGGTACCCATTTATAAATGAAGTTTCCACAAGTGACAGGTATTTCCATCTGAACCAAATGATTTATGATAGAAACTTTTTATCCGGAAGACGCATTTGTCTGATTGTTGTCTGGCACATTGGAATGCAAGATGGATTTTTCCAGTGTTGGTATAATTACCAAATATTCCGATCTGATATGCAAAAGGCGTTGATCACCTTAGGGTCAATGTATGGCGTAAGTGTATCAATAGTGGCGTAACTGGACATACACTATTCTTGCATACCAGATCGGGATATCTGCAGTTTTTACCAGTGCTGGAAAATCTCATCTTCCATCCACCCTAACCCCATGTAATATGACTCTCGTGAATTACTTGTGACGTAACGTTTATATAAACATTGTGACGTCACTTCCCCAAACAAAGCAATAGAATATTGTTTATTTTTATATCATAATATCATATTAAGTGCAAGACAATATGCAAGAAAAAGTTTCTATCATGAGACATTTGGTTCAGATGGAAATATTTGTTACCTGTGGTAACTGTGTGCGGGAACTGGGTAGAGCCTCATTCACGCAAAAACAGTTACCCTAGTTGACGGTTATTTCAATCTAAACCTTGAGCTCATGACAGAATCTATTACTGTCTAGGGATCATACTTGGGCCAATTTTCGTCTCACACTTGTATTTGACTGACTTGGAGGCTTATCCAGTAAGTAGTTAGTGCTAATTCTGATGAAATTATCTAAATTCAGACAGAAATGTATCCCTTTTTATTCACATCAAGGTTTGCATTCTGTTAACACAGTTAAATACTGGTAAGTTACAGCAGTAAAATTTTAAAAAGAAATAATTTTCATGTTCATTTCAGCACTAAAATGTCAGCTTGCAGTTCTTTGTCAAATTCTTTTATACATCATATAGAAATTTAAACACACATGAAAACAGTATGAAATCTCAATGTAATATTTTGTGGTACATTTGATTCAATGGCCATTTTAAGCTTGTATGTGTATTACATGTAAAAATAAAGGAGATTAAGAATTGCCCCTGGTGTATACATGTAAAGGGTTAAGATAAAATTGATGTAAAAATAACATTTAAGGCACTATTAAGTAGCTAACCAGACTTCTTATTTCAGCAGGTTTTGTTTAAATAACCTATTTTCAATGATATATGATGCTTGATAGTGGGTAAAACTGTTTTGTAGAGATTTGATAATACAGTTGATAGCTATTAATATCTTAAGCTCTGATAAAGTATCAGCTAATCCCACAACGCTTACATAGGCCAGACTGTGAAGTTTGTAACCAGTTTTAGTTATAGTTACAAGTATTTTTTTCTATCGTCAACGTTTGTTTTGCCGTTTGTTTTGCCGTTCTAGAAATACTGTTTATGTTAATAATACTAGAATGTTCAATTTGATAATTCAGTAGATTTTGGAGGGGGGGGGGGGGGGGCACTTGGGTGTAGTCACTTCAATAAAGAAGTCACTTACCTGAAACTGCCACTTATTGCTATGTCCCTTTCACCACCCAGTTTAAATAATTGATACACCTGTATTAAACTGTCACCTTTTTGTCAGAGGGCATGGTCGCTGTTAGACTGGCATTCAGTCCTTACATTTACTATTTCATTTTATGATTATCTGTCCAGTCATTTCTTACTCAATTAACTCCCTTTGCTGCCAAAATTGATTGAGCCTTGTTAGGATCAAAGGCTGAAAGTATTTTGATTGGTGTTTTAATGAAATATATCATTATCTAGCCTGGTGGCAAAGCTAGGTTGCTGTGTGCTTGCTGGTAAATAAAGTAAATAACCTATAATCAGCATATAGTCGAATATGTTGACTACCATGGGGATAATGACCAGCAGGTAGAGAGCACTCCACAGTTTATGTACCATGGAAACACCTGTGAATAAAGACCACTCTGTCAATAGCGACCACTTTGAAATCATCTGACAGTTGATCTGTGTCAGCAGGTTTGATCATTGTATGGTTTATAAGTGATTATGAAACTTTAAGAGACTGGAAATATTTGAAAGAAATATAGATCTCTGCATTGAATAAAAATTTCAGTTTAACACAATTTTGAAAGACATGTTTGCAGTTTATATTTAGTTTGTTTTTAATGAAGAAATGTGTTTGTTGTTTATTTCAGCCAGAGAATTTGTTGTACTCATCAAAAGGTCCAGATGGAATTATAAAGTTAACAGATTTCGGTTTTGCCAAAGAACTTATAGCATATAAGTCCCTACAAACTCCCTGTTATACTCCATATTATGTTGGTAAGTCGTTGAATATTTTTTATATTATTATCTACACCATAATTTCTTCACTAAGTTTTGTTCAAATCAATGTTGATCTTCAGGCAAAGTCCTCGTTTATTCCTGGGACTGTTAAATCATTTCACATGAGGAAGTAAGAGTTATTTGCATTGACTGATTAGTCATTTTGTCACAGTATATTCTACTGACTGATTGATCATTCAGTGTTGTAGGAATAGGTGCTCTACTTATCAGTTTACTTTATTTACACAAAGCTCTGAATAAAAATATAAATTTCAAAAGCTCACAATCTTTTTCTTGCAAAAGCGATGGTACTGACATCTGTAGTCATTATAAGTACATGTTAACAGTTCTTATCAGCGTGAGAAGACACCACTTGTGTGCATGTTGTATATACGCTTGCTTTCATGTCACTGAAGTCATCTTGAGAGAAGTAAAGTAAAAGTATAGACCCAAATTTGAGTCTGGGTGCATAACTATACTGATCAAGAAATAATTTGAGTTCTCATAATTTTAATTTTGAGTACCACATCTCAATTAACAAAGAATGTAACACTTTTACATAGATTAAACAAATGAGCATAATTATGATGTGGATAAGACAGTATACAATGCTACCAATGTAGTATATCTTAGCATGCAGCATGAGTACTACAACCATGAATTTTTATCCTTTCCGCGTTACAGTCTAACCTCCGTGAATGACACCTCCCAACAGCAACCACCTCTCAAATTACACACATATCCTTTCCCTTTGTGTCAGTTATATAAGGAATCAACCTCTCCAGAACAACACCTCTATACAACAAACGCGTTTCTGTCTTCCAAAGGGTGATCGCTCCTGAGAGGTTGCACTGTATTTTTATGATCATGATCTTCAAGTTTGGACAGCACTATAAGATGTTCAAATGACTTCTCACTGAAAATTAACTGTCTGAATAGTGAACAGTGTAGATCATGATCAGATTCCGCAGAATTACTGTCGGATATGCAAGCTGATTGTAATCTGTAATTTGCAGCGGTCGCAACAGCAGAATCACTTGCCGCTTGCGGGATAAGGGTTAGTGTTTGTCTTTAACCGACTTCTCTTGTGGTTTTTTTCAGCTCCTGAAGTTTTGGGACCAGAGAAATATGACCGATCATGTGACATGTGGTCTCTAGGTGTCATAATGTATATATTGTAAGTATATGTCACGACTTATAAAATGTATTCTGAATCATAAGAAATCAATGGTACACATACATGAAATGCAGAAATTGTGTTTACATTGCTTATGTTTATGTACATGTCATATTCATTATCTGAAATATTTGAGTTTGCCAGAGCTGAACTTCAAGTTGATGTTGAAAGTATTCGCAGATTATATTGAATATATACATCAAGCTAACATATAAGCTTTTTCAAACCTTGACATGACGAGCATGGATTTGTGTTTTATTTGAATAATCCTCTCATTTGTACTTCCTTCATTTATATGATACTTTCTGCATTTCATTTCGAAGTTTTGGTTGTAAATTTGTCCCAAATGCCTGGGTCCTGTATTATCAAGTGTACGCATTGCTTTCAGATTGTGTGGTTACCCACCATTTTACAGTAATCATGGGGCAGCAATATCACCGGGTATGAAGAAGAGAATTAGGAATGGTCAGTACGAATTTCCCAAACCAGAATGGAGCAGGGTGTCAAAAGAAGGTTTGTATATTAGTCAACATTCTTTTAGTAGAAACTGGCCGGAGAAACAGTCTCTTTTATTGGAATTCCTCATTTAAACTAGATTAAACTCAACTGAGTATGTGTGAACTTTGAGTTATTGTAACCAGTTACTTTCTGGCATCTGTTCACTATTTTTTCTAAACAACACTGCTGAAACTACTTTATGGCAGTTGATGGAACTTAGCATAGATGTTCTCTGAATTGCACTCTACCAAAATTAGTTAAAGAATTTCATTCTATCCCGGAATCTAGCTCATTGGAGGTCCATATAGAACAATCTTGGCTAGATTTGATATTTATAAATGTCAAGCACTAATTTTCACCTTTGGAAATTGGTATCAGTAAGGCATCAAACATACATGAGGAGGTCCTCAAGCCCAGTTGTAAAATGGTAACATTTGTAGACTGTTGCTGACAAGCAAGACCAAAGGACAGAGCTAATAACCCTAAGTATTTTTTTTTCTACTTGGAGAGAAGTTCATTTTTCTATAGTACTGACTGACCAGTGAAGGTGTCATCACTAACTTAGGCATACAGGGGTCAGATCCTGTTGAAGATTTGTTTATTCACCAAAATTGTCACTCCCAGGAGTCCTGACTGATATTTGGATTTTTTTTTGAGAAATTCTGTTGGTCAGATTTGAAAATATCAAATGCGAAAAGTCTTAATTTGACCCTTTAGATTACTGTACTGATTTCCCAAATAACTTGATCCCCACCAGTTTTATGTTAAGTAAATTTGTCTTTCTAAATTAGTAAAGTCAAAGATAAAATCATGAGATGGTTGAAGGTGTCTAGAAACTGTAGATGAGATATCTAGAGGAGTCGTGACTTTCTTGTACCTCAACTTTTTCACCTGTATCTTGACGCTGGCAAAGTTTTGCCGATACTTAAATTAACCATTAACAATTTGATTAAATTCTCCTCAAGTTACACTATAACCCTGTAACTGACTATTCAAGTGTGTGTAAATTTCTCTCAATAATTAAATGTTATCTTTAATTCAAGATTGGGGATTGTTTGCCTGGTCTTTGTGATTAATTTTTTGTGAGGGGGGGGGGGGGAGTGACAAGTCATTCCAATTCCGTTCCCAGTGATCAACATGTACATGTGATCATGATCTATTTGTTGTTCAATTTCTTAATTTACATTAAGCATACTATGAGAAATGAATGGGATTGTCCAGCAGTAAAGATAGATCAGTCCATTTTAGAAATTCTATAAGATAATGTGTTACAGAAAAGTTACGCTTTTAAGACCATCCTGAAATTTTACAGAAAAGTTGCGCATTTTAGACCAACCTCGATATTAAGACTGCAATAATTCAGAACCAACTGCTCATTGTAAAAATGTATTGTTAATAAGACTGGTGTATTAATAAGACCATTTTTCATTGGTCAGAAGGGTGGTCTCTCTGTTTTGTAATACTATCACTAGTAATAGAAAGAAATAGGTCAATGAAAGGTTGTGAAGCTTCCGATTAATTTGCCATATATATACATTTGTAATAGCAGTAAAAAAGTGGTTTACAATTTATGTGATTTATTTAGTCTAACTTATTTATATTTGTAGCAAAAGATTTGATCAAAGGCTTGTTAAAAACAGTTCCAGAGGAGAGATTTACAATAGACCAGGTCATGCAAAACAAATGGATTTCAGTAAGTCATTTATAGTTATAGACAGTCTTTAGTTAATCACTCCACTTTTTGTAAGTCAAAATGATAATTAAACATGATGTCAGTCATCCCATAACATTGCTCCTTTGTTGATGTTGCAATATTCATGACAAAAGAATCCATTAAAGCTTTCATTCACATGCATATACCTATAAATGTTCTGTCAAAAAGAATGCCTTTATTTTACCATAAAATTCAGACCAACAGAAAAAATCCATATTGTGTGTACGTGCAGTTCACACAGTGCCATTGTTTGTATGAGTGCATTCAATTGGCTCAGAAGATTCATGCATAAACGGTATATAATGATAGGGTGATTATCATTAAAATGTCATCCAGAAGCCAGATTGGCTCTTGTCAAATCGTTCTCATATTATCCGACACACTACTCAAGCATATCCGGCATCCAGGATCACAATTATGCTATTAAGCAGTTCATTATAAATGCTGTCTGGCTCAGGAAAATTGTCAGTTTCAGAATTTCGGAAATGAATCACGATTTATTGCGAACATTTAGCATAGTGTTGACTTTGCGATCAGTGCAACTCATGATCAGGCTATAAAGATACATGCAGTCTGATCATAATCTGCATTGTTCACTTTATAGCTAGTAAGTGTTCATACCTGTGAACCCTACCGTTTCTTGCGGTATACTACCGGAATTCAAAGAGAAAAATAATCTCCGGCTGGGAGGTGCCATTCTACCGTAAATTAGCGATTATGATCAAATTGACCTTTAACACCGAATGTAAACAAATTATTGACTGGTTTTCCAATTGGTGCAGACTGATTTATCAATATCTCAGCTAAATCGTATACCAATGCCACCTGTTTTGTTGATTGCATTTTGTCACGATCTGTGATTTTGTGTATGTCAGTTTTTCACACATTTTATGATGGGGATTAAATTGTTAGTTGGTGTCTGTACCCATCAGGGGTCATAACATAATGGATTATGGCTAAGTAGGCAGAGTGGAAAATCCTAGTCGATAAAATTAATTAATCACAGGATGTAAACAGATCGGACAAAAGGTACAAAACAAGGCTGGTAAATAAAGAGCGTATAACTATTACCTTGCAATATTTCTAGATCGATTTTCATTTTGTTTTCACAATTTAAGAATTCATGAGTACCATGATACTATTATAGATATATTTTTATTTCTAAATGCATATTTTTAAATCTTACTTTCACTTTACAGATGATTATATTGTGAACAGAAAGTGAAAGTAGATTTAAAAATGCTATGATTTAAAACAGATGTTTAAAGCAGCTTTTAAATGTCATTTGGGACTATTAGCTTGAAGCGCATGTACGCATAAAAATCTCCCACAAAAATTACCAATCTCCCTCATTTTTAGGACAAATCTCCCTCATTTCTATCAAAAATAGTTCACAGGTATTAATGTTTTGCGGGCACATAATAATTAGCAGGGCTCAGAAAATTTAGAAATCTCAATTGGACCGGGCCAGCCATGCACTGTCGATCTCCCCCTCCACACTGCTACCCTGTACACGCAATCACCCTTTCTGCCCTACTTACAGAATGGCTTGACATTCAGGTGGACATATTCGGTCCGTGATTTTATGAAATTTATGACATATTTTTGGACCGAATTGTGTTTTTTTTTGTCAGGGGAATTGGTCTGACGAGTTGAAAATCAGTCTGGACTGACAAATTTTTGGTTTTCCTGAGCCCTGATAATTAGTACTGACTAAACTTCTAAAATAGAAGTTTTATAGGAGTTTAGTCTAGGTTTCTTAATCTTGGTCTTAGAAGAGTATCATTTTAAAATAGACATTTTAATCTGGATGGAAATTTGTGAGTTATATATACATGTATATAGAGAGGACAAGTATGATTTGTATTAACAGACAAAAACTTGAAGAATGTGATAAGGTGAACTGAACTGTTTGTGGTTTCTTGTGACTCAATTTCGTTTTCTTGCAATGTAGGATCACCAAGTAGTGCCACAAACTCCATTGATGTCAGCTCAGGTGTTACGCGAGGAAGAAGAGACCTGGATGGATGTGCAGGTTAGTTCATTCATAGAATACTTATCATTATGTTTACCATAATGAGATGTATTGATTTTGTGCTGCCTGTCCATTATAATGCATATTATGATTTTGGGTCACTAGCTCAAAGGTCAAGGTCAGTCTCCATTTCTTCTGTGCTGGATTTTCATAAAACTTTGCAGAAGGTGTCAATATGAAGTCTAGTTAGGCATATTATAATTTTGGGTCACTAGCTCAAAGATCAAGGTCACAGGGACCTGAAAAACATAACTCTTGTCTCTATTTCTTCTATTAAAACACCCTGCTTGATTTTTATAAAACTATGCAGGAACCATCAATATGAAGTCTTGTTATGCATATTCTAATTTTGGGTCACTAGCTCAAAGATCAATGTCACAGGGACCTTAAAACCAAAAATCTTGTCCACATTTCTTCAAAACCCCTAGCTGGCTTTTCATAAAACTTTGCAGGCAGCATCAGTTTGAAGTCCAGTTGTGCATATTATAATTTGTGGTCTCTAGGTCAAGGTCATAGGGGTTGTAGATATACGTTTTTCATAAAACAATCGCTATGTATTATGCAATACTATTTATTATGTAAAAGGTCCCATGTGCTGAAACCGACCTTGCTTTGTAGTTAGAATGGGATCAGATCAGTTTGTATACCCAGCTAGTTTAATCTGTACGCAGACTGTTCTCATGAAATGACTTTATTAAATGAATATGTCACTCACATGGATTATCAGCTGATACACTATTATTAAGAGCTTTATTGCACAGGAAATTATAGTGGTTGATATATCACAGCAAGTGTCAATCTGTTTGTTTTCCACCAACACAGCTAATCTGTTAATAAGATGTTATCAAAACTTGAAGAGTGCTTTTAGCAGGATTTTATTAAGTGAATGTACACTCTATTTTTACAGGAGGAAATGACAAATGCACTAGCAACAATGAGAGTGGACTATGATCAAATAAATATCAAAAATTTGGATGAGTCGGAGAATCCTATGTTGAAGAAACGTAGAAAGCGAGTTGGAAATCCCGCACAGCCGGCACTTCTGGAAGAGTCATCGATGGAAACAAAATGATGCAATACTTCCAGGCTTATTATGTGATGCACACTGCAAAAAAAATAAATAATACATAAAAATCATGGTAGTGATGATAAACGTTTGCATACTGAAAGGTTTTGTTTCCAGTACGAGTCGGTTGTTTAACGGTTTGGTAGAGTGACAGGCCTGTATGACAGTAACGGGATAGAAATATGGAACTTTGAAATATGAATACAGTATGAGAGGAAAAACAAGCAGTATGCATAGACATATCAATATTGCGTGCAGTAAATGAAGTACCACCTGTCATATGGAATTAAAATACGTTAATATATATATATATATACATGTACTTTTAACACTTCATTAATTGCAGCAAGTTTTGTTCCATTCAATACATTGTTAGTGAGATCCTTATCATTATTATTGAAATGAGAATTTTGTAGGCTTCTAATTAATTGTTTATATGTATATTTTGTTAAATTCATGGTATTTTTGTAAGACGTACCTTTGTTAATGCCATTTTATGCAGCTGTTTTATATACCAAACTTTTTAGATTGTTATTCAATTAACATGCCGTGTTACGAAATAATTCGTACAACTTCCTGTGCTCATTTGAGTGATAGATTGGGAGAGTTGCTGGCATGTGAAGCTGTCCCGGTTGCCATTTTTTGTTAGAAATTGTTTACTTAGAAAAACTGTAGACAAAAGTTAGGTGACATAGGTCATGGTAAGGAAAGATCAGATCTTAACAAGTCAGATGATTTTGTCAAAGAAAACTCTACTCTTACATCTTAAGCTAGGTCTCTAGGTTATACTGAATAAAAGCCAGTCTTATCACAGTCTGTCTAGCAAAGTGGTTTAAGCACATATTTGGTCACTAATGTTGTACTATTAAGTTGGTTTCTTTAAATGATTAGAGGCTAGGTTTTTAACAAACAAAGAGGTCAGATTTTGTTACAAAACTTTGGTCTGTTGTAAATCATTTGTATTTTGTTCAGGTGAATTATTTAGAGCCATCTAGGACCATATTGTTTACTATTCAAATATGATGCCCACACAGGATTTTGTTCTTTATATACAGTCACTGCACATTTCATACTTTACTTTCTGGTGGATGGCAATGTACTGGGTAGATTTGAAGTTTTTTTGTTTTTTTTTATTTCTTGCACACATACTGCAAAATACTTAACTACTCATTTAAGGCAAACATGTTCATCTTTTTTAATCTCTGGCTTGCTGGGAAAGCTCTGTATGGTGTCAATAGAGTAAATAATGATGGTTTAATCCCCAATTCCTTTTTACCAACACATCAGGTGAGCAATCCAAGACCCTAAGAACTTCTTTCTCACACAGTTAACCTCAGTTTCAGCGGAGGAGAAAAATCAGGTTTCATTTGAGTTAAGTTTCAACTTGTTACCTCCCATATTACTCAAAGTGCACATCCATTCTCAGATCAAGATGAAATCTACTTCTTTTTTCCCCATGAAAACATTAAGATTTAATATAATCCATCTGTACAAAGCAATAGATTAATATTTCTTGGCTCTTCCATTAAACCTATTTTAGTTATATGAAACTGAGAAAGTTTTCTGAATTTATTTTGCTGTTTCTTGTAGTTTAATAGCACATTCAGTTTCTATAATACTCTGAAAGTACAGTACAAATGTATATAGACATGTGGATAATGTGCATGTTTTGAGAATTTATACATTTTCCTATATTATTTGACTTTTATCATGTAAAATGAAGACTTTTTTCTTGAAGATAAAAATGCATATACAGTGATGATAAGCAACATGGAGATAAACACACCTCGTTTGTTTTGTTTTTATGTCACCAGTCCAGACATTGAGAGAGTTACTGAACTTGCAGTGCATTTTCTGAAAAGGGTGATAAAATTTTACGAGCTCAAAACTAGGTCATGTGGACCAAAAACTAGGTCACCAGGTCAAAAATTATTAGTCAAAGCTCGTGAACACTCATTTTGTACGCAATTGTCTTGAAAATTAGTCTGAATGTATGTATCAATGAACTGTGAAGTTAGAAACTGGGTCATGTGGGGTCAAAAACTTGGTTACTAGGTCAAATCATAGAAAAACCTTGCAAACACTAAAAGCCACTTTTTGTACTCGAGCATCATGAAAATTTTGTCAAAGTGTTTGTCTTGATGAACTGAGATCAAGTTTGTATTAAAACTAGGTCACCAGGTCAAATGATAGAAAAAGCTTGTGAACACTTGCATTTTGTACCCAGTTATCTTGACAATTAGTCAGAAATGTATTTATTTATGAACTCCATGTCAAGTTCAAAATTTGGTCACTTTGGGGTCAAAAACTAGGTCACCTGGACAAATAGAAAAACTCTGTGAACACTCTAGAAACCACATTCAACACCCAATTATCGTGACAATTAGTCAGAAATGTATGTATTGATGAGTTCAGGGTGAAATTGAAAACTGGATCACATGGGGTCAATGACACTGGTGAGCGATATAGGGCCCGCTTGTTGATGAATTTCATTTATTTTGAGATTTTGATTTATCATAGTCTTATACAGTTGAACCATTGGCCGTTCAGCAAAATACAGTCAAACCTGTGTTAAAGACCACCCCCGAATAAAGACCAGCAAGGCGATCTCAGTGCACTATTCATCTATAATAAAAACAACTGTGAATAAAGACCACCTGCAAACAAAGACCACATCTGTAGCTTCCCAACAGTGGTCTTTGTTCATAAGTTTGACTGTAATCTGATGTCAAAGCCAATAGTTCATATAATAGTTTGGCTATGGGTTGCAGCATGCTGCTGTTAACGCTCTATGTACAAGCAACCCCTTCCCCTAGACTTGAAGATGACTTCACAACAGGAAATCTTGACTTTTTGACGCAAATGTCAATAGGGGCCGTAACCATTTTTAGGTTTTACTTCCTTACATTTACCTCTGAAGATAACTGCAGCATTTACACGCCGGGGTTCTAGAAAGTTCTTGGCCAATGGAATACATGCCTGTGCTGCAGCATCGTGTCATATCAGCTACTCTATGGTGGTTCTGGAGGCAGATCTTGATTACACTCTGTATCAGAGACTTTCTGTGACAGGAAAATACTGTTTTTGGTTCTGACAACCAATAAAGGTTTAGCCACGATCTATCATAACTTGTTTAACAGTGAAGTAAAAACACGGCACGGTAAAGCGACGGTACATTTTATTTGAAAACAAACATATACATGTACAAATGTATAAAAGAAACTTAACAATACATGTTAACTGAAGTTGATAGAACTCGGTTGTATTTTACTTTGAACCGAAGTCTAACATTGTATTTACGATCAGTTATTGTCCCGCGTTACTTGGACCCTACCAAGCGCTTGAAAGGGGTTCTTTTCTCACCATACCAGAACTGCTCTTATTTGAAAATACGAGGAAAAACTTAGTGTTTCATAAACTGCACAAACAACATTTTTTTAAACCAAATAAAAACACGTGTACTCTACTGTAGAATACATTTTGAGTGCTGACAGTTTCTTAGAAACGCTCATTAAAAAAAAACCTCGAATCATCATTGTATGTATACAGACATCAAAAATAAAACTAAATATGAGAAATATCATGGGTCTGTTTGCAGAAATCAAAAGCACGCTGTTTCAATGCCCCCAATATCTGCATTTCGAGCTTGTGGGGCAAAATTCTCCTGAAGAAGAACGTACATTATATATGTAAAATTATACCTTTCGGCGGCTTGTGATCATCCGTAAGAGTACTATTTTTGTTTTACATGAATATGGCAACAAGTTTGTTTACAACATTACTACATACAACACAGTCAAGCAATAATACATTTGAAATTAAGTACATTGGACCAGGAACGGTCTATACGGTTATGGAGTATTCCTGATTGGACGTTAATTAATATCATGTGAACAGACAACCCGACGAAAGGATATTAAAATTAGAAGTTGCATGAAAAGTCAAAGTTTTTCATTCATCATCCTGTTTCTTTACATAAGCCATAAAAATGATGAACCCTGCCGAGGTCCAGGATACAAGCCAGCTCAAGATGTCACACGCGCTAGCAGCATGCAGATCGTAGTCACCTTTGCGTACCCTAGCAACGTACACCGCCAGTGCGAGCATTGAGAAAAAACCTGTACAATACAAAATTTCATGAAAACAGCCATTCAGTGTATAAATTCAAAGTACATGTAGTAATTTACTGTTTATAGAAGATGCAATCCATTTTATCTGCTAATGCTCAAAACATTAAAGAATGTTTGAATTGTTTCACTCAAAAACTAAGAACGTTTGAATTGTTTCACTCAAAAACTAAGAACGTTTGAATTGTTTCACTCAAAAACTAGAACACATGATGGTTAAGGCATTTCACATTGCTTCGACCTCAACTTTTATCTCATGAAAGAAATATTTCAGATTTAAAAGTCATTTACATTGTATTTGTTTCAAGTTTATTACATGTAATTTTCCGTAATTCATGGTATATTTTTCTCAAGTATATGTCATATATGATTTTAAAAAAGGACGAATTGATACGCCGAGCCTTGGTCAGTTTGTTTTTCTCTCTCCTCCCCACTCTCCATCCTTCTTCTCTCTCTTTCTCTACACCGTAAGTGTTCAAGCTTTTAGCTTCCACGAACTCTCCACATCATTAAGTCGTAGACTCAAAGAGTTCCGCTGTCCCTCTTTGAAATGTAGGTTCGATCCAGACAGCCGGTGACAAATGTTTTCATGCCGAGATAAAATCGTCCGTCTGCTTTTTTTTCAGAATTAAAAATGTCACAGAAGCATGAAATACTTAAATAGGATCTCTCTTGCGCGGGTTATATTTCAAAATCTGCTACACTACTATAAATATTGTGGATAGTTTATTGATAGCTTCCGGTTATCATTTCTCATTCTGTGCGGCTTCAAAAATGTCCGTTCATGTATGAGGGGAGGGTTCATGTGTCAGATTTATACTTAAGAAGTGATACTATAAAAACAAATACCTGATGCTATTCCGAATCCTGCAGCAGCATTATGGACAAAGTAATTTTTCTTAAAACGCTGTTTAAAGGTCACAAGTACTACGCATACAGTGGCAGCAATCTCCAGTATCAACGCCAGCAGAACGAATGCACGGGTTGCACGGATATCTGTCGCACCACTTCCTGTCGCTGTAACACAAAGTTTATTTCGTATTTACTTGGAGGTGGAATGTTCAGATCAGTGTCACACATGAAACGCGTTGTTTCCTAGTTATCGATTCATTGTGGAAGGCTGACAGAAAGTTTTGGCTACACTACACTCCCCACAAAAGTGCTGATTAGACTCACAAACGTTCACAAACATACGTATTAAAGGGTAATTGTCAATGAGAGGTATAATTACCGGACTGTAAAAGACCGTAAGTTAATGTTTCGAAGTCCCGTGATCGCCGGAATGCTATAATTTATTTGTAGCACTTAAATTACTGAGAAAGATGTCTTACCATAGAAACTGGCAATTATTTTGTACCAAAAACAAAAACACCCCAACATTCCGATGTTGCTTTTTGAATTTTAAAGTGAATGTCAGTACTTTCAATGATAAATTGCAAAATTAAACGTTCTCTGACAACCACTCCTTTTGAGAAGAAGCGATATACATGCTAAAGAAAGGCATACCTTAACATACCGTAACATTGTTTTACAGTAGTTGTATCATTCTATTTCAGACTTCAAAACTTAAAGTGACCATGGGGTTTCAACGTTTGAAACATGAAATGGACGTTTAAAGCGACTGCACTCCAGATGGACAAGTTACGGGGGGGGGGGGTAAAAAAAAAAAGAAAATTTTCAATTTAAAGTTAACTGTCAAAATTTCGTTGGGGGGGGTTGTTTTATGGTAAGTGACAAGTTTTCTAACAAAAGAAACAATTAAAATTGTTGTTTGTTACTTTTATTGTAGAAAATATCACCCCGTGACTAACGGGTGGGCTCTTTGGTATATCAATATTTTTAACCCCATCAAATCAGCTGACTCCGTAGGGGGGGGGGGGGGGGCCCTAAAAATTTTTGTAAGTTTTGTAGCGCAAAATCCGAGTTCAAAACCTGGCTCCGGGTAAATATTTTTTCACCTTTATTTTTAGCCTTACACTAAGAAAATAATCTGAGTGACAAATTGAATATATATTGATTTTACCCCAAAATTTAAAATTTACTAAGAATTTGGAGTGCAGTCGCTTTAATAGTTAACAAAAATACATTTTACTGCATGATAGGTATACGTATTTCAAAATGCAGAAATACAACAAGCACATAACAGCTTGTTAAAATTAATCAAAAGTAGACATGGCAAACTACGGTGTCTCTATAGGCAAATCATGTGAATCCACGCGTGCCCCAGCACCATACATCCCCTCCACCGGACACACACACTCTCCTAACGGTAATATCATCTGAATCCACGCGTGCCCCAGCACCCTGTACCCCCTCCCCCGGACACTCTCTCCTAAGTGTAAATGGATCGCACTAGTAAAATATCTATATAGATCTTTCTCTAATAAAGAATGTCAAGTAGTTCCTACCTGTGCCTACAGGGTCTCCGCACACATTGACCAGCGAGGAGGTCTCCGGCACATACTCGATGCAGTAACGCCACAATCCCTTATTTGTAATAGTCTGCTGAGTCCCTTGGGTAGCGTCGTAATATTCCCAGTATGGTAGCCCCACTGCTAGGCACGTGCATATAATGGAAAACGCGATGGTACCTAAAGCAGCGTATCCTAGAAGATTTGTACTAAACAGAACGGGTTGTTTCATTTTAGATGCGGTTGTAATTCCGTTTAAAATCCAGATTATTCATAGTTATTAAAGCACGTAAATCCCTTGTCTGTGCTGTGAAATTATAACACGATCTTACACAGTTCTTCCATGATTTGGAATTTAAATGCTTGAAAAATAACACCATATAAATGGTTGGGGTTCTGCGGGGATACTGGTAATCCTTTCCTGAGACAATATCCTTATTGTGTTAATATTTGCTTTCTGTATAGCTTAATATGCATGTACATTGATTGTTTGTCCTTTCTTTGATGTTATTGTTTCTATAATTGCTTTCTTCTTTCTTTGTACAAATTTTCGCCGTAGATAATCGACACATGTATTTATTCCAGTGTTCGGGCCTCCGCTGTAAGAAGTTATTAGCGCATATAAAAACATGATTCTATTGTTTTAGTCCCGACAGCGTTACATGAAAAAGTGAAACACGAAATATCGTATTTCTATCTTTGTATAATAAAGTAGTTTGTACATTTTCTTTGTATGTACCGATTTTCAAATTCTATTGAAATCTAACATTCATTTAATATGTTCTATGCTTTTATAAATTTGATCCCCACTGTGTGAAAACCAACTTTATTACGTTATATTAAGTTATTTGAAAAAAAAATGTTATAAATTTGGTAATGTTCTTACAAGTGCTATAATAATGGTGCTGTTGTACTCAGGTTGAACGTGATTATCAATTCTAACATGCAGGCCAATCTGGGTCCATGTACTAGTATCTATTTGTCGCGAAGGTCCAACGTTACCTTTCGCACAGTTGAGCCCGAATGTTCTAAACATTCTAAACATTAGTGAAAAAGATTGAAATGTTTGTACTGTTTTTAGACTCAGGCGACTGATTGCTACCATGTTGCCTTTTCGCGTAACGGGGCGAAAATGCGACAAGTTACTGATTAGCGTCCGTTTTGTTTTGTTTTTTGGTATATCGCCCCGTCCGCCTTTCTTATTTGAGTTATCACCTTGGGGGCTATACATCTACGCCGAATCCATACGCCTTCTTTCTGATACAATGAACAGAGACACGTCTATGTGCTGAATCCTTATTTTAGTTTTACGAAGTTACATACATCTGCGAACATTAATTAATTTAAACATCGACAAGTAATCAACAATTTTATGGTATGAAATACGAAACTATGACATTGCAAAGTCAATTACACAGGCAACATCGGTCGCGACGATCAGTAAACATAGAACTGCATGAAAATTACGTGCATTTGGAAGTCAGTCAGTTATATACACTACCCGGAGTTACGGTCCTTAAATTGGTGAATTCCACCAAATTAGTCCTGCCAGTTAAGGAAGCCTTAAATCTCTACTGAGCACAGAACTGATCTACCTGGGGCCGCGATCTGGTCTACCCGGGGCCGCGATCTGGTCTACCTGGGGCCGCGATCTTGCGTGTTATTGAATGTGCCCGAGATATTATTCCACTAAATATTTTGATCAGGTTTAATCAAACAAAAGGGTCTAGGTGGATCTATATCACATAATACGCGTGAAACACGTGATGAGACATTTAATATTTAAGTTTGTATAGGTCTAATAAAAAAAATAGTACGTCGTTTAAACAGTTTTCCCTCGATATGTCCATCAGATATTCGTATCATTGAAGCAATTTCTTGAAGACTGGGTACAAATCGTTAAATTATCTATAGGGTTTGGAGCTTTTTTTTATAATTTGACTAAGTGACTTTTTTTAGCCAGCTGAGTGACTTTTTTTAGCCGGCTGACCCAGTTTCAAACTGAACGTGGATTTGATAAATACAAATACATGCCCATCTTAAATGCAGACCAAGCTCTCGAGATTTTACAAGGTTCTCTTTGAGTTAACCTTATTATTTAACCTAAATGTTCTAATGGGACTTTCTAATTATGTTACCAATATGGTCTAGTATCGAAATTGGCCTTAAACTCATTAAAGAATATCTGCATTTTACACGGGGGTCATGGTTTGAACAGTATTCATAGGGTTCCGCAACAAAATGCTACAATTCAAATATCTAACTTAAGGTCTAGTAGATGTTTGGAGTTTTCTCTAAACAAGCCTATTTGAAATAGAGTGCAGCCCTGTGCGTGTTTGGCCCCCAAAAGGGTCATGCTTTCAACAATCTTGGCAGAGGTCCACTTGACACTGCTACCTGCCGAATTCTTGTGATTTCGGAGATGTTTTAAAACAGTTTTTCCTATTTGTTGCCATAGCAACCAGAATTCTGCATGGATTCTTTGTACGGTTTGGAAGAGGTTCATGCAAGGAAAATCTGTGCCAAGTTTCATCAACATTGGCCCAGTGGTTTCAGAGATGTTGTTTGAAGGAAATGGTGGAAGGACGAAAACAGTAGGCGATGGAAAAAGCTCACCTTGTTCAGAGAAGCACATCTTGTCGCCATGAAACTATTTGGCGGGCGGTAAAAAGTAAAAAAAGGCAATAACTCCATGAAAAAACATTGGACTATACATGCTGATAACATGCGCATCTCCTCTTGAAAATGAAGCAGTCCATTAAGTTCCACAGAAATAGCGTGAAAAACGAGGTGTGATGGACAAACGGAGATCATCTCAATATCTCCACTGCAAGGGGATAATAAAAAAGAACAAATTAACACAAACTATCCCATTGTTTTTGCCATCAGTCATTTATTACATAAATAATAATCCTATGTACAGTCATGAGTTGTTTCTTCAATTAAAACATTAAAATGATATATAATTACAAAAATGCAACTTTTTTAACAAGTCATAGATTTTTAGCAGCGAGTAAAATTGCTCTTTTTGCAGTATAAAATCATATTTCAATCGAATCATGATTAAATTTTTTAATGAACTTGTTGAATAAAACCAAGGGATGATAAAAAAAGTTTGAATTTTCCAAATTGAGGCAAAATATGCATCAAATCCCTGGTTTTAAAGTTGTGAAGTACACTAGTATCGCATGAGTAAAATGCAGAATACACTGCTGTCAATCTAAACAAGTCTCTAAATAAACAAAATGTTTATCTAAACCACAAAGAGAAATAAGCTCAGCAACAACAAATACATGTTTTCCCCATTCATCACATCTGAAAAATGTTCAACAAACAAAATGATGAATTCCATTCTGGTGTAGCAGCTCATGTCAGTCACATTGACACAGTTAACCTCTAATTAGTGGAAAGTCACTCAATAAAGTACTACTTTATAATCTCTCTGTAGAAAGTTGACAGTTTCTCATGAAAATTGGTCAAGCAATGGTTCACAAGTCAGAATAATTGTCAGTTAAATTGCTTTCTATGGCCCTCTGATAATGGTGCTGAAGCCTAAACGCAAACTAACTATAGTTTAACAACACTATTAAGCAAGGCATGACATAGCAGTACACATTTCCGTTAGCATTCATCACTGCATTCCATTCAGCTAATAATGCAAGCACAGCTCATAGAATGTTGTTGATGTACACAAAAAGGATTGCCGAGTCAAACTCACAGTTGCAACCTTTGTATTCAAACAGCTGTACCAAACTATTATACATGTGACATTTAAGTAACATCTGTACAAGTAAACAGTCTTGTTTTCTATTGAATCAATTAGACAGCTAACGGAGTAGCCTTTTTTCCCCTATAATCTTTAGTCTACCCTACATGTACAATGTAAGTAGAGACATGTAATAGTTCTGCCATTACAGCATGTGGCATGCCATCTTTTGATTTCTTTCAAAATTACCAAATGCATGCATAAACCAATAAATAAATACATAATTAATGTACAAATTTACCACATGAATATGTAACACATGAAAATGACAATGGATTGAGAAATCTAGTTTAAGCAAAACACACTCGTGTCAAATACACAAAATATAAATACTGAAGCACGAGTACACATGCTAACATGTAATTTCAACATATAGGAGCATTAATAAGTCACTTCAGCTAGATTCTACACAAAATTGTTCTAGCGATCTAATATGTTACTGAAAATCGAGTAATTTTCGCATGATGAAAATTTCGTGATTTGTGATCAAACAGCCTTATTCACGAAAGGAGAATCCTCTCATAGAAAATCTATATGAAAGGAGAATTTTAAATTAACGAAGTGGGAAATTTGCAAATAGTAAAAATCAAATTATCGCAAATATTGCCTAATTTACAGCATAATAGTAAAGTTGCAATAATATGAAAAATCAAGATTTCTTACTTCAATGTATTTCAGTGTTGGACACCACTTAAACAGACCACAAAGTGAATTTTCCTTCCTCTTGACTCACAATTTTCCTTACTAACGTATAAATTAGTTTTTAATTGAATTGTCACAAAAATGTCATTACTTTATTCATGTGTACACATGAATTAGAAAAATTGGAATTTTAGCAGTTCAAAGTTTCACTTACTCTTCAAACATTTTTTACAGCATAGCTGATTCACAGGTTAGTGTAGCGTACCAGGGACCCATACAGTGATTTTTAGTGAGCTGATTAAGCTGGGTTAAACCTATTTTTTGGACCGATTAGATGTTAAAAATGGAAGCGTGGGGAATTGAAATTTGTATAAGACATTCTTGATTGTGTGATCGCTTCATTGATAAATGATGTATTATGGAGTGCATTATTGATCACATCCCCAGGAATGACGTTAATGTAAAAGCTTAAATGCACCTCTGCTCAACACTGTTGATCTTTTTTTAAAGATATTTCTTGTTAAGATTGTTAAAGTGATATTTTATATGCAAATCTGTATTCAAAGATCTATTGCAATAATTCTGGTTCAAACTCAAATATTGTAATTTATCAAATGTATTTTCTATTGCAAAACTCGTTCATACAACTTCTATTAATCGCTCTTGAGACAAACTTCAAATGGAATCAACCTTGACCACAGAAAGGCGGAGTGGAATTCTTGTCTGTTGCCTAAGGAGTACACGGACACTACCTCTACATGGCACAGGTGGGTTCTGAGGCAAATGTGCTACCACTGCACCGCCACACAGTGATTTTTTTACTTTTTTTGGCAACAGCCCATACCTTTCAAATTGGGAATTTTTAGCGCGATAAACTTCAAAATTGGGAAGTACTGCAGGTTATATCGTGCCGAATAGCACTTGAAAAAAAAAAAAAAAAAATCAAAATGTTTTTCTCGTGTTTGGGAATTTTAAAGCCTGTTTTGGGAATTTTGACCATTTTTGTCAATTGGGAAGACGCCGAATTTCGGAGTCAAATCGGCGAAAAAAAAATCACTACCACATTCTAACATTTGCAATCTGACTTTTAAAATTTTCATTTTCCTATGTAGTGAAAGAGAACCTCAAACTGGTGAAAACAAAATTCATACTTTCATTCAGATAGCACCGAGCAAATTTCACCATCTGGATATTCAAAATATCATATTTTAAATATTTATATTAGTCTCTATTCTTTGCAATGATATAAAATCCAATACATTTAACAATAAATGCATGTTAAACTTAAAAGTATTATACATCAAACTGTCATCAAACTGTGACATACAAGATTCAGCTTTTCCATCCCAAAATGCTCTGTTGTAACATTTTTATGCAGATTGATGACTATATTTAAAAACTTTCCTCGACTCAACACTGTCTAAAGAAAGGATTATTAATTGATTCTCACGGGTCAGCTGGCCATTTGATTTGGCCATTTTTTTGTTTGACAACTCATAGTAACAGTGTAACAGTTTCTTTCTCACAGTTAGCATGGTTAGACTGCAGAAAATTTCCAATCACAAAAATATTGCAATCTTTTTACCAATATGTTGGCCGTCTGCTTTACGTGCATTAAAGCAATAAAAATACGACTGACATTGTATGTATAAAAGTTAGTGCCTAGATCCCACAGATTTTAAGTGTTTTGAGGGCTAATTGCAAAACTGTTTTAAGTATATATATAAGAACAGAGAAGATAAAACAGTTTTGCAGTCAGTCCTTAATTTACACAATTCTTTTCACTCTTTTCACAATCTCCATTATTAATGGTCACTATTTCACTGCCGGATTGCTTTTAAAATGGGCTATACACAATGCACACTTTTATCAGTTATTCAGATCACAGCTCATGCCTTTTCAGTTCACAGCTTCTGCTATTTTAAAAATAGCACATAGACAGCCATCATAGTACAGGTCAGTGCCACCGGGATGTGTAATCTTGTGCCTATTACTGATGCTGAAAATAGAGAAGAAAAAAATTAAACTCTTGCTGTTATTTAAAAAAAAATGATAATGCATATAGCTCCAACATGACCAATGAATAGCATCTTATAAATGAAAATTTACTGACTGAACCGAAAGCAATGCAGACTATGATCATCAGGGCATTTTTACTTTCTATATCAGGGGCCGGTATAGGTTGTCTTCCCCATCTAAAATTTGTTAAAATCATGCAGTTTTCCCCAAACTGTGACTTTACACTGGGATTTTAGTGTCCCCTTCAGCCAATTATCACTTCAACGTTTCCCAAATTGTGGGGCTATAGCACCTTCCCAAAACTTGGAAAATATACCCTGAATTCATACTGAACAGATGTAATGGTTACCCTGGTTATGATCTACACTAAATGCACATAGTTTAGACGTAAAAACCTCATGTTATATAACAATAAATACTCGGCTTCTATCTCCTTTTAATTTGGATATAACGTGTACCATTCCATCATAAATGGAAGCTTCTAAAATATATTTTAAAGGGACATACCCTATAACTGATGTCAAACTAAATAGTAAATAATCTCCTAAATAATAGAATCTTCAGAAGTATAATTACTTAACCTAAAAGTTTCAGCTATGCATTTCCAGTCATTATCGATAAATACTGCAATACTGTAAACCATTCAGTAATCTATGTAGAGTTGTTGTTGTACAATTAATGGGTGGATGCGATTTATTACAAAGGACCTCTATATTGATTAATTGTAGTAAAATGAGGCATTTTTCACCATAGGTTCTTCTTTATCATTTTACGTTCATTGAACACATAATTTATGTTTCGAGAATATAATCTGCTAGATGTAGGGAGTGCCTCTTTTATAACTATGGATGATCTTCACTGTACTTTTGAGAACTTTTTGCGAAAAACCAAAAAACCAAATGAGTTGTGGTTTGACATTTTAACTTTTAAGACTGACATGCAATGTACATGTTGCAGTCTTCAATATTTGTTTTTCAAGCAGGTAGGCATAACATCAGATTGTTGTTCAAAGCTAAAATGACCTATAATTTCTTAGCTGCTGACACTATCTTTTCGGTTTTCTGGACATTATATATTTAATTTATACTTATTCATTTTTTCTCAATCATTGTCAATTGCGAAAACAAGTTTTAAAACTTATACCGGGTATTTATCCCTCTCCAGACTGAGACTCACTCACGATGGAATCAACTTCGAAGAGAGAGGCAATGACTGAGGAATTATCATGTCTTGACAACAAGACATTAAGGCCACCTACAAATTATGTACTTACATTGTATCACGAAAACAGTGATTGAAATTGGTTGGCGAAAGATCACCCTTAATCCTTGCTTACCTTTATAAAACACACCAAGAAAGCCCTTCTTTTCTGTCAGGAACCACTGTTTTAGTCTAGGAACACATCTCATATATGCACAGGTGCAAATCACCAACATGCTGAAAATCAGCACACCATCAAAAGAATAAGCTGAAAAATATTTAATCAACTGCATGATGATAATTTGTACTATATTGTTGTCAAACTGTCACAAAATACACCTGTCACCTCTACAATAAAAAAAAATGCATTTGAAATCAAAACCCACATAAACATGTTACAGTTTGAACAGTGGTAATTTGCAACACTGACCGGGAAACAGACATATTTTATTACGCCTTAAGATTAGGGTTTGAGGTTTTTTTTAAAAAAAGGTTATCATATTATTTTATTTTTAAGTATAAGTTCATGCAGGAAAACGGTTATGGTTTGTTTAAGCATTGGGATTCCAGTTATTTTCTAAAACCCAATGTTGTTTTTGGCTTCGCACATCCAGGCACTGTTGAAATATATACATTCAGGAAAGATGATTCCTAGGCTTTTATTGCTGGTCTCTACGCATCTTTAATTTTAAAATGTACAATAACCAGGAATAAAAATGTAAGATGACGGTCTACCATTCGCTTATAACTAACAAATTGTTTTTGTAATATAAATCATATGTTGTTAAAAGCTTTTTGTTTTGTTGAAATACATTTAAACGCTTATAACTAACAAATTGTTTTTGTAATATAAATCATATGTTGTTAAAAGCTTTTTGTTTCGTTTGAAATACATTAAAACTTGCAAATGATTGTACCGTAAAGTTTAAGTTTGCATGTTTTACGGCATGAAGTGAGCGCAACTTTGCAGTATCATACGATTGGTTAACTTGTCAGTATGACGAAGCTGAGAATTGCTACCTCTGCATGCAAAATTTGGGTAGGACGAACTGTAAAATCACTTCACATACAGGATATTTTGAATTTCTTTTGCTATGTTGGTCAAAACTGTACTTAGCTTATGTCGTTATGAGTCGACATGCTGTCAACTCTTAATAAGTTTTGTAATAACTGTTCATAGTGGAGTGTTTCCGCAACCGTGTATAACTGTATCGCGAAAACGTATTTCAAAAGGTTTTGTCATGGACTTATTTATTGAAATGATGCAAACGCATTGTTTATCTTGCTGAAAAGAGGATATCATTGAAATTACGTACCGTTTGTCATTTTTTTATTCCTAAGTCGTGAGAAATGTGGAAAAAAATGATAAAAATTTGCGTCCAGTTGTCACAGGAAGTGACAAGTAGACGAGTTTGAGGGGAATAAACATGAAACCCAAAAAGAACATGTTCATCGTTCAGTTTGACCATCACAACCCTAATAGGACAAGACAAATAGATCTAATTTAAAGGTCCACTACTAAGCGAAAATTAAGTGACAGTTATTTCAATGGCAATTACATTACCTTATGCAAGACACTAAATAATGAAGATTTCAGGTCAACATTTACAGAAAGTGTTTGGAACACGAAGAAAACTAGCTATGTGTATTATGTTGAAATCTCAGTGATTCGACAAAATGACTACCCAGGCCTTTTTAACTTCATAATGCATAGAAAAATAATTGTACATGTACTGGGGTTTATATAGAATTTCTACATACCAACTTTCTTTTTTTATTAAAAATAACTGATTTCTGTGTTTTTAAAGTATATTTGAATTTTCGCTTTCGTTAGTATTGGACCTTTAATAACTCTGGTCCATGATGATCTCTTGTTTTATATCTTAACACGATATCAGTTTTTGTTTTACTATTTACACAGTAATTTCAATGCACAGTCACATGTAAATGTATGTGATTTTATGTGCGTGAGTGTGTGTGTATCTGTATATGTGTATTTTTGAACCGTTTGCATATGCTGTTTGTGTGTATTTATGGAAGGCCACAATGAAGTTGTAATATATATGATATACGATTTCGTATTAATGTCTATTTGTGTTATTTCTGGAAATATTGATTTTATTTTATTTTTTTATATATACTCAGGTATAGGCCTATTATCTTTCTGTTAAAGGAAATAAGCCTTACTTCAATTCTTTTTGCAGTGTATAACTGGTACCACATACTTTCTTTTTGGACTTTTTGAAGTTTAATTTGTAACTCATTTAGTTTCACAGCATAATGGATTATTCACAATTTTATCATATTCTGTATCTAAGGTGATAAAATATCGCTAAAACTACACATAGGTCCTTATAAAATTCAACAAATGTGAAGTACTTTTCTATCTTCTTGCTTTTTATCATTAATTATATTTATTATTAAATTTTAGTATCATTGTGGATCGCAGAAGCGGCCTGCTATATTTAATACGGGGTGCGTAAAAGATCAATGGAGTCGTAAGCACTAGATCGAATATATGCGTCTCTCTCCATTAAACAAACTGAGGTACTTTTGAGATGAAAACTGTACTGCAGATACAGTCATTTTTTTTTCTGGAAACGCAATAGTTGTCGAATTTTTTTTTTACTTTAACCTATAAAAGAAAACATGCAAGCAAAAATTATTTTAAACTGATAAATACTATGTGATATCTGCGGATCTTGACTAGAAGCCTAAAAACTGCCACAAGATAAACAAAATAAGACACTGAAAATACAAAATAACACAAACTGTGTAACCAAAAAATGACTTAAGATAAATATATCATCACAAATTAGATTTGAAATGAACTGATCAACAGCTATCACATAGGATGAGGTCAAAAATAGAGTAGCTCATAAAACAAAACAAAAATTTGACAGGCAAAAAAAGAAAAGAAATTTAATAAACATAAAAAAGCAAACTAGACCAGACTTTCTACATGCAAACTGAAGTTGATAGAAAATAATAAATCAAAATAACAGAGGCAAACCATTACAGTCGGTCTCTATAATGTAGTGGTTAAGTCGTCTGCTCTGTACTTTTACGAGTGGAGTTCAAATCCCATCCAAACCCAAATTTTGTTTTACTTTTATCTTCTGTTTTACTTATCTTTTGCAGCTTTTAAACCATTTTAAAACGTTTTTAACGTTTTACGACAAATAATCATAAAACATCTTCAGTAATGTGAAGCTAATAAGGATAATGGCAATGAAAAATTAAGACTACTCGAGGTATAAAAATACGGTAATGACTGATTTTAGATCTGGTTATTTAAAAATCTAAACAGTAAAAATTCATAATTCTTTGCCATTATATTACGAAAAGTAAAAAGACAAAATTTATCAGAGTGGAATGGATGCCTCATTAATAATATTTGCATTTTCTTTGAGTTTAAACCCCTTTACCTTTTTTATCATTTTTTAAAAACTTTTAAAGTGAATGTGTTGTTACTGTATTTCTATAGTGTATACTGAATACTTTATTACCAAATTTATGTTTAATTGTTATATAATGGTTACTGAATATTAACCAATTATTCTTTCTGGTATACCGTTCAGTTGAAACATTTTAACACAAAAAATGTTAATAAATGTGTACGCCTTTTAGCATGGAAGCTGGTTCAGCGTACTTTATGAAAGACAATTCAGGATTGTCATCAAATCTTTTTAAAGGGGCATTCCCTACATCTAGCAGATTATATTATCGAAACATAGATTATGTGTTCAATGAACGTAAAATGATAAATAAATACAATTTTAAAGCAGAACCTGTAGCGAAAAATGCCTCATTTTACCACAATTTATCAATATAGAGGCTTTCTGTAATAAATCGCATCCACCAATTAATTGTACAACAACAACTCTACATAGATTATCGAATGGTTTATGGTACTGCAGTATATTTTAAACCGCTGATTTTAGCGATAATGACTGGGAATGTATAGCTTAAACTTTTAGGTTAAGTTATAATACTTCCAAAGATTATATTATTTATGTTTTGGAGGTTATTTAGTTTGACATCAGTTATAGGGTATGTCCCTTTAATTTATGTCTAAAGAAATATTTAACTCAGTTAAATTTCTAGTACGAACCTACCTAGAATATGCTTATACATTTACAGGTGTAAAATTCACCCACAAAATAGATGAAAAATCACAGTACGAGGGGTGTTCCATAAATATGTCATCTGTTCTTTATTTCGTGGAAATCGTGCAATTTGTGCAAAAAACCACCTTGTGTCAGTAGAGTGATCACTCACTCGTGACACAGGTAAATATCTCGCTCACACGTTCACTGACCTTGGTACAGTATACATTGCTGTATAGCATATTCATTACACTATATATAAAATGACTGGGAAAAGAGCTGAAAACGTGCTTGAAATAAGGGCTTACATAAAAGGTAGGTCGCTTGTCGGCATAAAGGCCATTAACATTCACCATAAAGTGGGTTACATTTATTGGGAGGGTCAAATGTCTCGCAAAACTATTCAAAGTGGAATTATGCACAATTTTTTCAAGTTAAAATTCGGCTGAAATAGTCGTGTGGAAAAAGGTTAAAGGAAATAATAGCTTTTAACCCAATACACCAAACTATTCCTGCTACCGCTACCAGTACGAAATAATAACTTTCCAAATATTACTTTTCCTATTTTGACTGGGAGAGTCAATTTAAAAAACAAATGCATGTAGGAGTTGCTTCCCTTCAAATGCCGAAATCTCTCCCAACAACAACACTTACACAAGGGAGATCACTGCAGAGAAAGGAGCTATTATTTTATTAGGCCATTTTTTCTAAAGCACCAACTTCAAATACTAATGTTGCATTAACATTAGTTTAACACATTTTAAATGCACAGCAAACGAAAATTGCTTTTATAATTCTATCACCAAAAATACACTGTGTGCAGTAATATGCGCATAAAAACAAAAATAATATCAAACAGGGAATGGCACGTACCAAAAACGCAGCCTCCCCAAAACGAGCCCCACAGCACCCAGAAGTGCACACCAACACACACACACACACACACACACACACACACACACACACACACACACACACACACACACACACACACACACACACACACACACACACACACACACACACACACACACACACACACACACACACACACACACACACACACACACACACACACACACACACACACACACACACACACACACACACACACACACACACACACACACACACACACACACACACACTATGGGTGAGTAAATTTCGTACTGGACAACAGGAACTGAAAGATGCTGTGAAATTTGGAGAAAAAAAAACACCAAAAAGTTAAAATGATAAATGCAAGATGGATACCCCATTTGTTAACGACTGAACAGAAGAAGACCCGTATAACAAAAGAACTTCTGAAAATGTAATCAAAATACAGAGAAAAAGCTTTTCAGAATGTCGTTACTGGTGATGAGACGTATGTGTAATATCTCAACCAATGCGGAAGGTTTGTAACCGAATCTGGACGACTAGAAATGCTAAACGGCAAAATATTACCAAACGAACAAGAACTGACCTTACGCCAGGTTCTTGATTGACAGATAAGAATCTCTTATCAGACCAATCAAACAGCTAGCTGATACAACATGTGACGAACGTGGTTATTAGCCGCCATTTTGTCCGTCAAACATTCAAAATGCTTCCGTTGACGGACATGCAATATTAGGCATTTTCTATGTAAGAAAGAGTATTTCTTTGAAATAAACAAGTTTTATCGTGACGGTCACACCGTAAATAGTGTTTACGTGGTTAGTTTGTATGTTCTATGAGTTTTGTGATTCTTCATACGTTTTAAAATGATCTTATAAAACGTTTTTTTTTAAGAAATAAAGCTAGAAGACTGACTTTCTTTCAGAGGTTCTCAGGTATCCTGCCGAAATGAACTCAGACTTAAATAGTGGTTCTTGTCACTACGTTTTAACGCCCTGTATCAACAGTATTTCAGTTATTTACATCTTGAGCAACCATCGTTTCAGGGAATGACGTGTACTATACATCTATGAAACTGCCAACTTCTTCAAATAAGCTTAGTAGACATGAAAGGTAGTTAAACCCGAGCCCATGATTCTAAATTAAGGATATGTTTAATGATAACAAGTAAGACTGTAACCAATCAACCATGGAGGAGATCGCAGTTAAAAATGAAATACATGCCCTGTCAAAATTAATGTATCTTAAAGTTATTAAAACGTGTCATCATGTGTGTGTACATATATTTGAAAGGCTTTGACCGATGCATCTGGTTGTTTGGGGACTTGCACATCATAAACTTTAAGTGCACAATGATAATATAAGTCATGCTCGGTCATATGTCTACGACCGGTAGCGAGAGTAAATAACTCCAATTAGTCAGTCAGTCTGATGCATCTGGTACATATGATTTAAAAAGTAATTGTGACAAATAAATGACGCTCTAGCTAGGCATACAGTTGTTTATCATTTAAGAAAATAACAACAACAAAAAGAAACAATTCCAATAATAAACTTTAAAAATATTTGATTTTCATGTGGAGGCATCATTCAGAAGTTGTATCAAAATTATAAAAACATCATATGCTTAAAAATGCTTTGCTGTATATTATCGGTTTTGTTTTAGTTATAAAAGTGTCACATTGTTTCAAACATAACATCCCATAACACGATCCGGTTCGCAGAACTGCATACAAAAATTAAGTCTCCTACGAAATACAGATCAGAAACCATGGTCACACAGCTACTTTTACTGTTGACACATGTTTAATGCTTATCGATATCTAATCTTTAAGAGCTTTTCAATTAACGCCTATTTGAAGAGTATTTGATAATTAATGCACAGCGGACATAATAATGCTACCGTAAATATGATATAACATTTTTTATGGTGCTAATTAAAATAACATTTCAATTTCATGACGATACAAATGATTGCAACAGAATGCTGCACGCATTTTGGATACTAGTAATCTTTTAAAACTAAATTCACTCAAAGTAAACTATATGTTTTTTATAAAAAATATTTTTGAAATCAGCAAAGGGATGAAAGGACAGTTAAATATCATCAAATATATATATAAAATAAATGATTTCAGACTCAGTTCAATAGATATCTGTATGAGCGTTTCCTGTGTTTGTCGGACTTCGCAGGAGTAGTGCCCCTTGATTTCGGTGGGCGTGGCTATGACTCTCCTGGCGTAAGGTCAACTGTAAAGAAGGTGTTGTATGCTTTTTCCACGAATAAGGGTCCAGCTATACAAACTGCGGCCCTAAACTGCAGAGCGGTCACAGGCAAGTTCTATAAAAACGTTGTTGTCGGAAAATTGAATAACTACTTCAAAAGTCGACGCCTCAAAACAGGCTTTAAGTACGTCCGTCTTTTGCATGATAATGCACCCGCTCACGAGGCACACATTGTGGCCCACTTTTTGGAGTCAGAAAATATGAAAATATGTGTCTATATGTATACACATAACTTTTAAGTGTTTTGACATTATTCATGAAACCACAAAAATGTAGTAAGAACGGCGAAAATAAATCGAAGGGGCTAAAAGAAGCATTAAACAGGCTATGGATCCGTGAGTTTTAGGCTCTATCGAGCTATTTCATCAATTTTGTTCATTTTAGGTTCAGTGACCATGGGACCGGCTTTCGGACCAGACACTTCGGACCAGTTTAGAGACACTTCGGACCAGATTTAGAGACACTTCGGACCAGATTTGTAGACACTTCGGACCAGATTTGTAATCATGTAAACACAGAAATAAAACAAAATAATTTCATATTATAATATATCTTTATTTAAAAGTTATATTTTTAAGTTTATAACGTTTAACTAGGGGTTTAACATGTTAAATCATTATACTTTGTGTATGTTGATGTTTTGATAGCAAACGTTTATGTCGTAAATTGCGGCTGTAATTGCTACATGTAACAAGTTGTTGTTTTAACAATGACACGTTCGGTCACTGTCTCGCACCTTTTTAAAAAGAGCGTTGTGTAGTGTCAAATTGACAAAGTAATTATGAAAAGATTATGTAAAATGGTGATATTATCGAACAAACTGACCATCATAATTTTAAAAGAAAACAGTAATTATTTATTTATATTCCTAGAAGATAAATATTGACATAGTTAAACCCCAAAATAACAGTACCATAAACATCTGCAAAACAATCAATCGAATATGTCTATAAAAGAACAGCCATCACAAAATGAGTCTCACTTTCAATAACTGTCTACACAAAATCGACATATTCTGTTCTCTAATATTTCACCAATATATCGACCAGTTTCAATCCGTAGTGGTAATATGCCGCATCTTTTGTGCAATTTGTGCAAGAAGTGAACGCTCATTCTTTAACAAATTCAAAATTTGATATAGTCTTCATTATATGTTCTGTTCTGTTCCATAATTATATCAAACAGTAGCAGGCGTCATTAAGTCAAGTCAAAGAACCTTTATTCACTCATTTCATAACAATGAAATAATGAGGTTACAATAGTACAATACTACGAGGCTCAACACAATTATGGAGACGACTGACACCACATTCTACACACAAGACAGACATTGTCACACAATTATCACACAAAACACAAGTAAAGTTATAAAATATATATAAATTACTCAAATTAATCCAAAAAGTAAACAAGCAGAAAATATGTATTCCAAAGACAGAAACGCATAGATTAGGTGATTATCGCTAAGATATATATGAATAGCTACATTTCATGTCGATTTTATATATGTTGTAGGAACCCAACTAAACTTTTCACGAGTTATAAACATCAAAATTGATCATGAAGGTCCCCGTGAAAGGTATCAAATGCAATTACCAAAAATAATACATCTGATCGAATAACGTGCTAAAACAAACATTTATAGAAGCGTGATTTTGCTTCTTCAAATCTTTTGTGCACGTTAAAACAATTTGAAAGTTGTGATGCAATTATAATAATTAAATCATAACACTAATTGTTGTCTACATATTTATTTAAACATCTTTAGTTCAAAATCTTTACAAATAGGTTTAATAAGTGCAATTAATCAAACTGCTAAACTCATGTCTTTAATCTTCAGCGGTAATTTCGAAATCGTTCTGTTTGATATTCGTCGGCCTTAAATCAATACTAAATTAGTAATTGATTTGATGTTTGGGTTTTTTAATAAATTGTTTTTAATCAACATTAGGAGATTTATCGTCAGTGGCGGTGCCAAAATGAGAAAATTATAAATAATAATAATTACAATCATTACGATTTCATGGTCCGAAGTGTCACATAATATTTTGCGAAATACTCGCACATCCGGAATAAATATCTGAGTCATGTATCATAGCCTACCGTAAGCATGTTTGATAGTTTAATGTCGTCCAAAAATAAAAAAATCTTATATAATGTAACAAGGTTTATTAAAGAAGCTTTTGAACTACGTAAAATACTCTGGAAATTTTGACTGTTTCATAAGATTGTGCTATTGTTGAATACTTTACATGTTTATTATATTGCTATGTTTCATTGTCTTTGCCATATTCCGTATTCATTATTTGTAAATGGCCAAAGGCAAATTATTTTGCTGATTTTGTCAATAAACTTGAAACTTTGAAACTTTGAAGCTATAACATTTTCATGGTCCGAAGTGTCATATCAGTTTGCGACAATATATTTCCATGGTCCGAAGTGTCTATAAATCTGGTCCGAAGTGTCTATAAATCTGGTCCGAAGTGTCCGTAAAATGTGGTCCGAAGTGATGGTCCGAAGTGTCCATGGTCCGAAATGGGTCGGCACCCAGTGACCTTATCTTTGAAATGCTATACCATTTTATGATTGAGACACTGAACCTCACGGCCTGTTGATCAGGCACGATTTAATTTCTGTTGTATTCATAAGAAAATATGTTCTCATTCGTTTTTAGTAATTATTTTGTACTGTGAAACTGATTATGGTCCATTCAATAACAGGGTAAAAATGTTAGTAGTAGTTTTAGTTTCTTTGGGGTATTAATGATATATTTTTGGTGTTTAAAGAATACTGTGGGTATTTCCATGCAAAGAAAACCCTGTCACTTCCGGTCTTGTGTGTTTGGCAAAACTGACGTGGCAAAGCCCATTTTTCCTCTATTTTTCAATAACTGAAGGATTGATAATAAATTCAACAGAAAAGAATCTTTAACATACATTTAAAGGACAAGTATAAGCCCGTTTCACAACACTACTAAGTATGGGGTTGACGATATCGAGTATTTTCAATCGTTTGTTTGGCAAGAAAAATATGAGAATTCTTATGGGTGAGTAATTATTTGATCACTTTTGAGGACAATATGTAATAGATCTCAGAATAAGTTTCAGCCAACTTCTTAAAGTTAATTTTTAACCAGTTTCTAAATAAGAAGTGTCTGGTGGTTGATCAGACAGGACAGTGACCAACTTTAGTGAGTGGGTTATAAACACTGATAAAAGTTATATTTTTGTTAGAGATATGAAATGTAAGTGTAAATGCCTCAACTATATGGTCACCAAGACTTAAGAAAGATAAGATAGCAATAGAAAATGTTCAGAGAAGGGCGACAAAAATGTTGAGACATATTTCAAAACAAACATATACACAAAGACTTAGGTATTTAGGTATCCCAACTCTAAGAGTATAGAAGAGTAAGAACAGATCTAATTCAGGTATATAAAATTATTACCGGTATAGATAAAACAAATAGTAATTTATTCGAAATGAGAACTAACTATACAACAAGAGGTCACAGTAAAAAATTTTTCAAAGTAAGATCAAAATCAGAACTAAGGAAAAATACTTTTAGTAATAGAGTAGTGGATACCTGGAACAACCTACCACAAGAGGTCATAAATGCACCGAACCTGAATATATTCAAATCAAGATTAAATAAAGCTTGGGTTGGGGATAAATTTGAGGCAAAATGTTATAATTAAGTACAAAATGGGGAATAACAGATTATGGAAGGAAGAAAAAGATAGACAGTAATGGAATTTGAAAAGAGTTTTAAATAAGTTTAAAAAAAAAAAAAATGGACTTGTTTTCTTCATTAATGAAGAATTCTTTTATAAATTGTACTTGGAAAACACTAGACAGTGATACACATAACAGTGAATAATGTGAGTGAAAATGTGAAGTACTGAAAAAAGTGTTCCAAGTATCAATCAATAAGACAATTGAGTTTTAAATATTCTGTGGATTTATATATATATATTCTAAAAAATAAACTGGAAAAAATGTTACCGAGAAATACAAGGGAACCGGAACCTCACAAACAATGAAAAAATTGAAAACTGGGAAAACATAACAAATGGGCCAAGAAAAACAGATTTGTTTATATGGATTCCATATCTGGCTTCGATGCTACATGAACTACATGAATACATGAACATGTAGATATATCAAACACATCACTAAAAAAGGCAGAAGAAACCACTGGTTTAATGTGCTATTATTTGGCTGATCACAGGCTTATACAGTCGGCCTAATTCATTTGGCTCATCGGTTTGACCTGTTTTTTTGGATCTGAATATAATTTTTAGAGCTGTCAAACCTTTGAGCCTAATTTTAATGCATTTGCAGTACATGTATGCAAGGTGTTTTTTCCAAATGTCACCACGCCAAAAATTCATTCTGGGTGACCAGACATGGCGACGTGGTCACTCTTAAAAAAGTTTTGGTCACCTAAATGGCCACCATGACCACTTACGATGCGCTGAAATATGCGGTTTACAAATTAGGGGTGAAACAATCAAGATGAGAAAAGACAAGGGGTGAAACATTCTGGGATTGAAATAACACAAAACTCATGCCAGCTTATAGCATAAATTGTACACATGTTATATTGTAGTTAAATCAGAATTGATAAATCTTCGTTGTTTATACAATATATATTTTCAGAGGAAAAGGCAAACATTTATCTTTGTTTCACTGTTTCAGTCATGAAGAAAATCGTTTTCTTATCAGTTATAAACATTTCATTTCAGTGGGACTGGACGCTGCAGGAAAGACCACAATTCTGTACAAGTTAAAACTCGGAGAAATTGTTACCACTATTCCAACTATAGGTATAGTATTGTTTCTGTGTACACATATTTTGCAGGGAGCTCTTGTTTATGTCCTCAAAGTATACAGTTGCCACTTTGTATGTTTGGCTATCTGTCCATCCAGTGCTTGTCCAGATCATAACTTGCAATTTATTAACAGTATTGAGATGATAGTTCATTTACAATGTAACTTCATACATAAACAGAGGACATTGAAAGGAAGTGCAGTGACAAAGAAACATAATTCTAGCTTTCAACATTTTAGCTGACAATTTTTTTTTGGTTCACACTTCCTTGTGAAGCAACATTTTAAGTCTGGTTGTCATGAATATTAGGCAGAATGTTTGTCTTGATGATCTCTAGGCCAAGTTCGATACGGTCACTAGATCTAGTCATATAAGCACTGTGTTCTCTCTGTACCCAATCATCATGAAATTTGTCAGAATGCTTTTAAGCTCACCTCACAGAGCACAAAGTATTAAAACATGAGCTACATGGATTGTGATTGCTTGCTGTCCGTCGTCTGTTTACACTTGCCCTGTTAACACTTGTCACATTTATCAACCAATCATCATTGTATAAATGCTATACAGCATTACCATTTAACTAACACTATCAGGACTGTACATGTACTTCTACTACTTAACATTAAAACAATCTTCTGTTACAAGGCTGTAAATATCCAAGAAAAGGACGAAATGTTGTGTTCATAAAAAGAGCTAATCTTTTTTCAGGATTTAATGTAGAAACAGTAGAATACAAGAATATCAGTTTTACTGTATGGGATGTTGGTGGCCAAGACAAAATCCGACCTCTGTGGAGACATTACTTCCAGAACACACAGGTATACTTACACATTTTAAAACATACATTTTAATAAACCTTATTCAGTAGCATGTCCCAAAAGCAAAGAACAAAGGTAAGTGAAAAAATGTATACAAGGAATAATGTTGCACGGCTAGTCTGCCATTGAATCTCATAGATGTGAAAGTTGGCTGTTTCTTTCAATGGCTTAGAGTCAAGTTCTGCTCCTTTCTTGGATGGTTAGATAAACTGCCAGCTTGTCAATAACTGATGAAACGGCACTGGCCTGCAAGTAAAAATGGATTGCATTTGTATTAAATTATGTACAATGTAGTTTTTTTGTACTAATGTTGTTGAATATGGCAGGAAAGTGTTCGTTTTTTGTGTGCATGTGAAGTACACAAGTGTTTGGTTAAGCATCCAATAAATTCTATGCCTGTTATCGTTTATTCATATAAGTGACTGAGTGATTTTCGAAAATGATGACATGTACATGGCTATTGTATAGCATTATATTTGATTCACATGTTTTGCTGTGTCCTTAACCGACAGGAACTGTGATTGTAATTTGTAAATAAGAGAGGAAATTTACTGCTGATAGCTGTCGCACATGTATTATATTATATTTATATAAATCTGGAATCTAATACTTGCCTTTAGGCGTTATGGGTAGTAAAGACCATTGTTCAAACTTGTGTTGGGAGCTAGTTTGCTTGTTAATAAGTAATAAAATCTTCATGTGGCATGTTCATTTCAGGGTTTGATATTCGTAGTTGATAGTAATGACAGAGAAAGAATTACTGAGGCGAAAGAGGAACTCGCTAAAATGGTAGGTTGATACAGCTAAATTAATGCATACTTTATACATTGACTTTTAACTCGACTGTTTGAAGAAAAGATTAGCTATCTTACTAGCCTTAGCGTTGACTTGATCTCACACGTTGGTTAAGTTTTGCGTATCAAAATGTTAAAAATCCGCATGGCCTATAGCTTAAATATTTGGCATGTAGCATTGCCTGGTAGAAAAATTCACAAAAGCCAAAATTGACCAAGCCTAGGGGTCACTTGGTGTAGGAAAAACCTTCAAAAAACTTCTTCTCCAACACCATAAGGCATAGCGCTTAAATGTTTGGTATGTAGTTTTTCCAGTAGTCCTCTACCAAGATTGTTTAAGTAGTACCTAGCTTCCAATGAGTTCTTATAGCAACCAGCAACTTACAAAGCAACCACTGAGTTCCTAAGCAACCAATGACTTCCCATTGAAACCGGTGACTTTCTTAGCAACCAGTGACTTTCGGAGAAACCATTGACATCCTTAGCTAGAATTTAGTCCTCTGGCAACCTGTGACCTCCTTAGTAACTACTGGCTACTTTTAGGAGCAAGTAAGTACACTGGCACTCAAGTGAGCGATATAGGCACGTCATGACCCTTTTGTTTATTTCATGATATATTTTGCCAATTATTATGTATAAAATCTCTTTAATTTTCCAGCTACAAGAGGATGAGTTGAGAGAAGCAACTTTATTGGTATTTGCAAACAAGCAGGATTTGCCAAATGCTATGAGTGGTGCAGAACTAACTGAGCAGCTAGGTTTACCAAGTTTAAGGTCACGAAAGGTAAGCTGAACTGTAGTCCTTTAATGCTCCCTGAAGGGAGCAGCAATATAGTCGCTGCTTTGCCTGTCAGTCCTGCATTGGTTTCCAGGCTATGTCTCGGCAAATACTGGCCTAAACCTAACGAAACTTCATGCTCATGACATAATGTTAAGTACCGGAAGAGAGGTGCATGTTCCAGTTAAATGATTTTCACAGAATTATGGCCCTTTAATTATTGCTGTATTGAATTTAGTTTCTGGCTGTATTGAATTTAGTTTCTGGCTATTTCTCAGCAACTGCTTATGGGATTCAAGGAAACTGTTAATGTTCAGTACCAAGAAGAGACACGCATCCTATTCTATTATTTTTTAGTTATAGCCCTTTGTTGTTTTTTTTGCTCTAATTGATTAAGAAATTCTTGTCCACTCTATTTCTCAACACATGCAGACTGGAATTGAATGGAATTTCTTGGGATGTTTCGCTATCAGGACAAAGTGCGCATATTATCAGCATTTCCATGCACAATTATTTTTCATAAGAGTTATGACCCTTTGATTTTTTTTCTGGAAATATTAGTTACGATGATTCTTGTCCCCCTCTGTTTACCAACAGTCAGTGACAATACTTACTGGGAATCTGTACTACTTAAAGAACATATGCATATTGCATATTGCCATGATTATCACTATTGAAGAGAATCAATACACTAAAACTGAACAACTTGTGTAAGTGGACAATGCCAGAATCCTAACTCTGCGTAAATTCATTGGCAAGTACTGCAATGTGCAATGGTTACACTGAGAAGTTGTATTTTAAAATCATTGTTTTAAGAAAACCAATCGTCAGACTGATATATAATTCCTTGTAATTGCCCCTTATTGGACCCTGTACTAAAACTGTTCAAGAGATTTTAACGCATCTTAAAGTTTGATTTTATAAAGTGAAAATATATGTTGTATGTTAAAATGAACGCTCAAAACAACAATCCAGAAAGGTACTGAAATGAAACTGGCAAGAGCAAATTGCAATATAGGGCCATAGTGGTCCTCTAGTTTTGTATTTATTTAACATTATAACAACATTTATAGGCTGTTTCATAAAAGGAACAGAAAATTAAATTCCACTTACTTAAAGCATTTTAGTAAATTCCCACTTCACTAATTAAATCGGAGATTCACTTCACATAGATTAAGAGAATAATCCCTAACCAATATTAAATTTGTGAATTGCAAAATTTCCATCATGCAAAAATTCCCCAATTTACAGAAGTTGAACGCAAACATCTCTTTTGTTTTGCTCTTATGTAACGGTGACAGTTAAATTTTATTGAGAGAAATTTTAATCCACAACCACGTAATGAAATGATTTTGTTTGAATTTTTCAGTGGTATATTCAAGCAACATGTGCCGTTCAAGGTCAAGGCTTGTACGAAGGACTGGACTGGTTATCACAGGAATTATCCCAACGATGAGACTGCGTTACAAATTTTTGAATGTGGGACTAATTTATAGGGATAGAAAAAAAACGTGCTAAAAATTTACAGACTTCTTTCAAATATGAATAAAAACAATGAACTTTCATTTCAGTCAAAATGCCCAACAATTCTAAAGAGTTGCATGTACTTTTAGAGCTTTCATTCATGATTAAATGAAGCTTATGTGCGCAGTCTGTTTATATAAAAGTGGGGACAATTATTTGACTGATTTCTGTAAATAATCTGATGTTAATGTACAGTAAAGTTGAGATGTAGGCGATGAAAAGAGGCAAGTTTCAGTGATACATAATATATGAACGCTTCATGTCTTGCGCTGTTACAGACAGAATGTGTTTCGCACGTTCAGAGACTATTTATTGAATATTGATGTATATACATTTATAATGTACTGAGTTTTAAATGACATAAAAAATATTTACATGTGTTCGTATTACATATAAATCTACAGAAAATTATTTCAACTTTCTTCAGTATAGGAAAGCTGTGTTGCACTTTTAGCTAATTGTCATACTAAAAAGTAAGGAATTTCAAGGTACTATACATACAGAAGGGACCAGATTTCGAATAAATTCTAGCGTGTGATTTTCCAGAGTTATGACTAAAGACTGTATTTGCTATTTGAAACATTTTCTTTGATTTTATGATGGTAACTGATTCTTGTGCGAAATGGGATGATTTGCTGAATTTTATTAATATTTTTCCATTAATACAAATGTTATTTTACAAATGTGTTCGAATTGAATAACCACAATAGTGCTGAAGTGAAAAAAGTCATAGTTTAATAGAAATACTTCTATGCAGATGGCAGACCAGAAGTGGCAGGATCCCTTGGTACATGTGACCCATAATGTTTAAGATCATAATGTAAATTCTGTGACGTTGACAATGGTTAAAGTTATAAAGGACTGGTAGGAAATGATGTTTCTAATGCAGGTTAAGAGAAAGATAATAACAGTGACTTTAGGTGCCACATACAGACTGGGTTAGTTCCGCACCGAATGTGACCAGATGCTGTACTTTGGTGATAAAAGTGTAGCAAAGTACAAGTAGATATTTTGCTTTAAACCCAACATTTATTTGGTTTGATCCAAGATTTATTAGCTGCAGGTATGTTATAGCAGCTGTTAACATGGAAGCTACATTTGGGTCAATGTCTTAAAATGTTTTCATGCCAATTCAAAAGACGTGTATGTGTATTTCACTTGGAAATATTTTCTTCAACAAAGTAAAGATTTTATTTTATTTTGTGTGTATTAAATTTGGCTTGCATGGTACTTGGCTAAACCTTACATAAATGTTTTTTTGTTTGTTTTCTTCAAATGCCCTCACTTTTACATTTTTAGCAGGTGTTACTATTTATAGATCAGGAATCTTTAGATGGCTGTTACATGGTCAAAGGTTAAAATTTTCTGATTGGTCAAAATTGAGTTTTGATGGATATTGCACACCCATTGGAAGCTGTGATAAAAATGTGCGTGTTTGTGAATAAATGTGCTGATCTATGTGACAATCCATAAGCATTTAATATATATTGTAATGAATATTTCCATAACCTTTTGAAAGGAAAAAAATGAGATATAAATTACTATTATATTTAGTTCCTGTTAGTTGTTCACTCATTAGATTATGTACATGTAAGAGTGGGTTTGCAGAACAAAAGAGAACTGGATACAAATACAAAAAAAGAATATAAATTCTGGTGAACCCAAGTTTTAACTACATATATTTATTACTAGAACCCACATTTTAAGTACATGTAGGTCTATATATATCACTAGAATGTGTCATTTTCTGTTCATCTAAAATAACACAATATTGTCAATTTTTTTCTGAACATAGTTTTGATATGTTGATATTATATCTGAAATTAGAATGCCTGTGGTTATACAATGGTACAAGGGTTTTTATTACACAGTTCTATTAATGAGTTCATAGCAGAGAAATATGATACAGTAAAACACAGTGTTGTTTGCAAACAGTTGTGGGTGTTACAGATGTTAAGGTATTGGCCTGGTGTGCGATACTGTAGAAGGAAGTTAGTTCAAAGGCTTACCTGCTAGAATGTTGGGATGTTGTATTGTTTTCTACATTGTTACATTGATTCACAATTTCTATGTAAATACATGTTGTTTTGAGTGTTCTTAGCAGTCTGTAACTGAGGGTAAAACATTTATCTGTCTGTAACCAAAGGGAAAACATTTAGCAGTCGTTAACCAAGGGGGAAAAGCTTCCATATAACTGTGTCTGACTGGTATTTACTTGTTTTTTTCTCTATTGTTAAACCCTATTATGGTTTAACTAATTTGCTGTAGACCCAGATGTTCTAGACAATTCTTCAGTTGTAACAGTACCATGAGATACTAATAGAGGCATTTATTGATAGAAAGTGGTACTTGCAAGTAAGACATGTATGAGGCACCAACATGCTAAATGTGAAAACATGGGGTTCCAGCACTACCCATTTCCACTGCCCATTACAACTTGAATTGAAGGTTTTTACTGTTGCTACTCTTTTATAGCTTCAACTAAGTCCATAATTTTGGGAATGTGCCAAGTACACCCTAGTACCCCTGGTATTAGAGATATGTTCAAGAGACTGCCGTCTGAAGTTAAAAAACTTTACACCAATACAAGTCTCGTATGCCTGGCTGCTGATTGGTCACTCGTCAGATATTTGATGTTGCTTAAATATAAGTAAAGAATACTTCCGATATACCAGATTGGCTGCACAAACTTTACCTCAATGCCTGATGTTTGAAACAGTCTTATTTTGCACAGATTCTGTATAGACATGGGTTTTGTACAAGATATTTGCCCTTACAATCTGCAGTGTTGTGAACACTGGTAATGTTGTGTCAATCCAGTAGAACTCTTAATCACAAAGTGGTGGCTTTTAATCGTGGCAATGGCACAGAGGCAAATTGGTTGGAGAAAGGTGAAAGGTGTCTTCTAGCAATCCAGCAATTATGTTGGATTCATCGATTAGTTATAAAAACCAGTATGAACAAGTTTGTAAAACAGTAGCAGCTATTGAATTTGTCTGTGTTGGTCTAAGCTATAAATTCTAAACGGTTTATTATGGAAAATGTAATGAAAAATGAATTGATAACTTTTTATCAGAGGAATGAACCATGATAGAAATGTTTTCCCCATAACAAGAATGGTAGTGTGTTGAAGACTGCTCCGAACACTACAGAATTATAAATCCATAATGAAATTCCCATTGTGTGATTGTGACTCATGTTTATATGACTTGAAGTGATTTTAGTGTATAAATGGTACATTGTATTAAATCTGGAAAACACAAGTCAGTTCTGTTACTAGACCTGTCCACGCATTGTAAAACAACTTGCCATGACAAGTTCCTTTTTATTTTGTTCTCTAGGAGCTAGGATGAATGCGAACTCCACAATGACAGTAAGAATTTAACATGTCCAAGAGTAGACAGCAGGTGTAGTTGCACCTTGAGTCGCAACTTTCGATTGTAAAAATTGCAGTTTAATGTAATTCAGTGAATCTGGGGCAAGAGGCAGAAGTAGTTACACCTAGTAATGTTTGTGTTTGTAGTAAGACACACGGGGTATAGGTTGCATTATAAACGATAATGTATACTCGCGGTCAATGAAAACGCACCAGAGAACATTCTTATCATAATTTGAGGTTGATGTGAAAGTTCATTAGAAAACCTAGAGTGAAATGAAGTTGAGGCTATTCTGAAATGTAATATTTGCCAAATGATGATTTGTGGGTAATTTGATGATAATTGTGCCACCTAAGACGTCGGGGGTTAAAAATTGAAATTCACAAACTCTATATCTAGTATGCCCGCCATTACCATCCAGGACACTCAAACGTCCCATAGTGTAAACTATACACAAACGTTTTGCTGGCATATCCTGTCACTACAAGACACCGCTAATAGTAGTGCAATGAAATCTGACGTCAGAACATCAATGTTTTGCCCTGGCCTGCCTTCTCTCCGGACTTAAGTCCCATTGAGCATCTTTGGGACCAGCTTGGACGTCAGGTACACAGTGGACGTCACGTCATCAACAACAAGGCCCAGCTTGTGCAGGCACTTCGGGAGGAGTGGAATACCATCCCCCAGTACCGCATACAACGTCTCATTCGTAGTATGAGACGCAGATGCCAAGCTGTCCTGGATGATAATGGCGGGCATACTAGATATTGAGTTTGTGAATTTCAATTTTTAACCCCCGACGTCTTAGGTGGCACAATAATCATCAAATTACCCACAAATCATCATTTGGCAAATGTTACATTTCAGAATAGCCTTAACTTTATTTTACTCTAGGTTTTCTAATGGACTTTCATATCAACGTCAAATTATGATAAGAATGTTCTCTGGTGCGTTTTCATTGACCGCGAGTATATTTCAGTTATTCTTTGGCTTATCAAATAGGTCCGGAATGCACCAAATGGTCCTTGGATTGAACCAGGGTCCGTATATTACAGGAGGTACATGTAGTAAATAAATACACGAACTACTAATGTAAGTATTCTACAACATCATGACATCCCAACTAGGATATAAAAGTTTTATGTAGAAAGAAGAAATGAAAAGTAATAAAACAAGCACCCCATCCACTAAAAAATGTGCGCTACCTCAAATAAAGCTTAAGTTGGACTAAATAATTGAAACGTGATACTACAACAATATAAGAGTTTCCCGATAACAGTTGTGTCATCGTGCGCTATTTATAAGGGCATATACGATATTTATAAAAAAACATGTTAACAATTTCTACGTATTTACTCTTCCGGGACGATTAAATAAGGAAATGGGGATGTTACTTTATAAAATAACTAATTGTTAAAATAACATAAATTGCGTAAAAACAGGTACATCTACTGAGTATTGTTTTGAAAATCTAATTGTTTTGAAAATATAAATAAGCTGCACACCGGACTGAATATGTAAAACGTATATCCGGTGCATTAACACTAGATGTGTAACTGTCTTCCGAAAGAAGGAATTGTTGTCAACTGTAATGCTAAGCATTTGAATGTAAAAGTAACATGGCTGTATCCGGACGTAAAGTTTCAGATTTGCAAGATTCTTTCTCTCGAGGCTCAGCAGACGACTTTGGGCACTGCTGTGATTTCTGTTTGACTGAAGGTCAAAATGTGGCCGCCCACGGATATTGTTATGATTGCTGTGAATATCTTTGTAACAACTGTTTTAAATTCCACAAGAAGACTAGCGCCACAAAGAACCATCAACTAGTTGACAAGGACAACATGGGTAAACATTCAGTCCTACCCAAACCTTCTGATGTGTGCACTGAGAAATGTTCGATCCACGCGAATGAGGTCATCAAATATTTTTGCCTACATCATGAAGAAATTGGCTGCAATGATTGTATGATCATGAAACACAGGACATGTAAACTGGATTATATACCTGACAAATGTGCAGGCATCGGCGAGAGTGATGAGTACAGACAGACATTGAAAGAACTTGAACAGAAATTGAAAGAAGCTGATGGTGTCTTGAATAAAGCTGCAGTTAAAGATAAAGAGGTAGATGAGAGCCATTTAAGAGCCATGAAAGATATTGCTAAGAAAAGACAAGAAATAAATGATCACTTTGATGCCATCCAGAGGAAGACTGAGACGGATGTTAGTAAAAACAAGGCAACAGGTAAACAAGAGGTTCTAGCTGTCGTCACTTCATGCACAAACTATACTTCCAACATCAAGAAACTGCAATCCAACATTCAAAACAGCAAAGCATCTAATCAGAATGGTCAACTTTTCATTGAAATTAAACGAGCTAAATCAGAACTGCAGTCAAGGGAAATTCAGCAGGCTGAGATGTCATTAGACAAGACAACAACACAGATAGCATTCAATATTAACAAAGATGTAGAAGGTATGCTGTCAGTAATGAGTTTTGGTAAGTTGACAGATGTTGACACATCCTTTAAGACGATCAGGGCCCTTGCTGCAACCACAAGAGGAAAAGAAACTTTTAACACTCTACAACATAAAATGAATATGGAGATAGGCAAGATTGGCTCTATATCAGGCTGTGTTACTCTGTCGTCAGACAAACTCGTGTTAGCTGATAATCTTAATACGAGATTATTGGTGTTTAATACAGAGAAATATGTTGTTACTGAGAAAAAAACCCTTGACTCACGACCATTAGACATCGCTCTACTTCCTCATGACCAGATTGCTGTTACAGTGCCAGCGAAAAAACAGATCCTCATCATGACAACAGCAGGTACACTGTCGACTGACCGCAGCATTAATGTTGAAGGGGTCTGTAGAGGTATAATCTACCACCAGAACTGCCTTTATGTGTTATGCTGGTGTTCATCCTGTTTGTATGTACTAGATATGAAAGGAAATATCAAGAACACAATTTCACTAGCTGATCGATCAGTCTTTGATTCTCCATACTACATTGCGCTCAGTGAGGACTTTAGCCTGATCTATGTCAGTAACTGGGGCAACAATTCCATTGCGAGTATAACACTACGAGGTGAAATATCTGCTGTATACAAAAACAAGGATCTTTCAGGGCCTCTGGGTATGTTGTTGTTGGGTGACGGATCTTTGCTTGTAGTCTGTGAGAAAAACCACACCATTCATCATGTTTCGGCAGACTTAAAACAAGGCAGAAAAGTAATGGAGTGTTTGCCCAGTCCATGGTCTATGTGCTATAGCAATGACAGGAGCAAGGTCCATGTTACTTGTGAGAATAATGACAAGCTTCAAGTCCTAGATGTAGAGGCATCACGGAAATGACTACATCACTATGCAGTGTTAAAAAGGTACGTAGATACATGTAAACTTGTTTGATTTATACATATAGGTGTGATCTCTCTGAAATGTAGCCGTTTATAATACACAATTACAGACAAGCTGAAGAAATGTATATTATGGAAAACGGAATATTTCATTCTTAATGAGTCATATTGAAGGGATATAAACTTCAAATGAGAACGTTCTTCGCATTATATATTGTTGTTTTAAAAATGTGCTCACTATTTGATATATATTCTGCTTAAAAATCTATAGGTATAATAAAAACTAAACAACCCGTGTATGAATTTGTTCTAGGAACTATAAAAGGGAGGGACGATTACGTGTTTTTTCCTTGCGAACTTCGACCCTCGAAGTTGCAGATTTGATTCCATAAGTACATAATTGATTTTAATAATTCATATTACCCCAACGTGTTATAAATATTTGTTTATTTTTCAGGTTATGTTGATGATGCTGTCTTGACACCTAAGTTCTTATACTGAGCAAAGTTTGGAACTACTGAGATGAACTTTTCTCAACTAAACATTTCTTCAATTTAACAATAACTTTCGAGTACATGTACAATGTACTAGTAATTATGGAGTTATATTATGTGTGTTATTATCTGAATTTGTATGTGTTATTTGTACTAGAAAATTATTCTTTCACGCAAAAAAAGATAAAACAATAAGTGAGTCGAATTATGTGATGAAGATGGTTATGTTTGATACAATAATAACAATTCGAATGAGACCAGCAATCAAACTCTCAACACTTTAATTGTATTTAGAAGTGTTTAGTGTACATTAGAAATTATTACCGGTTCATGTATATAATGATTTTATTAACAAGCAGTCAAGAAGTAGAACTTATATTACGTGGCTACAAAATGAATGTGTATACAATGTAAGTATGCGGAAGGATAAGGGGAGCCCTGAAACTTGTACAGATATATCTGAAATTTGAATGCTGAAGTAAAAATGCACATCAGGACTTTGCAGATGAAACTAGTAGGAACACCATGGAGCATGCCATTTTCCTAAAGGGGACATCATTAGTTTTCCCGAATTTTAAATATAGATATATTTTGTTTTTGTAAAGGTTTCACATACATGTATTTTTGTGTCACATATACAGAGGGTGCGTAGAACATTATATAGTTTGTATACGTTACAAATGTATTGCATTTAACCCTTGATATCGTTTTTTAACAGTGGTCTGTCTGAAAGTGTAGTATTGCTAAAAGCGTTTGGCAGAAATGATGCAATGTTCCAAGACCGTTACCAGTGTGCATGGAGGGCTTGGTTGTCATACGGACGGGTTTTAACTGGAATATGCTCGAGAGACAAACTGTTGCGTGACACACTTAATTTCTTTGTTTCAGAATAATAAATTCCAATGTGCTATGCCAACTGTAAATGACATACAAATAGTTCTGCTATTTGTACTGGCTATGTTTTCATCATTACGAATTTTTGAGAGGGCATTTAAAGTTTAATTTTTGTAACTACGATGTATAACATATATTGTTTATCACACTTCTCAGTTTCACATTTACTAGGACATTATTATACTATGTCCATCTATGGAAGATTTGTAAATGACAGAAATGATTTTTTCATCCTCATCAAGACCAGCTGCAATATCTATGTTGCAGGCATCAGAGGTCCAGGGTCTGTAGCTTGCTTTTGTATCTCCTCTATATCTCTTAAATGCCCTTGTACTTGCGGCAAATGTTCTTCTCATTGACAAAATGTGCAACAAGTTTTAGCGAAGGTCAAAGGTCCAATATTTGAGGACTGTTTTTTATACCCCATGTGTCTACATAAACTCCTGTTAAATATATTCTGGGTGTCTAATTGAAACAGTGGGTAGTGTCTGATTGAAGCAGTGGGTAGTGTCTGATTGAAGCAGTGTGTAGTGTCTGATTGAAGCAGTGGGTAGTGTCTGATTGAAGCAGTGTGTAGTGTCTGATTGAATCAGTGTGTAGCGTCTGATTGAAGCAGTGGGTAGTGTCTGATTGAAGCAGTGTGTAGTGTCTGATTGAAGCAGTGGGTAGTGTCTGATTGAAGCAGTAGGTAGTGCCTGATTGAAGCAGTGTGTAGTGTCTGATTGAAGCAGTAGGTAGTGTCTGATTGAAGCAGTGGGTAGTGCCTGATTGAAGCCGTGGGTAGTGTCTCATTGAAGCAGTGTGTAGTGTCTGATTGGAGCAGTGGGTAGTGTCTGATTGAAGCAGTGGGTAGTGTCTGATTGAAGCAGTGGGTAGTGTCTGATTGAAGCAGTGGGTAGTGTCTGATTGAAGCAGTGGGTAGTGTCTGATTGAATCGGTGTGTAGCGTCTGATTGAAGCAGTGGGTAGCGTCTGATTGGAGCAGTGTGTAGTGTCTGACTGAAGCAGTGTGTAGTGTCTGATTGAAGCAGTAGGTAGTGTCTGATTGAAGCAGTGGGTAGTGCCTGATTGAAGCCGTGGGTAGTGTCTCATTGAAGCAGTGTGTAGTGTCTGATTGGAGCAGTGGGTAGTGTCTGATTGAAGCAGTGGGTAGTGTCTGATTGAAGCAGTGGGTAGTGTCTGATTGAAGCAGTGTGTAGTGTCTGATTGAAGCAGTGGGTAGTGTCTGATTGAAGCAGTGTGTAGTGTCTGATTAGGACAATGCTTGATGAGAAATTAGGGAAGTATTGAAGTACATCGAAGGAAATGTAGACTGTTTAATTTTGGAAGATGTTTACGCACAGGCTTGCAAAAATCTCAACTTTGGTTGAACTCCTGGTAGCGTTGGTATATGTGGTGAAATGTTATCACAGTGGATTGGAAATACATGTATGTCACATATTTCTTACTGTCTAGTTTCGTTCCACTGTAAGATAACAATTTCCTATCATACAGGTGAACCACACACTGGTGCTCTTAGTGTTGTTAGTTTTTTTTAATTTAAGGACGTTTGCTACAGTCTCCTATATGTATATAGGGCCAACATTTTCCCTTTCATAGGATTCATCTTACTTGGCAGTTCATTGATTTTGACCAAGTTTGAAACAGATATCTGAAATAAAACCATACTGGTCACCAGCCTTGATCTTGCTCTAGAAAATCATAAAATATAACCAAATCTTGTGCTCAAGAGCAGATAATTCAAAATCAAGGCCGGTGACCTATGATTTTTATTTCAGATTTCTGTTTCAAACTTGATTCTCAGTCAAAGAGTTTGAAGAAATCCTATCAATGGGAAACTTTTTGGCTCTATATACATATAAGAAACTATGGCAAACATCTTTCACGGGATGTTGAAAATGATCATTATTATGTATCATGATTATTTTTCAATAAAAAATTCTTTTTTTATTAGTATATCTTTTTCTGAAGTAGAACTGGAAGTATTTTAGTCTATTTTAATGTAAAACTTTGTATTTTCAGCAAGTTAACATTTTGATGTCCTCCAAGTATGTCTTTTTAAACATTTAACGTAGGAATAAACAGAGACATACTTATTAAACAAGTATTTTGTTGTTACTGGCACATGGTTTTCACTGTTTGAACCACTTCGCCACCCTTTTTCCTTATACTGTGAAAAAATTGTCTTGGCCACAAAGAAATGTCAATTTCTAGACAAGGATTACATGAACATTTTTAACACAGAAAGTCAAAGCTCCTACAATGTATATCCTAAAATACTCCATAGTTTGGACTGGAACGTAACAAGAAAGAGCTGTCCCTCATAAGTGACGAATGCCCCCTAAAAAGGTGTCTCACAGTCGGTGTCCTCTCCATGTGCTCAACAAATGTGCCATGTCATTCTAAAAGCATTCCATGCATGACAAAGTTACCATTCATACAGTATTCACTGAATTCTTAACGGTTAAGAATTTTGCGGTACTATACTTACAGAAGGGACCAGATTTCGAATAAATTCTAGTGAGTGATTTTCCAGAGTTATGACTAAAGACTGTATTTGGTATTTGAAACATTTTCTTTGATTTTATGATGGTAACTGATTATTGTGCGAAATGGGATGTTTTGCTGAATTTTTAAAATCTTTTTTCATTAAAACAAATGTTATTTTACAAATGTGTTCTAACTGAATAACCACAATAGTGCTGAAGTGAAAAAAGTCATAGTTTAACAGAAATACTTTTATGCAGACGGCAGGCCAGAAGTGGCAGGTATACAAATGTGTGTAAATTTCATCCCTTGGTACATGTGACCCATAATATTTAAGATGATAACTTAAATTCTGTGGCATTGACAATGGTTAAACGTATAAAGGACTGGTAGGAAATGATGTTTCTTATGCGGGATAAGAGAAAGATAATAGCGGTGACTTTTGGTGCAGGCACACCTGTATTAAATTTTACAGCCGTAAAGTAGACGGATTTCTTTTAATTTACGCCTGTACAAAATAAAATACGCCCTAGAATGAATTCTAACCTGATAGTGCAAATTACGCCTGGAATACTATTTCACGCACGGAAACCAACCGTAAATGGCACGGATTACGGGCGTACAAATGGCACGTAATATGTAAATGAGCAGGAATTTATAGATAAAAATTACGCCCGTAAAAATCCATTTTACATGCGTACAATACCCCGGATTTTACGTCTATACTAACTTTACGCCCGTAAAATAGTAGGGCCAGAAATTACGCCTTTTAAATGTTGCATCCTAAGAAAAAGCTGACATTTAACTCCTTTTCAAAGATTTAAAAATTGTTTTTACTATAGAAGCATGCACATTACATATTAATTTAAAAGAAAAAGATAGTTGTGCAAGAAGTATATACAAGCATGACTATTGGCTATCACAATAAGTAAAACTATCCAAGGAATGATATTCTTTCAGACTCTTCAAACTCACAAGTCACAAACATCTCCACTTACTGTTTTAAAACACAGGCAATATCAACTCATTATTTACACCATTAAATTCAAGATAAACTGTCATTTCTTATTCAGAATGTTTCCTTTGTAGGATGACTGACTGATTCTTCAAAATTGAAGCCCTGACTTTTAACTGATATATTCTTTCAATTATGATAACAATCATATCATATTTTATTTTTAACTGTCCTGTGTTTAACAATTTATCTTTATAAATACTGCACTCTCCTGTCCACAAGATAGTAATTAATATCCATGCTATGAAGCTAAATAACCAAAAATGTTCCTTGCATGTAAACATTACTACAAAATGCTTTCAAACATGTCTGCCAAATTGTTCTTTGAATCAACCAATCAGAAAACCAGTAAATGATTACTTCCTGTTCCATTTTACAACCGTATTTCTGTTTTTTACGGGCGTAAAATAGAACTCATTTTGTGATTCATACTGTAACACCAAAAAAGTGAAGTCCATATTTACGCCCGTAGAAAAAAATTTGCAGACGTAAAGTTATAAAATGACGCCCGTAATTTTCATCGTTTTCCTGCTTTAAACAAATTCCAGCTGAGTTACGCCTGTAAAACAGAGTTTACTGCCCACTTACGTGTCTTTTCCTGCTGCTTTATGGTTGGAATTTTCGTACGGGCAGCCGAGGTCCATCACATACAGACCGGTTTAGTTCCACACCGAACGTGACCAGAGGCTGTACTTTGGTGATAAAAGTGTAGCAAAGATGTTTTGCTTTAAACCCAACATTTATTTGTTTTGATCCAAGATTTATGAGCTGCAGGTATTTTATAGCAGCTGTGAACATGGAAGCTTCTTTTGGGTTAACGTCTTAAAATGTTTTCATACAAATTCAAAAGCCATGTGTATGTGTATTTCACTTGGAAATATTTTCTTCAACAAAGTCAAGATTTTATTTGGCTTGCATGGCACTTAACTGAACCTTACATAAATGTTTATTCTTTGTTTTCTTCAAATGCCCTCACTTTTACATTTTTAGCAGGTGTTACTATTTATAGATCAGGAACCTTTAGATGGCTGCAACAGGGTCAAAGGTTAAAATTTTCTTAGATATCGTGCTTCTGATTGGTCAAAATTGAGTTCTGATGGATATTGCACACCAATTGGAAGCTGTGAAACAAATGTACGTGTTTGTGAATAAATGTGTGTGACAATCCATAAGCATTTAATATATATATTGTAATGAATATTTCAATAACCTTTGGAAAGGAAAAAATGGGATATAAATTACTATTATGTTCAGTTCCTTCACTCATTAAATTATGTAAGAGTTGATTTGCAGAACAAAGTTATAAAAGTTGAAGAGAACTGGATACAAATACATGTATATAAATTCTGGTGAACCCAAATTTTAACCACATATTTATTACTAGAACCCACATTTTAAGAATATGTAGGTCTATATATATATTACTAGAATGTGTCATTTTCTGTTCATCTAAAATAACACAATATTGTCACAATTATTTTCAGAACATAATTTTGATATGTAGATATATAATGTCATACCTGAAATTAGAATGCCTGTGGTTATACAATGATACAAGGGTTTTTATTACATAGTTCTATTAATGAGTTCATAGCAGAGAAATATGATACAGTAAAACACAGTGTTGTTTGAAAACAGTTGTGGGTGTTATAGATGTTAAGGTATTGGCCTGGTGTACGATACTGTACGAAGGAAGTTATTTCAAAGACTATCTACTAGAATGTTGGGATGTTATATCGTTTTCTATATTGTTACATTGATTATTTGATTCACAATTTCTATGTAAATACATGTTGTTTTGAGTGTTCTTAGCAGTCTGTAACTAAGGGGAAAACATTTAGCAGTCGGTAACCAAAGGGAAAACATTTACCAGTCATTAACCAAAGGGAAAACGCTTCCATACAACTATGTATCTTACAACTATTAACATGTTTTTTTTTTCTCTACTGTTAAATCCTATTATGGTTTAACTAATTTGCTGTAAACTCTGACCCAGTTATGTCTTTAAAATGGTCCAGTCAATTCTTCAGTTGTAACAGTACCATGAAATACAAATAGAGGCATTTATTGATAGAAAATGGTACTTGTACATGTAAGTTAGACATGTATGAGGCAAGGCACCTTTAGAAACTAACATGCTGAATGTGAAAAACACGAGGTTCCAGAACTGCCCATTGCAAATTGAATTGAAGGTTTTTACTGTTGCTGCTCTTGTATAGCTTCAACTAAGCCCATAATTTTGGCAATGTGCCAAGTACACCCTAGTACCCCTGGTATTAGAGATATGATCAAGAGACTGCCGTCTGAAGTTAAAGAACTTTACTCCAATACAAGTCTCGTATGCCTGGCTGCTGATTGGTCACTGGTCAGATCTTTGTTGTTGCTCACATCTCAGTGAAATATACCTCAGATATACCAGATTGACTGCACAAACTTTACCTCGAGGCCTGAGGTTTGAAAAAGGATTCTGTATAGACATGGGTTTTGTACAAGATATTTGTCCTCACATTCTGCAGTATTGTGAACACGGGTAATGTTGTGTCAATCCAGTAGAACTCGGAAGAATCACAAGGTCGTGGCTTTAAATCGTGGCAATGGCACAGAGGCAAATTGGTTGGAGAAAGGTGAAAGGTGTCTTCTAGCAATCCAGGAAGTATGTTGGATTCATCTAGTAGTTATAAAAACCAGTATGAACAAGTTTGTAAAACAGTAGCAGCAGCTATGGAATTTGTCTGTGTTGGTCTAAGCTATAAATTCTAAATGGTTTATTATGAAAAATGTAATGAAAAATGAATAGATAACTTTTTGACAGAGGAATGAACCATGATAGAAATGTTTTCCCCATAACAAGAATGGTAGTGTGTTGAAGACTCTCCGAACACTTCAGAATTATAAATCCATAATGAAATTTCAATTGTGTGATTGTGACTCATGTTTGTATGACTTGAAGTGATTTTAGTGTATAAATGGTACATTGTATTAAATCTGGAAAACACAAGTCAGTTCTGGTCATCTGTTAACTATACCAAGCATTGCAAAACCAACTGCCAAGTTTTTCTTGGGTTTACAACATGGGTCTGAAATGCACTCCAATGGTCCTTGGATTGAACACAAGTAGAAGAATTCTTTCTTTTACCAAAAATAGAACATTTAAAAACTTCAAAGTGCTGTACTCTTACAAGTAATTATTACTCACAGAGCGCTGCACTTGAACCTTGTACTTTTGATTCATTGTATAGGTTCAGTTTGTGCAAAAGCATGATTGTGGTTTAAAGGTGGTTAGGTTTGCATTGTAAATTGGTTATTTGTACATGTAACCGTTTCAGTTGGTCATGCCAGAAACAGATAGATAAACCAATTAAGCTAATTGCAGGCTTAGGTGGGACAGCTTATAATGACAGTAAAATTTCATTTTTTAGCTCACCTGGCTACGCCAGGGTGAGCTTTTCTGATCGATGATTGTCCGTCGTCCGTCAACATTTTGATTCAAATGACATCTCCTCTGAAACCTCTAGGCCAATGTTGATAAAACTATGCAGGCATGTTCCTTGCATGAAGCTCTACCAAAATTGTTCAAAGAATTCCATTCCATGCAGAACTCTGGTTGCTATGGCAACAAATAGGAAAAACTTTAAAAATCTTCTTCTCTGAAACCACAAGGCCTAGAGCTTAGATATTTGGCATGTAGCATTGTCTAGTGGACCTCTACCAAGATTGTTCAAATTATGACCCCCCGGTCAAAATTGACCCCCCACAGGGGGTCACTTAGTTTTACATAGGCTTATATAGTAAAAACTTTAAAAATCTTCTTCTCTGAAACCACAAGGCCTAGAGCTTAGATATTTGGCAGGTAGCATTGGCTAGTGAACCTCTACCAAGATTGTTCAAATTATGACCCTCGGATCAAAATTGACCCCACACAGGGGGTCATTTAGTTTTACATAAGCTTATATAGTAAAAACTTTAAAAATCTTCTTCTTTGAAACCACAAGGCCTAGAGCTTAGATATTTGGCATGTAGCATTGGCTAGTGGACCTCTACCAAGATTGTTCAAATTATGCCCCTGGGGTCAAAACTGACCCCGCACAGGGGGTCACTTAGTTTTGCATAGGCCTATATAGGGAAAACTTTAAAAATCTTTTTCTCTGAAACCACAAGGCCTAGAGCTTAGATATTTGGCATGTAGCATTGCCTAGTAGACCTCTTCAAAGTCTGTTCAAATTATGCCCCTGGGGTCAAAATTGACCTTGCCCCGGGGGGGGGGGAATCATTTGTTTTACAAAGGCGTATATAGGAAAACTTTTTTGGTATATAACATTATCTAGTGATCTTCCACTAGGCAAGTGGACTTGTACCAAGGTGAGCGATATAGGGCCATCTTGGCCCTCTTGTTTTTCAAATGGTCCAGAGCTTATTTAGCATGTGGCCCTAAACCAAGATTGTTCAATTCATGACCCAGGGTCAACATTGACCCCACCCTTGGGTAACTTGATTTTACATAGGCTTATAAAGGAAAACTTTAAACATCTCTGAAACCACAAGGCCTAGAGTTCAGACACTGCCTGGTTGACCTCTACCAAGATTGTTCAAATCATGACCCCTTGGTCAAAATTAACAAGGGGGGGGGGGGTCAATTGATTTAACATAGGCTATTACAGCTAATGGTAGCCATGTAAGAGGTGTAGGGCCATCTTGGCCCTTTTGTCTTTACGGACATTTGCTACACTTTCCAATGACTAAATAAAGGGCCAACATTATCCCTTTCCATTTCAATAAGCTACGAACCTTTTTTCGTAATTGAACTTAAATAAATTTGTATAACCAAAACATATCTCTCATGAATTTTTATTCTGTATAAAAGTTTTCTCTAATAAAAGTTAAAAGCAACAAAGTTACCAGCACCCTAACATGCTTATATAATAAGGATTTGATAAATGATAAAGCTTTGTGTGCCAGTTTTAACACCTTACTTGCATGATATAGCAAAGAACAATGGGTGTGGCACAAAACTAATTTCAAAATGGTGGCTCCAATGAACCATTGCTTGCCCACCAACTTTTCTATTTTGATTTTGTACAAAGTTCAACCAATTTAAATAGATAGTACTTTATCACAAATATATCAAAACATGTTTAAATCACATCGCAAAATCAAGTAAAAACGTTTGACATTTTTGCTTAATTTCTCTTGTACACCACATTATATAAATGCATATGTGTACAGACAGTTGCTGTAACATACATTAACATATTTCTCACGGTACTCTCACCAATAAAGTTATATGACATGAATCACCAGTTTTAATGTTATTACATAATGTTTTAATTTGTAGACTGGAATAGAAATACGAACTAATTTGAAACTCTATGCTCAAAAATGTAATGTCGCATTTTAATCCTATACCACAGCATTAGCATGCCACAACCTGATTACACATACATATATGTTCCCCGTTAATACCCTGTTTTCTTGTGTAAGAAACACGTGTTGACTCATCACATTCCTCCCATACAGACATATTTCACTTCCAGGTACTCCTCTATACCAAATCCTATGCCCCCTTCTCTCCCAAGTCCGGACTCCTTAAAGCCTCCAAATGGGGCCTCTGGTGTTGAGAACAGTCCCTCATTTACACCCACTATTCCATACTCTAGAGCCTCAGCCATTCTCCACTGCTGTGCTGCATCCTTTGTGTAAATATATCCTTAAAAATACATACAGCATAACAATTAAATATAGTTTAAAATACTTATAACTTTACTCCCATCATACCGCAAAGAAAATTTCAAGAAACCAAGATACTACTTACTGTTTACTTTACCAGTGATAATGAAGCAAATGACACATAATTATTATTTCGGACAACTTGCTATACAATTAACAATGTAACAAACAAAAATATCACTATTAAAAATAATGTACTCCCACCACATCTGTGGTAAATTTAACGAAATCAAATCACAAAAATTATAAAGAAATTGTAAACGTAGCTAACACCATGGCAATATTTAGCTTCCATTTTGACTGGCACAATGCGACTGATTATAGAAAATGTTATACGAGAAACAGTGTGACTGGGTTCTGTGACAGTTTAAGGATTACAAGTATTTTGTCTTACCAGCTAGACCAGCTGATGTCCCATTTGCAAGAATAATTGCCTCTTCTTCTGTTTTAAACCTACATTATTGAAATATAATTATACACATGACAAGAGTGTGAATATGTTTAAAATCATTTCTTCAAGAAAATATTTGAATTAACTTTAAATTTAACACTTTGTCTAGCATCAATTATACCAAGTATTTTTACCCCACATATTGAGCAATACTAATTGAAATTTTCCAAGACTTGTCTCAGTGTAATACATGTATATACAGTTACCAATTTATTCATCCTTGATTGAGAAACACTACACACTTTGGTTGCTTACATTTTCTTTACTATTAAGCAAAATGTGGTAAAACCTTCTGATACTTTGTCACATAACTTAAACAGTCTTTAAAGCTGTTGTGATGCTTGTTTTAAATGCCATAAATACATACTTTTGTATCCCAGCTACTGGACCAAATATTTCCTCCCTTGCACACAGCATATTTGGTGTTACGTCTTGTAACAAGGTTGGCTCATAGAAAGATTGACCTACTGAACTTCTTTGCCCTCCGCGTACAACCTTTGCTCCCTGTTTCACTGCATCTTGTACCAAACTATCAACCTTTAAATAGCCATAACCATGTAAAATAACTTTAAACGTTAGCTGAAGTAAATGAGTTACAACAGGGTCAACTTTAGCTATCAAACATAGCTAATATAAGTAACAAAAACATATTTGTTACCTTGTGCAAAAGGAATCTAAGTAACATATTGAAATTCCTGGAATTTCTTAGTCTGTAACTTATGTGTATATTATTGAATCAAGCTATTTTAACAAAAAGAACAAGATCCTATCTCAGCTTGATAACATGAAATTATGAATGAAATTTAATACAAAAATTTATACATTTTAAGCTTAATATATGAACTATTTGCTGTTTCATGGGGCAAAGACTTGGGCACCCATCTCCTTTGTCTATTTGCACAGAAGCCCCCCCCCCCCCAACCTTATTAAATCTCACTTATCATAATTATGACGGGCAGTATATAGGTGTTTCTGCTATAGCTGAATAGAACAATATTTCTCCCTAATGGTCTTTGTACATAGGGTTGTCTTAATTTGAAGGTTGTCTTTAACCCATGTTTGACTGTATAGACGATTTAGTATAAATCAGGCCCCTTAAACAAAGATTAGGCAAAAGTCAAATACTAAAGAAAGGTATAGTGGACTAACATCAAGCAATTGCCAGTATCAATGAGAGAGAAACTAACACCGAATTTTTTTGATTTTACCTTGTCTACAGCCCTTGAATTGATGAGAGGACCCTGAGTTGTATCCTTGGCCATACCATCTCCTACCCTCAGCTGACTATCCATCGCCTCTCCTAGCTTCTTCACAAAGGCATCATATATACCCTCTTGTACAAGGAATCTATTGGCACATACACAGGTCTGTAAGAAATGTTTAATTGTTACCAATCTATTTAGACTTAACTATTGCATGGAGCTTAAAGCGTCGCTCTAGATTTTGAAAAAAAAAGTTCTTCAAACGTTGAAAAACGATTTTAGAACATACGGTGATATAAAAAGTCTCAGTAAAATTCATGTTATGTGTATCTCAAATTTCAAAAATACGCTAACAAATTCAAAAGCGTTGCAAACGCTTTTGAAATTTCAATATAAACATATAGTGTAGCAATGCCGCGTAACCGACCTTTTCAATCGATTTCTGCGAAATTCCTACCTAGATTTTTGCTTATTTTTTCCCTAGCCTTTAGTTTTATATTAATGAATAAGATTGTCAATTTTTTTGAAAAATATTTTTTTCAACGGTAACTGAGAGCGAGCAGCTTTAACGCTTTAGGTCACTGTACAGTCCCACATCCTCCAAAAAACAGCATCAGTCACTTACAAGAAGGCCTCGTAATGACCAACATTAAACTTTCAAACCATTACAAGTTTCACATGCCTCACTTTCAAACCATTAAAAGTTTCACATGCCCAACTTTCAAACCATTACAAGTTTCACATGCCCCACTTTCAAACCATTACAAGTTTCACATGACCCACTTTCAAACCATTACAAGTTTCACATGCCCCACTTTCAAACCATTACAAGTTTTACATGCCCCACTTTCAAACCATTACAAGTTTCACATGCCCCACTTTCAAACCATTACAAGTTTCACATACCCCACTTTCAAACCATTACAAGTTTCACATGCCCCACTTTCAAACCATTACAAGTTTCACATGCCCAATTCCTTCAGCTATACTTTCAAGCCATTATAATTTATAAGTATCATACCCCACCCCTGCACATATACTTTCAAACCATTACAAGTTTAACATGCCCCATTCCTGCAATTATGCTTTCAAACCATAACACTTTTGACATGCCTCATTCCTGCATTTATGCTTTCAAACCACTTCAAGTTTGATGTGTCCCATGCCTGCACCTATGCTTTCAAACCACTTCAAGTTTGATGTGTCCAATGCCTGCACCTATGCTTTCAAACCATTACAAGTTTGATGTGTCCCATGCCTGCACCTATGCTTTCAAACCATTACAAGTTTGATATGTCCCATGCCTGCACCTATGCTTTCAAACCATTACAAGTTTGATGTGTCCCATGCCTTCACCTATGCTTTCAAACCACTTCAAGTTGGATGTGTCCAATGCCTGCACCTATGCTTTCAAACCATTACAAGTTTGATGTGTCCAATGCCTGCACCTATGCTTTCAAACCACTTCAAGTTGGATGTGTCCAATGCATGCACCTATGCTTTCAAACCATTACAAGTTTGATGTGCCCAATGCCTGCACCTATGCTTTCAAACCATTACAAGTTTGATGTGTCCAATGCCTGCACCTATGCTTTCAAACCACTTCAAGTTGGATGTGTCCAATGCATGCACCTATGCTTTCAAACCATTACAAGTTTGATGTGCCCAATGCATGCACCTATGCTTTCAAACCATTACAAGTTTGATATGTCCAATGCCTGCACCTATGCTACAAGTTTGATATGTCCAATGCCTGCACCATTACAAGTTTGATATGTCCAATGCATGCACCTATGCTTTCAAACCAATACAAGTTTGATATGTCCCTATGCTTTCAAGTCTGATGTGTCCTATCCTTGTGCATAAATTTCAAGCAATTACAAGTTTCACGTACCTGACCACTACATCTGAACTTTGATGCCATTGCACCAGCCACAGCATTATCCACATCAGCACTGTCAAACAAAATAAATGGGGCATTTCCTCCAAGTTCCATACTGCACTTCTTTACTGTACTTGCACTTTGTTGCATCAATATCTGTAATTCAAACACAAAAAAACTTCTGTAATTCCCCTATGCATTGTCTATTTGATACATACAATTATAGAAAGATTCATATATATACAAATGTAAGTGAATGTGCAGCTGGGGCAATGCTGGCACCAGAGCTTTCACAAAGTATGAATTAAGACAATCATTGGCTGGGACAAAAACCTAGAATACACCAAACATAGATACTACTTGTACTAAATAGTTTTTAAAAAAATCCAACAAGAGGTTTTGGAGAAGTGCGGACAAGATTTTAATATGTACAACTAGACCTCATACTGATGCTTCATGCATAATCTTATGAGAATACAGAAAGGGGATTTGGGGAAGAAGCGTGGACAAGATTTTCTGTCTTAAGGTCCCTGTAGCTAGTGATGCCAAATTGCACAACTAGAGTTCATACTGATTCTACCTGCAAAGTTTTATGAAAATGTAGCAAGGGACTTTAGACAATTGTGGAAAAGATTTTCAGTTTTCAGGTCCCTGAGTTTGACCTTTGGACTAGCAACCCTAAATTATAATGTGCACAACTAGACTTCATACTGATGCTTCCCGCAATTTTTTATGAAAATACAGCAAGGGGTTTTGGAGGAAAGTGTTGACAGGATTTTCTGCTTTCAGATCCCTGTAACCTTGACTTTTGAGCTAGTGACCCCATATTCCTGCAAACCAGCAAGAGCTTTAAGTGTTGTCCAAATAAACATTGCCACTGACAGACAGACTGACAGCTCCAAATCAATATATCTCCACAACACTTTGTGGTAGGAGACATACATAATATATAAATTACCTTTCCAACAGCTGAGGATCCCGTGAAGGAGATAAGGGCCACAAGAGGGTTTTCACACAACATCTTCCCAACCTCTGAGGCATTACCTCTGTCACAGGTAACCACATTAAACACCCCAGGGGGGCATCCTGCCTTCTCAAATATCTACAATATAACAAACATTCAAATTGTTACTGGCATTAATATATAAATCAGAAACAAATTTACCTTCAGATCTTTAATAAAATTCAGTTGCTGGAAAGTGAAAGCAGCTCTTTAAAACAGCTGCATCTGAGTATGATGTTGCCTTCTTTTATTGTTATTTCTTACTATGTTTAACCCCTACTGTAATGCCTGTTACTGTTGTGACAAAAAAAGATGTATCATTCAGATAACTCTCTTTACTATGCAGGGTTTATCACTAATGTAAGGCATGTTGCTATAGCAACACTTACCTCACATAATGCTAGAGCTGAAAATGGTGTATCCTCAGCCGGTTTCACTACCACTGTACATCCTGCCGCAATAGCTGCGCATGCTTTTCTTGTGATCATTGCATTCGGGAAATTCCACTACAAAAAATGTGCATTGTACGACAGAAGTAATGTTCTGTAAAACTGTTATCATGTCATTGTTTTTTGTTTTTACTAAATAAAACTATAAAGTTATTCCAATCCACTACAAGTCAAGCCCATATCTGGCTGTTGTAACAACTGTGGACCTATCCACAAGCAGGCCCAGCAACAAATTACAATCCATGTAAAACTGCCCAAAAAGTGGTATGTAATGAATTACTCAGAATATCATTTTGCAGCAGTTTGGGTCGTCTTGAGGTATAAAGATTGCTCATAGTACAGCAATGTTTGAAAACAATTCAAACATCCTCATTCTGCTATACCATGTTCCTATAGGCTACTTCTCTTATGAAAAATTATGTAATTCTAAATATATACTACAGTGTACATGTAGTAAATTATAACCACTGACTAGTGATAGAAACTTCAGCATTCAGTTGGTACTCAATATATCAAAAGTCAACAGAACCAGTTTAAAACATTCAACCTAAAACAAATTTAAATTTTAAGTATACAAATATGGAAGATATTTGCATTATAAAAAGAATGTTTCCATTATTACTTAAAGTTGTTTCAGACTAAATAGTATATACATGTAACTTTACAGCCACTGATACCTACAGGGGAGATCATTCCACACACACCTATTGGCTGCTTCAATGTAAATATACGTTTAGTTGGGAACGGACTGCTAACAATGTTTCCCTGCACTCTTCTTCCTTCCTCAGCAAACCATTCACAAAAACTTGCTCCATACCCCACCTCTCCAGCTGCCTCTGCTAGTGGTTTTCCCTGGGTATGACAGGCATAATGCAGTTACATATAGAAATAGCAGGTTTCCTTTTATCACTTGCTAATGTTAACAATCACAATAAAACCCCACATTGGTGACAATTTGTCTGTTTTTTTGTTGTTTTTTTTCTTTTCGAGGGGGGGGGGGGGCTTTTAAATAACATACATTTGTAGACAATTAGGTGCAAAATTAGTGCAGAATACAAATAAGGAGACTGAACCTTGGTTATCATTTCATTTTATGTTATTAAACCAGAGTAAAACCCATTTTAATACAATTATCTTTGATAGTGGAGCTCTATACATAGAGAAGAGAGGATCTGAGATGGTTATAGTCACCTCTACATCACTAAGACATTGACTGTGCATTAAATTGTCACATGACTTGTCTCTTCTCATTCTTTTTTTTTTTTTTTTATTGTAGGAGTTTAATGCCTGTTCCAACCGTATATTTTAACAGGCGGGCAGTTTACCAAACTATGTTTCCTGGGAAGAACCAGTACTAGACTACTATCCGCCATAAGAAACTGCCAACTTTCTCACATATATAGACATGGTCGATAGCAGGACTTGTACGAATGACCCTCTATCTATGAGGGTTTGCAGTGATTTCAAGCCATGGAGGCAGATTCTTTTCTCTTCTCAAAAAGTCATGTAGTTTTTCAATTCATTTCAACAAGGAGTAAATTTTATTTTACCACACACTATAGCTGGTAAGTACACACTAATATAATTTTGATTTGAGATGTTTTGATAGACAATATTAATAACATAATTGTAAATTCATCTATTTCGAAAATAAAATTCATAAAAAAAGATAATGAACAATACAACTTCCCTATAAGCAAAATCTCCTTATTATTAATCTGCAGCCATCAGAGAGTGGTAAATATTTCAATAGTTTAGCAAGTTTTCAGTTGTAGCAAACTTCTCTTCCATTCGAATGTTTTGAATGAACAATTACTCATATTTTACCAAGGACCAATTCAGTAACTTCAGTAGTAGTACCATATACGTAGGAGTTTAACTGTAGGTATTGCATATTTCAATTAACTTTAAGGGAAACTATGCAACATACAGAATCTGTGTCAGTTGCATAGACATCTCTGATTTTACCATGGAAGACCATTCATTGTCTATAAAAGTATTAATGTAGTTGGGGATCAAATCTGTAACCTCTAGATTAATTTACCTTACGCCAGGTTCTTGACTGACAGATAGTAATCTCTTATCAGACCAATCAAACAGCTAGCTGCTACAACACGTGGCAAATATGGTTACTAGCTGCCATTTTGTCCGACAAACATTACAATTAATCCGTTGACGGACATGCAATTTCAGGTATTTTCTATGTAAGGAATAGTACTTCTTAGAAATAGACTTTTTATCGTGAAAGTCATATATTTTGTTACCGGGTTTAGTTTCTAAATTTTAAGAGTTTTGTCACGGACCAATTTTATTTTAGGTCCGTAGTGTTGTGACTCTTCATACATTTTAGAGTGATTTAATAAAATGTTTTGTAAAGTGTGTCTTATCAAAACGTGTCATCACGTTTGTGTGTGTGTGCGAATATATACTAGAAATTTTTTAGTGGACTTGCTCATTATAAACTATAAGTGCACAATAATAGTATAAGCCACGCTGGGTCATATGACTACGGCTGGTAACAAGAGTAAATGACTCCAATTAGTCAGTCAGTCCGATGAATCTGTTACATTTGATTTAAAAAGTAATTTAGATAAATAAATGATTTTTCTAGCTGGACATACAATTGTTTAAAAACATCTGTCAGAAGTCGTATCAAAATGATATAAATATATATGCTTAGAAATGCTCTGCATATTATCGGTTTTGTTTTACTGATAGAAGTGTCACATTGCCTAAAACATAAGACCCCATAGCACGACCCAGCTCACAGAACCGCTTGCAATCTTCCACGAAATACAAAATTAGAAACCAAGGTCACACAGTTACTTTTATTGATGACACATGTTTATAAAAATGCTTATTGTCAGTTATTGATATCTTATCTTTAAGAGATTTTTAATTAACAGTATACTGTTGAAGCCTCTTTGAAGAGTATTTAATAATTAATGCGCAGCGGACATAATAATGCTACCGTAAATATTTGATAACGGATTCAATGATGCTTATTAAAACAACATTTCATAAAAATACAAATGATTGCAACGTATATGCAAATAACTAGCTTTAATCCGCACGTGTTTCGAAAATTTTGTACCCCCTCCCTTTAAAACTAAATTCACACTTTTATAGATTTATTTTTGAAATCATCAAAAGGATCATAGTACAGTTAAATATTATCGAATAAAGAAATAAAAACTAATGATTTCAGACTTAGTTCAATAGAGATCTGTTTGAGCGTTTCCTGTGTTTGTCGGACTTCGCAGGAGTAGTGCCCCTTGATTTCTGTTGGCGTGGCTACATCTCTCCTGGCGTAAGGTCAATTGTCATTAGTCATCCATGTTACCACTAGACCACTGATCTCCAAATCAGTGCAGAACTGAATCTTATATAATTCATGTGCTAAAATTCATTTATATTTACACTGATAAATGTGTCTTTATTCTGCAAACTTTCCACTTTCCTAAGACATTAAGTACTTGGATCACTTTGTATGAACTTGTAAAGAAAGGGATTTTTCACTACAAATATAAACAAAATCTTGCCTTACATTTTCCTGTGTAATTATTTTAGCTAGTTGTTCTTTATTTTCCAGTATCATTCTATAAACTTTCTTAAGCATTTCACCACGCTCCTGCAAATATAATAAGATGGGGTATTTTCAGTAGGTTTGCAACAAATAAAACCGTATTTAACACATTTATTGTTTCTTTCACAACAGAAATGCAGAAACAGCAACAAAGCCTTAAATGTTATACATCCTAATCTTCATTTCAAGTTGAACTGAACCATATCAATTACACTTTACAAAAACACAAATCCAACAATATTTCCATCTTCCATCAGAATGACAAAAGGAGTCGTCGTGCGCAATGGTAGCGTGTTCGCCTCAGGATCGTAGGACCCTTGGTTCGATTCCCTACCATCGCCATATTGGTTGTGTACTTTGGCAAGACACAATTAATTCCACATTGCCTCTCTCTCTTCGATGTTGATTCCATCTGGAATGAGTCTCAAGAGCGATTAATATATAAGAATAAACAAAAAAGAAAAATTAGTAGAATAGAATAGAATATATTTTATTATCCAATCAAGTCTTTAGTATAAACCAATGTCAAAAGGAATGGTGCACACAATAGAACTTTCCTCATACTTTCAGGAAAAGGGAAACTGAAATAGACATTTTACGGAGGTGGGTAGCATGGCTTACCTTTGCTGTGGTCTTCTTCCAGCTCTGGAAAGCTTTGTAAGCTGCCTGAACTGCCACCTCTGTATCAGTGGCTTTCATGTCTGGCACTGTGCCAACAACTGCTCCATTTGCTGGATTGGTCACTGAAAGTTAATTAAGATATTAGAAATTGGAATCATACCTTAATTATCATACTACATGTACTTGCTGCTTGACTGAGTCAATTTCATTCAGTTTAAGTCAACTACTTAGAAAACTTGGCTTAATCATGTCAATGCCAATAGTTTAAGTTGAAACCTTGGATGGAAAATACACTTTACTGTCTTTTCAATAATTGTAACAAAAATACAAGCGCATCTGCAAAGAAAATCTACCTGTGTTTGCGAAAGGGAATGATCGGAATATAAAAATCAACCACTGTATATCAATAAAAAAACATCTACAAGTGTATATCTGTAAAGTGAGTACATCCATAAAAATAACTATTATATATAAAAAGAAAACTTTTATATATATATCCATAAAATAATAACTTTTCATGTCAACAGAGACAAACAATACCATCTCTATGTCTCTGATGTAAATGAATACCTATATTAAAAGAATAACGTTTAGTATTTGTATAGCCAACTTTTCTGCTGCTAAATAATGTTATAAACAAGTTCATTTGTGAAAGTAAGTGTATACAAACATATGTAGAAATGTCAGTACCTTCATATGTGGCACCACTCTTTGCTGATACCCACTGGCCATTTACATAAGCTTTGTCTTTCATGAATGCAGCTGTAGACATGTTTGTTCTCTGAAGTTGACTCAAAACGAAGGTCTTGTATATATGATATGATGATCTACACAATAATGTTACTTTAATTTGCATCTGAAAGTTAAATATAAAATATAACTACTACAGAATAAACTCAACATCATTGTAAAGTAGAAACCATATTGCCATTTCTTGTACTAAGTGTTGGCAGTTTTTACTTTCATTTTTAGATATATATGTTCATTTTCCATAAGTTTTATATTCTAAGGTAACTAACCGAATACTACTCAACTTTTAATATATTTCTTTATTATCCCTTAGGCATATGAATAAATTACGGAAAAATACGCTTTGCAATCATGCAACTAAGAAAACTTACTTTATCAGCGAACCACTTCTATCTACTGACATACATTACATTTATGGAAAATACTGATTTTTAATTTGTTGTTAAAATAAATAACAAGAGTTACGTGCCCTTCAATGTATAAATCCTGGACCAGCGGTTTTGTGCCGTTCCCCATGACGCACGTGCTAGTACATTTCGAAAATTAACACAAGGCCTAGCTTTTACGTTAACAAAACATGAATCAGTCGTGTTTTAGCTGTAACCATAGGTGTTCGTGGTCGGGACTGTGCTTTTTCCTACTTAAGTTTTATTAAATATTTTTCTATTCTTTAGTATTCATATATGAAGTAAATAATATTTTCCCTGCATATTTCAACGTCAACCGGCCGTTTTGGATTCCGGCCGCCCTGACTTTTTCCTTCGTTCTCACCTTTCCAGAGCGTATATATGTATTTTAGAGTTTTACCGAATACAGAGTAAAATTTTACTCCGAACATTCCTCTCAACATTGAGATTGCTAATACAGGTTGAGGAATCATATCTGTTAAATTATCAAGTAATTGCTAGATGCCACAGACCATTTAGGCGCAGCAAGGGAACCATAAATTACATAAAAACTGACCACCAGACTTTGCAGACTCTGTAAATTGTTTGATGGCTGATAAGCTTGTAAATATTATATCCATTTCCAAATACTGAACGTGCACTGTTCTAAAATAGATACATGCAAGTGGTGAATACTTTTTTTGTGATTGCAATAATATTTTTAAATTAAAAATTTTTACATGAGAAAGCGACCATTGATTTCAACACCAACGAAATGATAAGAACAAGTAGCTGACATTGTTTTATTCTTGATCGCTAAACGTGATGTGTTGGTTCAAATCATACAAAGGCAGTGTCCCAGGATCATCTAGTAAAGTTAAACACATTTTTTTTTACTAAACATAAGATAAAGGAATTCCTACTTTAAAGACAAAGCCAGATTAATTTTCATAATGAACTTTACTTACTACATGAAGTGAACCTGTTCATAGCTATGACTCCTAAGCACAAATTATAAGTTTACTATTATATTATGTGATTAATTCATAACAGTGAACACATGTCTGTGCACGACGAAAACATGTGTATAGCGGACATCGTTTTATTCTGTAATTTCCATGGATATCGGACGCATTTGTAAGAGCACATGCAGATGAAAATATATCAATTAAAAGTAACATATAGATCACAATGGTTATTATGTTGATTTATGTGCAAAAAATGTTATTTTTAAATACATACTGTTCAGCTGATAGTAAAATGTGTACCATTAATTTAACTAAACATAACTGAAAGCAGTACAGTATCCTGATTATGAGTGATGTCAAATTTATATTGCCCACATTCAATGTATTGTACTATCTGTAAACATCACAAAGCATTTTAAACCACGACCGCATTGTTGTTACTTTATAGGCGGTTGTTTATACTTTGTTGTTTCTGTGTAAAAAGTGAAGACTTAAGATATTCATTGTAATAGTTTTGACTACTCTAGCAGAAACTGGTATCAAATAGCATCTTTATTTGTCTGTGCAAAAAAGAGAAATACATTGTAGTTGAAATAGTTTAGTACAAATTAATTGTTGCATGTTTTCCTTCATTTATTGTATAACTCAGTAATCTTTACATTAAAGGAAAAAATAGCTTGAATTCTAATAAAATAAATACTTGTATTTAACTTCACTTAGATTTCCTTGTGATTCATCGAATAAAGGTTATAATGTAAAAATGCCCCGTATCTGATAAACTTGACCCAAACAGATGTGGGAAAATAATGCACCATGAAGAGTATTGGGTCACTGCCTGGGTATAATTAGGAATCATGCTGAGGTGCTAACTATTAGTACAGTTGCTTGCTTTTAGGTTTTTCTGGGTCTTCCTGGAGTAAAATCATACAGTGAATAATCCATATGTCAGACCAATTTAGTTATTTTATACGGAAGCCCAATAGTGCCACTTTGTTTTTTTAAATGATTTTTTTTCAACAAAACTGAGTTGAAAATTCAAGATACTATGTTGAAAATTCAAGATACTAAGTTGAAAATTCAAGAAACTAAGTTAAATATTCAACTTTCTAGGTTGAACATTCAAGAAAGTTAGTTGAAAATTCAACTTACTAAGATGAATATTCAAGATACTAACTTAAAGTTGAAAATTCGACTTACTAAGGTGAATATTCAAGATGCTAAGTTGAATATTTAAGATACTAAGTTGAAAATTCAAGATACTAAGTTGAAAATTCAACTTACTTAATAAAAATTCAAGATACTAAGTTGAAAATTCAAGATACTAAGTTGAAAATTCAAGATGCCAAGTTGAAAATTCAAGAAACTTACTTGAAAATTCAAGATACAAAGTTGAAAATTCAACTCACTAAGTTGAAAATTCTACTTATTAAGTTGAAACTTCAAGATAGAAAGTTGAACATTTAAGATACTAAGTTGAATATTCAAGATACTAAGTTGAAAATTCAACTTATTAAGTTGAAAATTCAAGATAGAATGTTGAAAATTTAAAATACTAAGTTGAATATTCAAGATACTAAGTTGAAAATTCAACTTAATAATTTTCAACTTAGTTTAATTCTTGAATGTTCAACCCTAGTATCATGAATTTTCAACTTACTATTTTGAATTTTCAACTTATAAGTTGAATTTTCAACTTAGTAAGTTGAATATTCAACATAGTATCTTGAATTTTAAACTAAGTTATGTTAAAAAAATCAATTAAAAAAAAACAAAGTGGCACTTTTTGGCTTCCGTAATTTTAGGTTTCGGGGGATAGTGTAAACAAATTTGGAAAAAAATCAGTTTTATCATTTAATTATCGTTCTATTTGTAATCTCAGAGATTTTTTTAAATCAGATCAAAACTAGACTAAATTCTGTCATCTCAGTGGCTCAGATCCTTGCCGAATATTTCGTTGGAAGTAAAATTTAAATTGTAAATTTTCATTGCAGTATTTTTGGAATTTTTAACCTCTAAATTTGGGGGAAACGCTGATTTTTGCAATTTGGTTGGGCCATTATTTCGGTCTCAAAATTAGGGTTTAAATCCCTGAATATATCTATATTATATTTTCTACTGTTGGAGCTTTCACTGTCTAATTGCATTTCCTGTACTATATTTACCTTTGTCATGCACACAGTATGTAAACACTGGCTCCACCTCTTTTTGGAACTATGTTGATAAAGGAGCCAATGATCATTTAGAAAAACTTTAAAACTTGGCAAATCAAAGTGTTATTTATAATACAGAATCTGTCGCAGAAATTAAAAAAACAAACGCTTTGAACATCTTATACTTTTAATATACCTACTCCACGTTTTACGACATCTATGTTTAATTATATACAGAACATAATATATGTTTATATGCGCTTGCACAATATGAAAATCACTAACATTCTCATTTACGTACTTAATTTTACAGTTGCTCATTCACAGCACGACATGTGTACCTGTACATTGTATATAGATTCCGTGTTCACAGTCACGTGATGTAAAAGAATTGAAAGAAATCCTCACAAAGCATTCAGATCTCAGACTCAATTTTTCAACAAGATATTGTGGGCGAGCAGCTTTAATGTGTTTATAGAACACAATAGAATGAAAAAGGTATCGAATGTTACTTTTGTAAAGTGTGACTTTTGACTTCCGCTTCCGGAAATTACGACAAACGTGTATCAGCTTTTATGTTCATAAAGCTCACAATTTCTACAATATTCCTTAGAAAATGGTAACAGGCTATGCTGCAAAGTAACAACGTAGATCTATAGAATTTTCATTCACTTGCAATTAAAAAGCACGATTTAGTAAAGCATCAAATGATTTAAACAGTTTAACTCACCTGACCTTGAATGCACAACGATTCACTTTACTGTGTTATCTTTACAGGTCAAGATTTAAGTATACCTTAAGATAAACAGACATGAGTACACATTTTTTTCTAGTGCACTAGATACTGTACGCGTAATGTGTAATATCCCCAACACCACACACAAGGAATCCGCGCGGCACGGACGTCTACGACCATTGGCCTGCAGATCCGTGCATTCTGATTTTCTGAAATGTTTGCTAATAGATCAGTCAGTAAAGTTTAAGAGAGCACCCCTTTTAACAATTGTGGTGTATACTGGTCAAATTGAAACACAGAAAAGTCCATTTGAGAACTTCAACAAGGTATGTGTAAATGCATTAAGAATGTTCAATCCGCAATAAAACCCGAAATGTTCAAATAATATCCGTACAAGAATCCTTTCCTAAAAACAAATCGGAAATTAAGATAGTATTTGAAAACTGAGTGATTTGTCCCTTTTTTAATAATCCTGATCACAACGTGCAGGAGGAAAAAGCAAACTTAAAGTAATTCATAATAGCGCTTTATAGTCGCACAAGAATCAAATGATACACCACAAACTGAAAGAGGCTTACCTTTGATCATCACTATAGCAACGATTTAGCTCTACACTTGAAACCTTAAACGGGTTAAATAACGTCAAGTTAATGAAAGGTTATCATATCATTATTTCACCTGACCATGGTCAGATTATGTCCGAAATCTGAGCTCAGACTATTTAAACGATATCATCGTTAAACAAATTGACCGGAACACGTTTAAATGCGCTTCAAACTTTTGCCATTTGTGTCTTAAAATCGGAGGGCCCCGGGTTCAACCCCCCGCCAGCGCAAAGTAGTGGTGGTGTACTTAGGCAGAAACATAATTCTACGTTGCGTCTGTCTCTGTCTGTCTGTCTCTCTCTGTCTGTATCTCTCTCTGTCTATATATATATATCTCTCTGTCTCTATCTGTATCTCTCTCTGTCTGTCTGTCTCTGTCTCTCTTTCCATCTGGAGTAAGTCTTGAGAGCGATTAATACAAGTTGTAAAAAAATTGTTTCGCAATCGTAAATAAATAAGTATACATTTAAAAAGAAAATGAAAACAACTCTATATGATCCTGGCGATTCTCGAAACCGAAAAATGGATGGGGGCATGTGAATCTTAGTCATCGAACATAACCACTGGGTCTTGGTCAAAAACCCCCACCATGAGCCGGACAATTTGGTTTTAAAAAAACTGCAAGTACTTCGGTTTTTTTTTTCTTCGTTCAAACCACTTTTAGTTCTGCGCCATATTTATGCCACCAACAGCATCGTTGAACGAATTTGGCATACATTGTGTGACTGAAACAAAGTGTTTGTATAACCCTACATAGAGAGTGGCCTGATTTATACAGTCACTCCAAATAACTACTGTAGCCATATCAATCTTGACCATTGATATATGTAGATAGAACAAGTATAGCTTGTGACTAGATGCTTTATTCTATTTCGATTTTCTGTTCTGTTCTGTTCTTTATTTTCTTTAAAACGTACACATGCAGAATATTTCGGCGATAAATAGTACATGTAGTAAAATTTAAAAATAGTAAACAAATGCGTTATTTGTTTTCATATACAGTTTATGGGGAACTAAAAACGAACACATTAAAAAAGATTTTTAAAACTGATACGAAAGAATATGTTGCCGTGGTAGTGTCAGTGGCGGGTGCACGGAATTTAAACCTCTGTCTCTTCGATATCTGTAAGTTTTGTCACTTTAGTACGATGAACTTGCTCGTGTACAGATGATGAGATTGATTTTTGAGACATTGATCTGCTGAAAAATGATCCGCTCCCACTCACGGTGGATATCCTCACAGTGTTACGCTGGCTGGCGCGGCCGGTTCGGCTCGACTTTCCTGTACTCTCCAACCGCAGACGAGATCCATCGAAAGCCCGAGCAATGACGATGTTGTAGACATTGTATCGCATTGTATCTGACCATTTTCTTAAATACCCACTAAGAGGTGATAGAAGCGTTAACAAATGTAGTCTCCATTCGTCGAACCAAAAGTTGAAAAGTACACCATGAATGGTGCATGCTACGACACGTGATGTGACAGAGAACCATGCTGAAACCATTTCATCTTCGATAAATGGCCAATAGATCAGTAGTACTGATAATAACGCCAGACACATTCCGCATGGATACAGGACAAAGACAATTGCAGAGCAGTGTGTGTCAGTGGCGTTAATCGCGTGGTTGTGCGGAAGTCCCATTCGGGTGATTCGGCGGGTGTGTTGTCGTCTGCTTGTTGCAGTTGTATGACAAACCAAAGAAAAACAAACGCTAAACGCAGCCATTAAAATTGTTTCTGTAGTAAGTATGAAGTAAACTTGATACGGCATACATACATGAATGTCTACTGTATGCCGAAATGTGTAACAAATGAGTAGTCGCACACACATGTAAGTAAGTATGTAAGCTGTGTATACTGAGGCAATAATCAGTGATGTTAACTTGCAATCTTCGGAATAGTTGATATATTTGAGAGGGCATTTTAAAGCGAATACCCTTTCTAGACCGATGAGCGTTGTTGATATGGATACCATAACAGAGCATATGCCAATGACTTCTTGTTCGAAATGGGCGACCGCTCCGTTCCATGGCTGAACCGCTGTAAAAAATATGAGAACAACGTCTGCAGTGAGAATAACCCTACATAATACTATAAAAGGGCGTGGGAGTTTGATAGAAAACAGAGTTGCACGTATTCCACAGGCCAACACTGATACAATGCCAGCACAAATCACGGTGACTGCTATGCCAGATGTCACGTTAAACGGCGACATTTCAGTGGGTAGATGGCATTTTGGACCGACTTCACTCCGTGTTATACCTGAAAAATACGTAAGTATGTATTTAACAATGAAACTTAATCAAACGTTTCCATTGTATACATGTTTTAATTGTATTAATTACTTTATTAGGTATTTTATTACCTCTTCAGTATTGCTGCACTATGTGAATGGTAAGTGATAGGTGGGTTTTAACTTAATTGTTATAAATGTTTGATTTTGTATTCTGTCATGATCATCTTCGCGGCAGCCCCGGTCCGTATTTTGAGAGCGAAACGAATGAATATATGTATCTGACCGGTCCGTTTTTTGAGAGCGGAACAAATGAATATATGCATCCGATGATGGCGGTACCACCAACAATGCATTTACATTTTATTGTGTGCTAAAAAATGAAATATGTCGTGTTTTATAAGTAAAATATTTTCAAGAATGTGTGTTTTGTATCTACTTGTCTTATCTTTTCCCATTTTCAGCAAAACTGACGTTCAACATATGCAATGAAAATATAATTATACGAGATACTTGGTTCTCCCCAAATGACCGCCCGTATAATAACTCATATAAGTAGTGTGGTCTACATATCTTAGCCTTTATGGTGACATACACCTGCAAATCAGTCACAACTGGTGATATATATCCATTCAGTCACAGTGTGGTGATACATATCTCATATCAGTTACAGTGTGGTATTATATATCATCTCATATCAGTCACAGTATGGTGATATATATCTCATATCAGTCACAGTGTGGTGATCAATATCTCATCGGGGCCCGAGGGGGGGGGGTGCATCTCATATCAGTCACAGTGTGGTGATCTATACATCTCATATTAGTCACAGTATGGTGATATACACCTCATATCAGTCACAATCTGGTGATATACATCTCAAATCAGTCACAGTGTGGTGATCTATACTTCATATCAGTCACAGTGTGGTGATAAATATCTCATATCATTCACAGTATGGTGATATACATCTCATATCGGTCACAATGTGGTGATCTGCATCTCATATCAGTCACAGTGTGGTGATATACATCTCATATCATTCACAGTATGGTGATATATACCCATATCAGTCACATTGATGATATACATCTCATATCAGTCACAGTGTGGTGATGTATATCTCATATCAGTCACAGTGTGGTGATATATATCTCATATCAGTCACAGTGTGGTGATCTATATCTCATATCAGTCACAGTGTGGTGATATATATCTCATATCAGTCACAGTGTGGTGATATATATATCTCATATCTGTCACAGTGTGGTGATATATATATCTCATATCAGTCACAGTGTGGTGATATATATATCTCATATCAGTCACAGTGTGGTGATATACATCTCATATCAGTCACAGTGTGGTGATCTATATATCTCATATTAGTCACAGTGTGGTGATATACATCTCATATCAGTCACAGTGTGGTGATATATATCTCATATTAGTCATAGTGTGGTGATATATATCTCATATCAGTCACAGTGTGGTGATATATATCTCATATCAGTCACAGTATGGTGATCTATATCTCATATCAGTCACAGTGTGGTGATATATATCTCATATCAGTCACAGTGTGGTGATATATATATCTCATATCTGTTACAGTGTGGTGATATATATCTCATATCAGTCACAGTGTGGTGATATATATATCTCATATCTGTTACAGTGTGGTGATATACATCTCATATCAGTCACAGTGTGGTGATATACACTTGGAGCCACTTCTAACCCGACACTTTTCAAATGATTTTCTCAAAACGGTTCAAGATAATTTCAAATTAATATTATTTTGTTTGGTAACATTAGCGTATAAAAATGATAAAACCTTTCAACTGTGACGATCGGTTACTTTGCAGTGTGACAATACATTTCACCATTTTGGCACGAGGAAATGTAGGTGATAAAAATATCGATTTTCATTTTCATTTTATTATTCTATAACCAATTCAAACCGTAAAACAGAATGGTGATCTTAAAAATCACATCACTTCAAATGTACCAAGAGTGTGGTCGCGCAATTTACATGTTGCTTGCAGGCTAATCAGTCACAGTGTAGTGATAAAGTATCATATCATTTAGCAATAATTATTTGGAAACATATGCAGTATCAGTGTTCATATAAATCGTGAAAAGGTGGTGATATATCCAAATACAATTACATATTTCGTTAGTTCACACCGATGTACGGATCTTATTATAACCGGTCACTGTATCATTGTGGTGATTACGTATATACCATATTAATTCAATTACAGTGATGTTTTTTGTTAAGTTTATATGTATTTTCATATCAATTAAAATAAATCACAGAAGTGTGTATGTGTTAATTAATATATTCAAATACGAAATCACAAACAATAATCAGTTGTCCGAATATATATCTCATATTAGTCACAGTGTGGTGATCTATATCTCATATTAGTCACAGTGTGGTGATCTATATATCATATCAGTCACAGTGTGGTGATCTTTATCTCATATCAGTCACAGTGTGGTGATATATATATCTCATATCAGTCACAGTGTGGTGATATATATCTCATATTAGTCACAGTGTGGTGATATTCTATCTCATATCAGTCACAGTGTGGTGATATAATCTCATATCAGTCACAGTGTGGTGATATACAACTCATATCGATCACAGTATGGCGATATCATCTCATATCAGTGACATCGTGGTGATGTACATCTCATATTGGTCACTGTGTGGTGATCTAGATCTCATATCAGTCACAGTGCGGTGATATACATCTCATATCAGTCACGGTGTGGTGATATCCGTCACATATCAGTTACAGTGTGGTGATATACATCTCATATCAGTTAGTGTGGTGATATATTGGTCTGTCGGAACCACTTTATTCAGTGGTACAAGTACATTATGATAAAACATGAGAAATTTCTCTGTTAAAAAATATATATCTCTTAAATTACAGTGATATCTCTGAATCTAAGAGATTTCTCCTTAAGGAGATATCTCTTGAAATCAGAGAGGTATCTCTTTTTTTTAAATAGTTAATTGACGTTCCACATATTGAGGTATTTTAAAGCAGAGTAACAGAATGCCCAATTTAAAAATTGAAGTATCATTCATAATGCTGGCTTTTAGACAAGCTGAAACGTTCTAAATGTAAAAGACGGATGTAAATACATCTGTACAATGTAATATACATGTACGTAAGGCCAGGATGCTTTAGCGATGTTTATGCTAACATAAGTTGAAAACAATAAATGAATTTTTTAAAAACTTTGAAGATACCTGTGTAAAATAGTCCATAAATGTAAATATATCCTCGTTCTTGAAGGATTGCTCGAGCTATATCATGTAATCTCGGTTTTGATTTTGTTGTCGTCGTTGTAGCTGGAATTATCGGTTCAAGCACGGCCACTAACTTGTTTATGAGTTATTACAACTTTGTTGCAGAATGTATATGAATGTGCTAATTCAGCTGTAGAAGGCGATTGAATCACAGTATAGGAGAGTATCCAGCTTCTTAGATTATCAGTAATATCCGTTCCCATGGTTCCATTGCTGTTCATATTCTATTCTAACTTGACTCACGATTACGTTTTATTATGCCATAAACAACGCCGCAGAAACGACATGCCAACAATGTGACGTCATATTGTGCCGCATGACGTTAAGTAAATATCCGCGTAGAAAATAATGCTTTGCATTTATTTATGAAATAACATCCGTTCCAGCGGTGTTCATCGTCTGATAAACAATGATTTGGAGTACTGATACACAGTAATTAGACACGAAGCCCGGAGGACTGAGTGGTTGATAACTGCGCATCAGTACGACAAATTATTGTTTATTAGACGAAAATAGCATTGAAAAGGATGTTATTTCGATTCTAACATAACCAGATATTACAGTAGGTGAATAAATCTAAAGCGTTATTTTTTACGCGAACGCTCATTTAACGTCTTGCGGGGCAATATGGCGTCATGTGTACAACATATCTGTTCCCGCGTTGTTTATGTTTTAATGTAACATAATTTTTCTACTCTTTGTATATGGAGACAAAATCACGAGTCATGTTAGAATTAAGAAATAATCTATGGCTTGGAGTGCTTTATCGAAATTGAAGCATTCCCCGGAGGTGATGTGCCTGGCGGAATAATTCACGAGGGCGAGCATACCAACATATAAACATATTCATTACTTTCGACAAACACGCATCAACTTATGACATGCAGTCTTATCTATATGAAATTTCAGCGGTATCAGATTTATGACAAAGTCCCAAGACATTGCAACAGTATTCCATGATAGGTTAAATACATGCGTTGTAGTATAATAGTTTCATCTCATTTGTTAAACAAGAGGGCCAAGATGGCCCTATATATCGCTCACCTTGGTACATGTCCACTTGCCTGGTGGAAGGTCACTAGACAATGGTATATACTAAATAGGTTTTCCTATATACATCTTTGTAAAGCAAATGACCCTCCCACGGAAAGGCCAATTTTGACCCAAAGGGCATAATTTTAACAAACTTTGAAGAGGTCTACTAGGCATTGCTACATGCCAAATATCTAAGCCCTAGGCCTTGTGGTTTCAGAGAAGAAGATTTTTAATTTTTTTCCAATATAAGCCTATGTAAAACTAAATGACCCCGGGCAAGGTCAATTTTGATCCCAGGGTCATAATTTGAACAATCTTTGTAGAGGTCCACTAGACAATGATAAATGCCAAATATTTAAGCTCTAGGCCTTGTGGCTTCAGAGAAGAAGATTTTTAAAGTTTTTCCTATATTAGCCTATGTCAAACTAAGTGACCCCCATGTGGAGTCAATTTTTATCTGAGGGTCATAATTTGAACAATCTTGGTAGAGGTCCACTAGCCATTGCTACATGCCAAATATCTAAGCTCTAGGCCTAGTGGTTTCAGTGAAGATTTTTAAAGTTTATCCTATATAAGCCTATGCAAATCTAAGTGACCACCCGTGCGGAGTCAATTTTGACCTGGGGGTCATAATTTTGGTAGAGATCTACTAGACAATGCTATATGCCAAATATCTAAGCTCTAGGCCTTGTGGTTTCAGAGAAGAAGACTTTTTAAGTTTTTCCTATATTAGCCTATGTAAAGCTAAGGTCAAGTTTGATATGGGGGTAATAATTTGAACAATCTTGGTAGAGTTCCACTAACCATTGCTACATGCCAAATATCTAAGCTCTAGGCGATGAAGAGTTTTAAAGTTTTTCTTATATAAGCCTATGCAAATGTAAGTGACCACCCGTGCGGAGTCAATTTTGACCCGGGGGCCATAATTTGAATAATTTTGATAAAAGAAGAATAAAAGAAGATTTTTAATTGTTTCCTAATATAAACCTATGTAAAACTAAGTGACCCCCGGGCAAGGTCAATTTTGATCCCAGGGTCATAATTTGAACAATCTTGGTAGAGGTCCACTGGACAATGCTACATGCCAAATATCTAAGCTCTAGGCCTTGTAGCTTCAGAGAAGAAGATTTTTAAAGTTTTTCCTATATAAGCCTATGCAAATCTAAGTGACCACCCGAGCGGGATCAATTTTGACCCGGGGGTCATAATTTGAATGATCTTGGTATGGGTCTACTAGACAATGCTACATGCCAAATATCTAAGCTCTAGGCCTTGTGGTTTCAAAGAAAAATAATTTTCAAGTTGTTCCTATTTGTTGCCATAGCAACCAGATATCTGCGTGGAATGGAATTCTTTGAACAATTTTGGTAGAGCTTCATACAAGGAACATCCCTGCATAGTTTTATCAACATTGGCCTAGTGGTTTCAGAGGAGATGTCGTGAGAATCAAAATGTTGACCGACGACGTACGACGGACTATCATATATCAGAAAAGCTCACCCTGGCGATAATAAAAAGCAACCATTTTAAAAAGGGCAAGTTTGTTATTAAAGTGGAATTATGCACATTTTTTTCAAGTAAAAATCAAAATGAAATAGGTGTGTGGAAAAAGGTTAGAGGAAATAATAGCTTAACCCAATACACCAAACTCTTCCTGCTACCAGTACGGAATAATAACTTTCCAAATATTACTTTTCCTTTTTTAACTGGGAGAGTCAATTAAAAAAACTGCATGCAGGAGTTGCTTCCCTTCCACTGTCGACATCTCTACCAACAATAACAATAACACAAGGGAGGTCACTTCGAAGAAAGGAACTATTATTTTATTAGTCCAATTTTTTTATTTCTGAAGCACCAACTTCAAATACTAATCATTATGTTAAGCATTATCATTAGTTTAACACATTTAAATGTACAGCAACCGAAAATTGCTTTTATAAAACTGTCAAAAATACACTATGTGCAGTAAGATGCGCATAATGTCACTTTAAGCTTTTTAGTAACTATACTGACGTGGCAACTCCAATATAGAGTTTCATTGTTCACTGATCGAACCATCCATTTTCAAGTTAAGCTTTTCAGCGCGTTTTATTTTAGCATCTGTGCTGAGAAGCATACATTTTGTTTTTGACGGATGAAGGGACATATTATTCATAGAACAATTATTGACATTTTCTAGGCTATACTGTAGCTCAGATTGTAATTTTGAAATGCTGTCGGCGCACGTATGAAAGGTTGAGTCATCAGCATAAAGGTCTATATTTATCGTATTAAATCCTAAAGGCATGTCATTTATAGAAATCAGAAAAAGAAGGGGCATAGTATGGACCCTTATGGAAGACCTGAGTGAACAATCATCATTTTAGAACATGTATTTTTTAGTTTCAGTATTTGTGTTCTGTTTGATAAATAAGATTTAAATATATTTAATGATCTATCTGTGAAATGGTAAAGTCTGAGTTTGTGCAGCAAAATGTCATGGTCAACCATGCCAAAAGCTTTCCTTAAATCAAGAATGATAGCACCAACAAAGTTCCCATTTTCGATAGCTTTAAGTCATGTTTCGATTAAATATGTTAAAGCAGTTTGGCCGGAATGGTTCCGTCTGAAACCCGGTTGACTTTTATGTATTATATCTGTTTTATCAACAAATATTTGCATTTGCGAAGCAATATGGCGTTCAAATATTTTTGATATTGTATTCAGTACGGATATAGATCGGTAATGGCCTGGTTCTTGTTTGTTACCCGATTTATAGATAAGAATAACCGAAACTTTTTTAATCTATCTGGAAAAGTTCCAATAGATATACTTTTATTTATAATAGATGCGACTGCAGAAGTAATAAAATCACCACAATGTCGAAGAAGTTTCGGCCCTAAGCCATCTAAACCGGTAGCTTTTGACGTATCAAGTTTATCAATAATATCTCTTACATCTAATGGGGTAATATACAATGTACTCTATATCAATATGGAAGTGTCGCAATTTCTCATCCAAATATTTTTTCAGTCTTGTGAAATTTGAAGCAACATAGGGTGTCTTTTCAATTAAATGTGCTATGTAAATGAAATGAAGGTTCAGGGCATTTAGTATATCTGCATGTCCAGTGATGTCATCATCACCAATTGTAAGTCTATCACGTATCTTAACTTGTTTGTCTTCATTATTTGTTATGTTCCGTGTGTTTTTCCAAAGAAATGTCGGCGTTTTATTATCTTATAATTAAGGCGTTATTATAAAAAGATTTCTTACTTTTCCGTATCATAGAAGACAGCCTATTTCTAGTTATCTTGAAATCACCGAAGTCTTTACTCCTTAAAAAGTGGTCTCTAAGATAGATTGTTTGTCTGATATCATTTGTAAACCAGTATGGTTGACTTGAATGCTTGATTCTCTTTTGTTTGACACATATCTAGTGTAAGATCAGGTTTTGCTATAAAAATCATCTATTTAGGTAAAAAAAACATTCACAGCTCTGCCAGGGTGAGCTTTTCTAATGGATGATTGTCCGTCGTCCGTCAACATTTTGATTCAAACGACATCTCCTCTGAATCCACTTGGCGAATGTTGATGAAACTATGCAGGGATGTTCCTTGCATGAAGCTTTATCAAACTTGTTCAAAGAATTCCATTCCGTGGAGAACTCTGGTTGCTATGGCAAAAAATAGGAACAACTTGAAAAATCTTCTCTGAAACCACAAGGCCTAGAGCTTAAATATTTGGCATGTAGCATTTTTTAGTGGTCCTGTACCAAGATGGTTTAAATTATGAGCCCCGGGTCAAAATTGACCCCGCCCGGGGTGTCACTTGGTTTTACATAGGCTTGTATAGGAAAAACTTATAAAATCTTCTCAAAGACCACAGGGCCTAGAGCTGAGATAGTTGGCATGTAGCATTGCCGAGTGGACCTCTTCCAAGTTTGTTCAAATCATGATAATGTTGATGAAACTATGCAGGGATGTTCCTTGTATGAAGCTTTATCAAACTTGTTCAAAGAATTCCATTCCGTGGAGAACTCTGGTTGCTATGGCAAAAAATAGGAACAACTTGAAAAAACTTCTCTGAAACCACAAGGCCTAGAGCTTAAATATTTGGCATGTAGCATTTTTTAGTGGTCCTGTACCAAGATGGTTTAAATTATGAGCCCCGGGTCAAAATTGACCCCGCCCGGGGTGTCACTTGGTTTTACATAGGCTTGTATAGGAAAAACTTATAAAATCTTCTCAAAGACCACAGGGCCTAGAGCTGAGATAGTTGGCATGTAGCATTGCCGAGTGGACCTCTTCCAAGTTTGTTCAAATCATGACCCCTGGGTCAAAAATGACCCAGCCCGCAGGTCTCTTGATATTACATATGCAAAACTTTTAAGTCGTCTTCTTTGAAACCACAAGGCAATCACTAGGCAATGCTGCATGCTAAATATCTACGCTATAGGGCTTGTGGTTTCAGAGATTTTTCAAGTTTTTCCTATTTGTTGCAATGGCTTTTATAAGTGAAGGGTCGTAAGTGCTTTCTCAGAACTATTATTGGCTCTTCTTAAAATTTATCTCTAAAAGAAGTGGAGCTTGTATTTACACGACTCCAAATCTTGCAATCAAATTTTGATTTTTTTTTCTAACTTTAGCTAGATATTTACTTTCAAAGTGTAATCTTGACCTCCCAACACTAAACCAACTCTACATAAAACGCAGAAGTCTTCAAAAAGAAATTTTGTCTGTTTTGAGCTCCAACAGCACTAGATCCACATAAATTTGTACAATGTAACAGTAAAATTGGATAAAACAAAAGAAAATACATAATGCAATACCAAGCAGTTTGTTTCGTACATGTATAGGGTGTAGTTTTGATACTAGAAGACGATGGCCTGGACATTTTGGCTTAACATGTCTTAAATATTTACAACCAATTGTTAAAGTGACATTATGCGCATCTTACTGCACATAGTGTATTTTTGGTGATAGTTTTATAAAAGCAATTTTCGATTGCTGTGCATTTAAATGTGTTAAACTAATGATAATTGCCACATTAGTATTTAAAGTTGGTGCTTTAGAAATAAAAAATTGGGACTAATAACATAATAGTTCCTTTCTTCGCAGTGATCTCCCCTGTGTTGTTGGTAAATATTTCGGCAGTGGAAGGGAAGCAACTCCTACATGCAGGTGATTGTATTTAAATTGACTCTCCCAGTCAAAATAGGAAAAGTAAAATATGGAACGTTATTATTTCGTACTAATAGCAGGAAGAGTTTGGTGTATTGGGTTAAAAGCTATTATTTCCTCTACCCTTTTTACACACACCTATTTCAGCTGGATTTTTACTTGAAAAAAATGTGCATAATTCCACTTTAAGTAAAGCAGTCTTCCACAGAATCGATACAGCAGACCACCCAAATTCACTTGTTTCATAATACATATGTACTATGCTATTTCATCATTTTCCCAATTTTCATTTTATAAAACCCTTGCTGTCATCAAGCATAACAGAGCCTATATCCCTATATAGCACCTTGGTTGTGGTGTACTAAAACTGATTCTTATGGCGAACAATAGTCCGCTGTCGGATACCAATATACTCTGGGCAAGAATTACCCCCGACACGACCAGTTTCTTTCAAATAAGAAGGAAATGATAAACATACATCTTTATAATTTTAATACATTTAACATATTTATTTGACAAAAAACATAAACTTTCTTGATAATCATTTTTAAGAAATCAGCATTTTTTACAGTTCTTAATCATTTCAACTGAAATGCCATACTGTAAAACTTTTCATATTTAGAATACAGGAATAAAAGTTATGTTTTAACATATTATCTTGTTTTGTTGACAGGAAATGATAAAAGAATGATTCAAATAATTGAACTAGTACATTTTGAAATGGGTTGAACATAATAATGATGAGACAAGATAAAAAAGCCCATTTTTCCACGATTCTTAATTTACCATATAACCATATTCAGTAAACACTGCCTTGTCCACAACTATTCAGGATCGCTAGATCAAGGCTTTCCATTATGCAATCACGTCACTGTGCCGGATAATGCAGTTGTCTGCTTTAACCGGGCAGGTTTTACTGTAATACATTTGACGAACAACAAAGTGGAATAATAAAAACATAAAACAGTACACATCATTAATTGTTCAGTCTGAAGACAGAAAAAAACTCACTTTTAACAGGTAACTTTGAAATCATTATGTAAAAACTAAAACTATTGAATAAACATTACTACTCCCAAGTTAAAATCTGGAAGCACCTTAGATAGCTGCCTTTCTTGAAGTGTTTCTAATGCAATTTTTCACAGCATGATTGAAGTACTTGAGAAAGTTATGATCTTTATGACTAAAAATACAGTTTGCACAATTTTGAACTTCCTCAGCCTGCACTTTGCACAGGACTACTTTTTCAAATTCATACGCCTATGTTACTCTATCCCCTCTTCAGGCTTAAAGTTTAGTCTTTATCACTTCAATTACAGAGTGCATTTCTGTAATCACATTTATTTGTTTCTGTCTTTCATCTACATGTAATTCTAGTATTTGAATCTAACAGCTTCACACATATTATATAAATATCACGACATACAAAAACAATGCCTGTTAACATGTCTATATTCACAAACAGGTTCCGATGAAAAAAAAATTGCACTGTAACCTATTTTCAATCCCAAACTGTTATAACTCGATGTTTTCCATTAGATTTCATTGCTCGTTTTTATGACCCAGTGTCTTTGCATGGATAAATCACTTCGCTTCGGTCTCCATGTCTTCCTCGTCTTCGTCCTCCTCATCTTCCTCGTGCCTCTCCTGTTTCTCATACGCCTTGTCCGACGGTGTCACCACTACACCCTCCCATACGCTCATCTCTGTGGCTATAGCTGTTGCAGAAAATACAATCCAATAAATGAATGAATTCATTGAAAACCCGTATGAAACAGAAATGGCATGGTACAATCTCACAAATGAAAGGGCTCTTTTGAAATATATAGTGGAGTGTCAGTTAAAAAAAATGCTTATGCAAAATTCATCATTTTCACAAGTGGATTTGATTCATTTTACTGGCTCAATGAATGGAGCACATTTTTTACTTTAAAACACATTTCACATTGATTGATTGATTCATTCACTTCACAGGTAGAAAATGAAATTATATCTGCAGCTTTTTACCAGAAACTATGACCTACTAAGCACTTAGCAGTGTGTTTAAACTATAATATACAGCATAAAATCATGCTTTGCTCTTACTTGCATTTCCTTCCATACCCAAGATCTGTTTGAAGCCCCCATGGCTGAGCACTCTAAGTAAAGTCTGTGCCGTGTAACATACCTGGTCCTAAAATACACAACAATAGAATATTACTTGTACAGCAACATTTAATTTATACTTTTATGACTGGTTTGAAACCAAGCAAGGCTGTTGCTACACATGGATTTTTCTAGTAGGCATACCTCATATTCAGTACATTTTAGCATTCTTTTTAAAACCTCTCCCATTTTTTTGCACTGTCAGTAGAGTCCTTTCTCATAAATCATTTATTTATACGATACCCTCAGCAAACAATACTTGCTTGCAGTAACACGTTCCAACACTAAAGACTTCACTAACACGTATCAATTGTAAGTTCACACCGACTCCCATCCAGTCAACATCAATCATGGCATATTTAATTTCAATTAATAAAATACTATGTAATAGTTCAATATTAACCTGTTGTTCAAGTGTCATCACAGTATGAACCCTAACTGTTCCTTGTTCACAGGGATCTGTTATACCTACAGAACCAGGCAGGAAAAACCCAGCAGCGAGTATCTGTAAACACCGTCTGTAAATACAAAATAGTACCAGGATCTTTACTACAAACTGAAAACTACACACTTTAAAAATCTAAATATTCCAGTTACCAATGCTGATAAACAACACTTTCCTTGGAAACAAAATACTTCCCCACCATTTTCAAATGTTTTAATATCAGTCTGCAACAGAGTTGAATAGAGCATATAAAGTGCAACTTATTTCTTCCTTTCAAACTGTGACATTTTAAAGTGATTTTGTACATTTTTACTTACTTGAAGGCTATATTGATTGCAATAGGCTGTCTGGTAGGGTTGTTCATTATGGCATAGTGAGACTGAAATAATAAGGAAAATCTTTCATTATATATACTGCAGAGATCATGATGACCCAAACACGGAAAATTCCCATCTCAAGATGTTTAATAAAATTTTAATTTTTTAAAAGTTAAATGTACTATGGTAGACACAGATTAAAGCAGACATACATATTACATCTCAAATGCAGTTTGAAATGGCTTAACTTTTTTTTTATATAATAATGACTACTACACTAGAAACACATGTACGCATGTGTTCCTCTGGGTTGTAGAAGGCTCGCTACTTACCAAGAGATCGATGATCCATGGAGTAAGGGGAGAGAATCCTTCAAATCTGTTCTTCAAATCTTGTAACAAACGATTAAGAACTTTTATGCTGGAATTAAAATAAATCATTGTATATTACATATACGTACTTGCAAGAATTTCAACGCAACTTGTTGTATGCTGTGGTACTAGTTTAATAATTTTTTTCACTATATTTTGTGGGCAGTTTCCCCAACCATAGCATCTGGGAAGAATTAATACAAGATTTCTATCCTCTGTAAGAAACCACCAACTTCTCATCCTAAAAAGACATGGTGACAGGTAGCAGGGCTTGAACCGTACTCAATGGGAGATTACCACAATTTAAAGTTTCTAACCACTCGGCCAAGGTGGAAGTTTAACCCAAGTTGGCAGCAGCATTTTACAGTAAAATAACGAAAAGAGTAAACCGGTAAGATACTACATTCAAACAATAGTTCCACCGACAGAAACAGCTGATCTTTAAAATGAAATTTCAAACGTTAAAGTACTTTACAATATTTCGTCAATCATTAACGAGCCAAAACTATGAAACAAAAGGTAAGGACCTTGAATGAGATGCGTTTTCCTCGAACCAGCGAGCATGACGTATTGCAGCTAGATGACTGTTCATGATTTTACCATCCACTACAAATATACAAAGTCATTAAACAACGGTATGTGGCATAAAAAGAATGATGCTTTAGTCAAGACCGATACAATTAATTTTATTATCCAATAAGGGCTAAGACCAAGCAGAATTTGTTACAGAAAACAATTCAAATCTTTCCCAACATATTTAAGAAAATTAAAAGAAAATTATCATTTACATATTACTAGTGTATAACAGAACAAACTATTTAAGATCACAATTCTAAACATGTTCTGAAGAAGCGAATGACATACCAAACACTTTGCATTCTCTAAATTCAGTAATGTATAAACCACTGTTATTCAAAGTGTGCAAAATGACAATTTTTGAAATATATTAATCTAAGTTTAACCTGAAATTTCTGTATTAGTGTAGTGTGGAACTTGAAAAGGAAATTTAAAATTACATCATCATGAACTAGGTCCAGATTTACAGTATTTCACTGAATGCATGGCAATCAATAGTAAATTTGAACTAGAGCTATCACTAAATGTGATTAATTGGCCAAAAGACTGCTTTATAAACTGGAAAAGTTCATAGTAACATAATACCTTGCAAACAAACTAAAAATAATATTGTTCTGTATTCAACTCTGTAAGTTTGTCAAGATAGAGTAATGGTTTTGAAAACTACTAACTCCAAGTGGTTTAATCATTGTCTTGAAACGTACTGTATTCCAACTTGTAGTTTAAGTGTAGTGGACAAGGAATGAATTATCAAGCAGGCAATCAATCAGTAAATTACATTCAAAATAGAGTTATAGTCATCAATGACAGCCTACAAGATTCATGATATCTATGAACACAGTATTGAATTCCAATTATATTTTGTTAAACTCAAAACAAGTAAAAGTAAGACAAGGGCAATAACGCGTAATTAGTCAAGATAGAGTTATGGTCTGCAGTCACTTCCTCTCAGATTGGGCCATGTATGAAGGTGTATTAGGCATTCCAACTTGTGGCATCTATAGCTGCTTTCAAGGAACCCTAACAAAGGGCATGTTAACATGGTAAATACTCAAGAAAGTTATTTTCATGGACACTGCACTTCCTGAGTTATGCTTATCAATGTATGAAATTGTTAGAACTCCAACTTTAGTAATTTCACTTTATTGTCTTACAAGCTAAAACTAACAAAGGGAAACTCTGAATTAGTCAAGATGGAGTCGGCACTGCACTTCCTCTCAATGAGCTTGACAATTGTATGAAATAATATCCAATCCTGGAAGTTTTCAAGTTAATTCTCAGATGGAAAAGTAACAAAGGGCAATAACTCTGTCAATTATCAAGATTGATTATAGTTCTGACCTCACTTCCTCTTGTGCTTACAGGTTGGGGGTATGTATGGTGAATTCCAACCAGTAAAGTTTTCAAAGCCAATGTCAATGGACCAGGAAAAGTAACAAAGGGCAATAACTTGTAATTAGTCAAGATGGATTATAGTTCTTGTGCACTTCTTTCCTCTAAAAGGGCTTGACCATTGTGTCAAAATGCTTGTATTGAGTTATCTCCTACTAGTTTTACAGGTTATGCCCGGACAAGGAAAATGCAACAAGCCGACCGCAACGTTTCAAAGCCAGATGACTCATATGGACCCCCTGAAAATATTTTGGGGGTATAAACTATCACTAAATCGTAGTCAATACAGAATACAAGGGTCATGTATCTAAACACAATGTTGACCAATTTTTGTTAAACCAAACAGTAAATGTAAGCAAGATGGGGGCATGATGGAGATCAGGAGTCCAAAGTTTCTCAGAGGCCATCGTGGTGATTAGGCATCTAACTGTGGCATCTGATGAGCTGATTTCAAACCCTGTCTCGCTCTTACTTGGATAAAACTGAAATTTATTTCAAGGAACTCAATTTAAGTATCACAATGTAAATGCTATAACTCATTTATCATTTTTTGTCTTACACCCTATCAAAAACAGCATATGAATAGTTTTGAACTTACAATGTCACTTAAACTTTGACCTTTTACCTTGTGACCTCAAAATGAAGAGTTGTTCATCTACTGGCCATGGCCAATGTCCCTGCCAAGTTTGAGACATCTGGGAAAAGGTTTTTTAGTTTTTGAGTGGAAACCATTTTTAAATGTGAAGTAACTGTGACATTTACATTCAAGCAAGTGACCTCAAAATAAACAGGGTTCATCTACTATCCATGACCAAAGTCCCCATTAACCTTGAGACCTCTGGCTAAAGCTATCAGACAGTTGCAGAAATAAGATTATACAGACAACTGCAAAAAAATGTACCTCAATTTCTTCACAGGTGGGCCCAATAATATGATTTCTTGAATATGAAAGAATAAAAGAATTTAATACATCTTACTTTCTCTTGGTTCTGATGCTCTCAGATCCTCTACAACTTTATTTCCAAGGGCAGTAACTGCTTCCTCTGTAAAAATAAACAGCACAATCAATCAGAACAGGTAAATGTAGAAAAAAGGATGAATTAAATTTTCATTTTTCAAGAATGTAATGAACTAAGCTAGAGGTTGACCCAAGGTAATTTGATCTACATTTTAACTCGACCTTGACCTACCAAAGCTAGAAGCAAACTCTGTTCAATAATTATTTTGATGATCCCATTTCATAACCATTTTTGTCAAGTTATTTAATATTTGAGCAAACTTTAAAGAGGCAGGGTCTCAGCTTGAAGAGGAGGGTTTAAACCTGAGGTAACCACACATCCTCCTAGGACAACAGGCTTCTCAGGAAAGCTGAAAAGGATCAAACGGCTTCTTCACTACAAGCTTCAGGAAACTGGTATGACACTGGAACTGCGGACCTGAACAGTGTAGATGATATCATCACGGGAATGGCCTATCTGAACTTTGGCTTTTCAAGACTTACCTTATTGTATAGCTTATGTCTGATCTGCCCAGCTTTCTGTATCAACAATATCAATAGATCTAATGAAACTTGACAAACTGACCTGTATAGACCATGATTAGGCTGCATACATGGGCAATCCAATCATAGCCTACACTGGCAACATCGGCAAACACTGACTGAAAAGCATTGGGTATCAAAGGTTCATATGAAATTGGCCCAACTACAAAAGTAGAATGTGAAGAGCTGGCAAGAAACGAAAGCAAACAAATTTGTTTCTAGAAACAAGATGGTGATCATTAACATACTTGTGGGTAATGTTTTTAACATGACAACTATATCAGCTACATTGTTTCCGGCCATCATCGTTCCCTTCTTAAATGGTCCAACTTGTCGTACCTCTTCTATTTGCTGAAATACACGTGTGTGACAAATGTTTACCATTGGCTTATTGTTAACATGTCAATATCAGCTCTATTGCAAAGAAAAATTTGAAGTTTTTATTTGATGTAGTTAACATTTATTAGAGATTTAAGAAACCTATCCCAGAGGTCGCTGGATAACGAAATCACAAGAGTCAGTAATTTCCGTGGTGGAAGTTAAATTCATTTTTGACTTTGAAGGTTACTCACTTAAATTAAGAATGTCCTTAAAAAACCTTACATGCCAATTCATGTACAGAAATGGCTTTGCAAACTATTTCATAACATACTTTTTTGCAATATATTTTCTGAAAACCACATGACAATAAATGGCCGAGTCCCTGAGTTAGGCCGACAGCGGACAATTGTATCGTAACAAACAATAATACATACAGCAGCATCAAAATTTCCAGGTGTGATCGTGAGATTGTCTAATACTGTGTTGATCTTTGACACTAATGCCAGGATAGCAGCCTGTTCATTGGTAGATGGTGTGAGATCACCGTTTCTTTTCAATAATGCCTGAAAAATATCACAATTTTGAAACATTATTTGAATTTTGCACTAGTTTACTTGACAGCTACAAGAAAAGGGTAGAGGTCTGAAATTAACATATCATTCATAGCAGTTTAAAAATTTCGAATGAGTGTACTGTGTAGGGTTAACGCACATTTTTTCGTGCTATAACACCTGCAGAATCCCGAGAGATGGTTGGTGTCCAAGCTTGTTAGGGCAAGGGCACCAATATATCCCCAGGGTTTCTGTAGGTGTTATTTCATGATAAAATGTGCTTAGTGCTATTCTAGCACATAAAAACTCTTACTGGTATGACATTCAACAATGCGCGGGACGACATCTGTGTTGTTTACATAATATTTATGCTAGAATACTGTTAAATGGCCTGTCCAGTCACATGATAAACTAAAATACTGCAATATAAGAATGTCTGAAAACAAAATGCGTACATTTGTATTACAGTATACTATTTGATTTTTTTTCAGAATTTTGTAATTTCATCAAATTATCAGGTTGTAGTTGAAGTTGTACTTAGCATATTTCTATGCTTATTCCACATCTTATTTCTTAATTTATGCAGCAGAATACATTTTTTAAGCAATCACTATAAAAGAATTGAAGCTGCTTTCCAGCTCATATATTCAAACACCTGCATGCCTTATATTCTGGTTAATAATAAACAAGAACCTAAGTTTCGCATAACACTTACGTCTGTCAGGGGTTTATCATCTTGCGCTGTCCTAGCCTGCGGGAAGTTGGTCTCACATTGTGTCATATCAAATGGGATATGTGGAATGAAAGCTCTAAAACTGTAATTAATATGATATTTATTTTCTTGAATAAACATTTTCTTGCCACATCAAACCAGGTCTGCCTTTGTGGTTAAGTGAACTCATTAACGTAATTGAGTTAATATCATACAGAAAAGGCTTGATTTAGAACAAAAATTACTTCTGTGTGATAACCTGACAACATATTAATACTATCATGGTGTGAGTACTTTTAATCAAAAAAGGCAAATTTTGAAGACAACACCCCCCAAACAACAAACACCCACGATGTTCTTGAATTTCTAGTAAAATGTAAACTTCTTCATCCAGTAAAATACCAAGTCACCAAGTCAGAAAAGTAAGCAGGACTTACGGTGGTGAAGGTTTAAATCCCATCATTCCACCTCTCATCATACCTCCCCTCATTGGAGGTCCACCACGACCACGGCGGAATGGACGACCTCCACGCATATTTCTGAAAAACAAATCATTCACTTTATACACAGTTGTTTTTTAATAATATTTTTGTGTGACATCAGTCTGTCACCACAAACATCCACCAGTAATCTATTTGAGTGTCAACAAAAATGACCATCATCTAATTAAATAATGCGCACAATCTTTTGATTACAATATTTATATGCCGTGTGTTAACAACATGTTCTATACATATATCGATGCGGAACATGTGTTTAATGTTTCTCAAATTAACCCCATTATCCATTGATTACAGTCATTATCAAAGCTGAGAAAATGGGCACATGTTTGATCGTTGCTGATTAGATTCAAATACAAGCTCCGCCTCCTTCTCTCACTTTCTGTTGCATCAATGGTTGATGGGAATGTTTGGAATAAACAAGTTGATTTACACGTACGCTAAGAAATTGACACATGACTGAAAATTCATACGGGTCAAATAAGACTTGTTGTATGTTTTTTTCACAGGTCAACCGAATACATGTACCCTGAAGGAAAAGCTAAGTATGTGCAAATCAATACAAATTCTTTGTTGCTGGTTTCTTTGTATGTTGTGATGTGAATAATATGAAATAAGGCACTGCCTAGAATGGGGATTTATCCTTTCATGTCAACTTAAGTACTGATGAGCCACCATAAAATGAACATTGCTTCCAAACACACCACCACTCTTCTGTTCCTGAATATAAATTAAAGTTGGTCACAGATGAAAAATATGTATCATTTCTTAAAGTTTTTTTCTCATGTCAGTATGGGCAATACAAATAACATTAGCTATGAATAGCTATTGACCGACTATATAACAAAGGTAACACATATAAGTTTATAACAATGTACACAATAAAGTAATGACAGTGATGACATTATATGTTTGAGAACCTGTATTAAAAAACTGAAAGGAAATGTAAACACAAAAGTGCACCAGATAAAAGGAAGTTAAAACTCTTATTAACCTGAATCAGACTCAGGATAACCTGATTAGTACAATCCTCTACACTAGGGCTGACTATTGCAGCCAAATTTACTATCACGATAGTTATCGATAGTTAAAAGTACTATCACTATCAATAGTTGGCTTCACTATCGCAATACTATCACGATAGTTTTGATAGTTTACAAACTACATGTATATATTTTTATTAAGTTAATTCAATTTCTTTGTATCAATACCTGTAATTAACTTGAATTCAGTATAAATATAATCATTATTATTTTAATTAAGAATGCTAAACCATTTTTATTGAACAGATACGCGTCATTAAAACTTTTCACTACGCGAAGTCATGGATATGGATGGTAAGACGACAACGACATTTTAGGAACTGAAACATCGATGTATATATAACTTAGGCTAGCCCGTAATGTAAACATCTGTTTTATGGCAAAGGAAAATCAACTACATTTTATGTAAATAACGCATTCAAAAATGAAAATAAAACTATCGAGAAAAGTCGATAGCTGTACAGACTATTGGCGATAGTATCGATAGTGTGAAATTGCTATCGACTATTGACTATCGGGTCTGATACAATCATGATAAGTCGATAGTATCAACTATCGTTACACCTCTACTCTCCACAAAGTAATTACATTTACAAACGGATGCCCCGAAAGATGCCTCACATCTGTGTCCTCTCCATGTGCTCAATAAAGTGCCATGAATTTTAAAATCCTTCCATGCATGACAGAGTAATCATGCATACAGTATTCCATTACTTAAAAGGGGGGGGGGGGGGGGGGGCACTAAGGTGACCTTGACCTTTGAAGTAGGGACTTGGGTCTTGCACGCAACACATCCGCTTGATGTGCTAGACATTTGTGCCAAGTTATTTTAAAATCCTTATAAGCATAATAAAGTTATAGTCCGGACACAAATGAATGCATATACAGGATTCCATTACATATAAACTCTAAGTGTGACCTTGACCTTTGTGGTAGGGATGTGGGTCTTGCACACGACACGTCGTCTTAATGTGCTAGACATTTGTGCCAAATTATTTTAAAATCCTTCAAGGCATGACAAAGTTACAGTCCGGACACGAATGTGTGCATATATGCATATATACAGGATTCCGTTACCTTCAAACTGTAAGTGTGACCTTGACCTTTGAGCTAGGGACGTGGGTCTTGCACGCGACACGTCGTCTTGATGTGCTAGACATTTGTGCCAAGTTATTTTAAAATCCTTCAATGCATGACACAGTTACAGTCCGGACACGAATGTGTGCATATATGCATATATAGAGGAATCCATAACCTTCAAACTCTAAGTGTGACCTTGACCTTTGAGCTAGGGACGTGGGTCTTGCACGCGACACGTCGTCTTGATGTGCTAGACATGTGTGCCTAGTTATTTTAAAATCCTTCAATGCATGACAAAGTTACAGTCCGGACACGAATTTGTGCATATATAGAGGACTCCATAACCTTCATACTCCAAGTGTGACCTTCACCCTTGAGGTAGGGATGTGGGTCTTGCATGCAACACGTCATCTTAATGTGGTAGACATGTGTGCCAAGTTATTTTAAAATCCTTCAATGCATGACAGAGTTACAGTCTGGACACGAATTTGTAAGTGGGGATGCACAGACAGACGGACGGACAGACGGTGCGATTTTAATATGCCACCCTTCGGGGGCATAAAAAGCAAAGGAAAAACACAGGGTAGCAACATAACATAAAGCTTAAATTATAACCAGTCCATTATGACAAATCATACACTTTTAAACTTTTCAATTATTTTTTGCCTCAGTTGAGAAATTCCTTCAAGCCAGTCCTAGGAGACCTTTGGTAAAAACTAAAATTTCCCTCATGATTGCTCATCAGTTTTTAAGTGCACATGAAAGGATTATATTCGGATAAATCACCATTCTAGGCAGTGCCTTATGTCATACAAAATTGTAGCCTAATTAATTTGGCGTTTCAGTGTGACCCCTTTCACAGATCTGATATTTTATAACTGTCACACCTCTACGCCTAATTTTAATGTGCTCCATAATAGGCACAAAGTGTAGTTTCAATATAAGTTACAACCGGCGCATAATACACAATTAACCTAGTTCAAATAACAATTTCCCACTCTAAAATGAAGAATTAAATATGTCTTTAAATGAAAGCCTAAGATTTTATGAAAAAGCTCACCACCTTATCAAAATCTGAATGTTGAAACCTAAACAAATGCCATTTATTTTTATAATTTACTGATTGATGCAGGTGTGTAAATAAGTAAACGTAACTTGGAATTGAGTTAGTATCATTTCTAAACTTAATCCTATCATGTTAAATCACGAATACATTTAAATATTGGATTTTATTGCATTTATAAGTGCCCAACAGAATTTCGTTGGGGATGTGTTCCCAGCTATTGGCACATCAAAGTGAGATGTAGAAGGTGCAGGGTTTCCTCTGGGTCAATTTTAGTTTGCGCCAACAAATTCGCCAATCAGAAAAAGTTTGCGCCAATGGCTCCAAAGTTGGAGCCACTAGTCTTCAAAGCCTACAGAACACTCTTGGGGAGAGGGGATCGAGTCATATGACTTTTAGTTAAGATTTGATAGCATGTCAGATAGCAAAAACTGTATGTAGATCTAACTGATACAAAATTTAATTCAAACATTTTTGTAAATTTTAAAGGGTCAAAATAACATTTTCAGGAGCCAATGTCAGACTTTCAATGGTTGAGGCACAGGTCAAAGAGTTCAGATACTCTAGACTTGCATATGATATTTTTCTGTTCGTGTTCTGCATCACTATGAGATCAAAAATAAAAGTAACAGTTTACATTCCCCGTTTGACACACATTTTCGCGACCTCGCATGTCCGAGAACTGATTTTCGTACACTTATATTTTTCGATTTTCGCGATTTAAAACAAAATTTGTCCAAAAGTATGTTGAATGATTTTAAATAAGTGTTAGATAAATATTAACAAATACTGGAGATTAAGAAGGCGCCGAATAATATTGCCAAAGAAATTCATGCAGAGGAAAAAAATACGTCCAGAACAACTTGCAAATTAAAATTGCAACACGTATGTCGATAATTTAAATACTGACAATAAAAAACAATGCTGAAATTTTTAAAGTCAGTAATGACACGTGATTATCGGAAAAACGGGTATACATGTACATGAATTGTATTTTGATCGCCCGAAGCGCTATCAGTGAATTACAATACAGGAGCCGTGTCAACAAAGCATCGGTAATTAAATCCGGTGACCGGGTTACAAACAACGATTATAAATTCGCGAGGTCTATTATATTATGTTTTATGATTGTTTATCAATTAACACCTTTGATAACGACCTAGACAGCCACGTGCTCGTTATCAGGTAGCGTTTAATTAGCTCCGCCTTCTTTCGCATACGAGCCAACAGACAACTATCGATTTTTGATTGACATGGCGAAATTGCCGAGATTAATTTGTTGGCGCCACTAAAATTCGCCAACTGAAAGATTTTAGCGCCAGAATTCATTTATTGTCGCATTTGGCGCCATTGGCGACCGACAGCGGGAACCCTGAGGTGGACAACTGTAAAATGTCAACCTGTAAAATCGGTTTGCCTTCGAAGACGAAATAGTGAGACTAACAAAATTGCATTTGCTTGCGTCATATGATAAATTATACAGTGTCCAGTGACTAGCATTGTCGTCTAGGGGTCTTCCCAGGCGCTTTGTGCCGGGATAAATCACCTTTATTAATTTAATGTATATTTAACAAGGCCTGATATATAGATTTGGTCTATCATCCGAAAAAAAGCATTATCCGAGGTAATGCTACTACTTGGTTAAGACTTTACAGTCGTGTGTCCGATTTTCGTAACCAAACATACTTCTTATAATCTATTTGACTTCGCTTCGAAAAATAACTTCGAACTTAATGTTTCTATACTTGATATACCTCATTATTTGCAATTATTTTTTCTGTGAAACCCACGCACCGGCACCGGAAGTAAATAATAAATTCACGCATGCGCATTTTAATACAAAGGAACCTAATGACACATAAATACGGACAGTAAACGATGATTGCCGATACTTGAATATTTATTTAAAGACACCAGTAAGATTTGGTATCAATATTTTTAGAAAGAATCATTTATCAATATACTGTAGAGATACCCTTCATTACTCATATTTAAATTGAGATTGCTAAAATAGTCATAAAATGTTTCACGTGTAATCTTATTAAAGATGGCTTTGGTGTCAATATTTTAAACTTCTCAACTATGAATACAAATACTAGTTCTGGCTTTCAAAACTCTAAATGCCGCTATTTTTATATTTTGTTTTTCGTCAGATGCGGCTTTAGAGTATGGATCAGCCCTACTACGAATCCTTACCAGAATAACAGATCATGCAAATTTTCAACTAATGTTCGTTGAGTAGGGAAATATGGACATGTTTGGGTCATATATTTATTAATTCATTTTTTCAAACCATTTACGATGTTCTACAACCAAAGTTGACCACAAAAACATCGATGTTTCAAACCTACATCATTGTGTTTACATTTACAACGGACTTTCCAAATGCCTGCTCTCGCGAGATCTCGTATGATGCAATCGCACTCATTTTTCATGTAGTTCAGAACGCTTGATATTTTCCTTTGTTTAGTGTTTAGATGATATAAAGAACGAGTGTAAATATACAATAGCATTTACCACTATGTTTTTTTATTTCAAAAGAAATTTACTTTATTTTCGACGCGGAACAGACCTTGAAAGTGTTCGCGCCAAAACGCACGTGGTCATGTAAATAAATAAACTGTTCCCGTGACCTCAATCGGAACCTTCGGCGATTTCCCGCAGAGATCCCTTTCCAAAGGTTCTTGGGAATGGTCACGTGATAATTGTCAAATCGGCAAGATGGCGGCCAATTGGTGAAAATTCTGACCTGCTTTAAACTTTCGTAAAGCTTTACGTTACATAGATAAAATTTGATATTCAAATTTGGCAAATTAAAAGATTATAGTCTGATTAATAAAATGATTTATTGTTTTCACTTATAGCTCATTAAATACTGAAATGCGAGCGTGTCAGATTTCTGGCACGATTATTGGTACGATTTCCCTACGGAGTAAGCTTCAGCGTACCCGTTCTGTCAAGCATATAAACCGGGTACGCTGAAGTTGTTTTAGCTATACAAATACAAATTTTATTTCCCATAACGACAAGAAATAAGATTTGTATTTATAGTTCAGAATTCAAAAAATATTGACACCAAAGTCATCTTTAATAAGATTACAAGTGAAACTGTAATGACTATTTTAGCAATCTCAATTTAAATATGAGACTTGAACGGGCTCACTTTGAAAATGATTGGCAGACAGACTTGAATAAAATTTCCATTATGCTACTAAAGCTGAATTACGTGTAGCCCTAAATTACTTGAAGAGCAATAAATCTCCATTTGTTTTGATGACATTTAAAATTAATATTTTAAAAATTCTTAAGAGATTATGCTTCCTATATAACATATTGGACCTCGACATATTTCACGAAGTTTGCAGCAAGGGTGTAATTCTGCCATAATATGAAAAATAAAAGAGATATAAATGACCCTGATAATTATGAGGGTATAACTATACTAAGCTGTTTTGGTAAGTTATTCACTACAGTTTTAAATAATCCTCTTAACTGGTATATGGATTCTCAAACAACAACATTTTATGTGAAGAACAAGCAGGTTTAAGGTAGTAGACCCCTGATGGGCACCTATTCAAATCATTATAGGCTTAATATTTTCTTAATCTGTATCATTTCCTGAAAGTTAAAAACGGATTTGTTAAAAGAATTTTACCGTGACAAACAACGGTATAGGAATTTCGTTGAATAACCCTACCCCCATTTTGGAAATATCTATAAAAGACATCACACAAGAGATAAGAAAATACATGTATTTCATTTAGTATTCAAAACTTTGGTAAAGATTTGGTATCAGAGTTACAAGAACTATTTTTTTTCAGAAATGGAACAACATTTACTCTATAATCAACAAGTTTTATTAAACTTTTATGAAAGGTAATCAGATAGTATTACAATTTTCAGTACTTTTTTGGCCATGGTCAATTTTGAGCATCAAAGTTTTTAGGAAAAATGAAGGTTTTCTTGAAAATTGGGCATGATCTTTTTGATATTAAAATTATCTATAACATTTTGGAAACAGCATGCCAGGATTCACAATGTTTCACCGTCTCTATTTAAAATAATTTGATTTTGAATATCTCCATCGACAATTTTAGACGTGTCTAAAAGTAATAAAATCTTCGAAAATAAGCTAATACTAATTCGTAAAAAAAAATTTAATTTCTGTTTTGACTAAAAACAATATAAACACCATGAAGACAAAGTGGAATAAATGAAAACAAAGAAGAACAGTAACAAAAATATTTTGGTTCCGTCGTTGGTTATACTACGCTAAAAAAAAAACTTTCAATAGATCTTTAGTCCAATGCTTAACAGACCTTGGCTAGCATGGTTTAATTGAATTGTTTTGGAACAATATATAAAGGTTTTACCATTAGATAAGGTATTGCTTTCTTAGAACGACACAGTACGGTAGAGCACATTTTCTCATTAAAATGCTGCTTTATTTTATTCATCTGAAAGCAAAAGATGGATTTGTTATTTTATTGACTACCGTACGGCGTTCAGTTTCGTTGATTTACTTGCTTTATGGAAAAAGTAAATTAGTTAGGGTATATGTTCAATAATAATACACAGTATGTACAAGGCTAAATCTTGTGTAAAAGCGGGGGTTAAGCTTACATACTTTTTTTTAAAGTTATGGATCTTGAAAGTAACCGTAAAAGGTCCATTTTTTTTGTTGACTTGGGTCAAGTAAGCCTTAGAATACCTTGACCTATGTTTATCTTTTAAAAGAGCTAAGAAAATTTAGGATTAGGTCATACAATGTTTTGATTCCGGGAGACAAACAGATGAATGAAAACGTTGACGTATCATACTCTAGGACGTCATTACTCCACGTTAAAAAGATGTACAGTTCAAATTAACGGTACGCAATTATATCCATTGGGGGCTTTGTTAGGGTTCTGAATCTGACATCTAATGCATAGGTGTCAGTCAGGTAATTCTTTTATATTTTATGTATTAGATGATTAAACTAAAATAAGCTTTGTATAATATAAGATATGTTTTGATATCTTGAATAGTTGCCCGAATAAGGGATTTACATGCCAACGGCTACTATTTATGCAATTTTAGACTTACCGCTTAACTGAAAAAAGTCCGTAGTAGTTACGATAGTTTTCAAAAACACTGCTTCTAAGAATCAGTGAAATAATCTAGGTCTTGGAGTGCTTTATCAAATTCAAGCATTCCCCGGTGGTGATGTGCCTGGCGGAATAATTCACGAGGGCGAAGCCATAGATTATTAATCTTAATTAGCATTAGTTAGTGAATTATGATGGTCACCTTGAAAATTATTGATCAGTTTCAGTTAACAGTACATCGAATTGTAGGGTCTATGCTTGGTTTAACTCCCATTTGACTGCATATTTAAAGTAGAGTTCTTAACTATTGGTGTAAACTATTTAATTGTAAAAATGCGAAAATAAGTGTTATATTGTATAAAGCTATGTATCTGTGTTTGATACATATAATATTAAGCACCCATGGACACATTTTGTGGATAAAAAACTTAGATGATCTTAGCGAACAGTAGTTAGATCAGTCTGTTGGTTATACTAGTTAAAAAAACAAACTTATCAATACTCGACTTTATGTTCATGTTCAGACTTATACGTATGTGTTTATGAATTTGTTTTGGAACAATATATAAATATTTTACCATGTAGATAAGGTATTGCTTTCTTAAAGTCCCAGTAAGTAGCTCTTGTTTTACCTAGAATGATGTCTTGCCGATGGAAATGACCTTTATTTGTACCAAAAAGCATTCATAACGTCACTTTTTAAATCGATGTACATGCTTATAAATATAGAGCCAACATTCTTTCAAATTGATTGACTTGTAAATAGCAAAGCAAGAGGGCCAAGATGGCCCTTTATCGACTAAGTTGGCTACCATTGGCCGGAAAAGGTCGTCAATAAGTAACCAAGGGTCAATTTTTACTGGGGCTGATTTGTGTTTTTCTATATTAGCCATAGTTAATAATCAAGCGACACCTAGGTAAGCGGTCAATGTTGGACCCGGAAGGCATGATTTTAACAATCTTGGTAGCAGGGTCACTAGATAGATGACACATGCTAAATATCTTAGCACTAGCCTCTTTTGGTCTCAGAGAAGAAGATTAACAAAAATTCCGTACATAAGCCTATCAAAAACAAGTGCCTTATCCTCTAGGGAGAGTCAATTTTGACCCGGGGGTCATAATTTGATCTAAGTAGAGGTCCAAAAGATGTTAGTTTAAAGCTAAATCGCTAAGTATATAAGCTCTAAGCCTTGAGGTATCATTGACAATTTTAAAGTTTTTGTTGCCAAACATCTTTAACAGAGATATTCCATGGAACGGAATTCTTTGAACAATTTTGGTAGAGCTATATGCTACGACTGTCCCTGTCAAGCTTCCATCAACACTGATTAGAATTAGTGAAGAAATTAAGGTGCTAGAGTGTAAAAACTGTTAAATACATGTATTGCAATCTTTGTTAAATCAAGTGCCATAACTCTAGAAGAACTAATACGATCAAATCCATTATTGGACTCATCTGAGATATAAAGTACATTCACATTGCTGCCTTTAAATATGTTATCATAGGATAAGTAAAAAATTGAAGGTGCTAGAGTGTAAAGCACAATTATACATGTATATTGCAATTTTTGCTAAATCTAAAGGGCCATAACTCTGGAAGAACTAATCCGAAGCAAACCCATATTTAAACTTATCCGAGATCTTATAGTCATACACATTCTCTGTAAATATGATAAGGATTAAAGAAGAAATGAAGGTGCTCGAGTGTAAACATAGTTAAATCTTGCATTTTTCGGGTTAAAGTCAGGGGTCCTTAGATTCAGGAAGTAACTTGATCCGATAAAGGTTCATAATCGAACTCATCCGACGTTTTGTGGCCAAATACAGACCGTGTTCAAGTCTTTCGAGATCATTATTGTTTTAAAATGTAGATGCTTGAGTGTGAACAAACTAATTGTGAACGGACAGACGGACGACGGACATTCAACGATTCTAAAAGCTCACCATGACAACTTCGTGGTCAGGTGAGCTAAAAAGGCTTTCTGGCAACTCTTTTTTTATGATGATAAAGCCTTTTTACTATAGAATTCCAAACTCATTCAAATTTGATTGACTTGTGAATAGCAAAGACACTGGTAAAGACCGCGATGTATCAACTAAGTTAGTCATTCTCCAGAAAATTTAATCAAATAATCCAATGTTTTGCATTCTTATTATAGCATTGACTTTGTGTTTTTTGCACTAGTTAGAAATAGTTAGTAATATATCACACACTAGGTAACCGGTGATGTTCGGCGCAGGATGCAATGTTCGGCGCAGGATGAATGGGTTGATTATAAAGCTTCAGTGGGGTAAGCATTTTCCTATCATTTTGGTCTATAAAAACATAATATGTCGGTAAAATCACCGCACTAGTGCCTTAACATATAAGAAATGAGGTTTTCAAAGTCGATCTAAGATCCTGAAAAGATGTTATCTTTAAAGTAAAACGGTGAGGTTCTAAATGTGAAACTTAACGGTAATTTTGACAATTTTAAAGTTTATGGCCAAATATCTTTAAAAATAGTTACAAAACAACGGCAATTTCCTGATGTAAACTATATTTTCATTCTTCCCTATCATCCTTCCATTTTATACTGTCAAAATCGTTGTTGTAATGAAGATTTTTAAGATTTAAATGACAGCGTATATACAACAAAAAGGCCATGTTTGGCTTCAGGATGAATATTTTTGGGCGTGTTCCGGAGCAGGCCAATATACTTGATCTCAGATGGCAAAAAGACCGTTTTTATCCCGCCGCGCACCTCAACTTAAAATTTCTACACACGTTTTTACCTTTATTAATTATGGCAATTACAAGACGTAGGGTGTGAAAATATTTTTAAATTATCGAAATGAACCCTGCCTTGATAACAAAAGGTGTAAAGACAGTTGAGGATTAATAAATTGTGAGAGCATCATTTGATTGAGAATCCCGTTGTTAAGTTTAGCAATTACGGACCAAACTGCCGAATAATTTGAAATTAACATGTTCAGGATGTTTGATCACATTTGGAAACGTTAGTTTTTATGATGATCTGGCACCTGGGCAATTACTTACCGAGTAAATTAATATATCTTATACTGACCAAGAATGAAAAAAAAATTCATTACCCTTTAAGCTTTATAACAAGCTCATTTGCAGTCGTTTCTGATCCGATCAATTTGCGTGCATGTGCCGAAATCATCGTTATTTCTCTATTTTGTTTAGCTCGTATCCTGTTTATGTACAGGGTTCAAAATACAAGTATGACTTAGGCCATCAAGAGTATTGTCATTCTGACAGATGGGTCTATTAAGTCACTGCTAATGGGACTATATCTCTACTAAGACCATTTATCAAAAGTACGGAAGGTGGTCGTAAAACGGTCTGTTACTATATTTGCTATGAATCAAAATTTTACTTGTGGGACACTCACAATAAACAAGCGAATAAGCTTGATAATCTTTTAAAGAAGTGCAGACTATAAATTAACCTGTCGAAAATAAAATGTTTTGTAACCTGTTAAATTTCTCACATAGTCATAGTTGGTAGCAAGGCTTGAACCGTTTTGAACAGTCATGGAGGTATAAACAATGCTTTCAAGGCTTGTTCATGTCAGAACTATTTAACTAAACGATTTTATCTTATTTTTGTGAAATCCGGTAAAATTCAAATTTGCGTACACGATTATGTTATTGACGCAATCACTTGTATTTGCAAAAACAAACATTTGTCATATTGAAAACGAAATTGTTATCAATATCATTCCGCATGGAAAAAAATGCATAATTTTCTTAAAATGTGAACTTTTGCCTACATCCTTTCCCAAAATAGAATGTGTCATTAACATCTCCTGCCATTCATCTATAACTTATGTTATGAATGTTATGAAGTGGTTATCGATATTATTCCGGATATGCATAAACATGTATAATTTTTTTTGTAATTTATGTACATCCGCTTCCCAAACTATTGAAAGCAATATGCGCATTTTCTCTGCCATCCATCCATAACTAATGTATCACACCTATCTATGTTATTTTGGTTTTAAAGTAATATTGAATTTAAAATAAATGTAAAACTTAGTTACTTCAAAGGCATAAAAAGCAGAATATTTGCAAGTATTATTACTTTACCTAAATGTTTAAGCTATACATTCCAGTCATCGTCGGTAAAATAAAAAAGTACAGTAAAGTTGTTGTACAATTAAACGGTGGATAGCGATTTTTTTGTGCCAGCACTTCATGAATTTATCATTTTTCGTTCATTGAAGATATACTTAATTTTTGGAAAATGTAATCTGTAAGATGTAGGATGTGCCAACTTGATTACGTTTTACATGTTATGAGATGTACTTTTAAGGTAATTTGTCCAAAACAAAATGGACACCAGTGAAAAAATGATGCTATCACTAAAATGTAGTCGGGTGGTCTTTTGACACAATACACAGCCAAATTACTGTTATATAAGCTTTTAGAACCTGTAGAAGTGTGTGTTGTTGCAAATATTGATATTTGGGAGAGGAACTCCATAAGACATAGTCTTTCGTTTCAATCCCTTCCAGTGTTTATATTGTTACCCGTGTATGTATGTTTGTATTTAACAGATACTGAATAAATATGTTTAAACTAAATATTGATACAATCTTGGGTTACTTACATGAAAAATATCAAAATTTTGTGCAAGTTCCTGACAAAGTCAAATCGAAATTCTTCAAACTGGCACTGAAATGACACTTTTTAACAATATTTGTTACAACACACACTAATACAGGTTCTAATATAGGAATAACTGTTTTGTAATTTTGATATTTGCGACTGTATATACGGTTCTTAATGGTCGCAAATATTTTTAACGGCGTTAGCGACGGCGTATATACGGTCGCAAATATCAAAATCACTAAATAGTTATCCCTTTTCTAACGCACAATGTGTCTAAATGCGATAATTAAAACGCCGTTTGAATTTTGCGACTATATAAACGATATTTAATAGTCGCAAATTCAAACGACGTCACCAATCAGAAACGACGTTACATCGGTACTGCGTTAGAACAGTAATTTGGTTGTGTATAATGTCAAACGACCACCAGACCACCTTTATGTGATAGTTATATTTTTCACTTGTGTCTATTTTGCTTTGGTCAAATTACCTTATCTAGAGTTATCACTGAAGGTGATCCATACCCTCTGTCAATACTCTCCTGACTCGAATAGCAGCGATTTTTTTACCATTTTAGAGAAGGGTCCGGGTCCAGACAGATATAACACATTGTAATAGCGATGTACGAGTATAACGTCCTTGTCAACGTCGCGTTTTTAGCACTTGATCGTAAGTTTTTTAGCAAAAAGCCAACGTGAACACATGCCTATTTATTTGATTATTTTAAGAGCAAAACCTGATGCACATAATATCAAAAATTAAAAAACTTTGACCGCGCGAATAACGCGCTATACGGCAAAATCCGTAAATTTTGACGAAAAAAAGTCATGTTTGGTGCTCGAAAGGTTTGTTCAAAACACCTTAAAATTGTTCCTACCAATTAAAGGCGTGTCAACGTAACGTTTACTTGAAAAATGATTCGCCAAAATATAATTGAAATTATGATAAAAAAAACGATCAATTTTCGTAAGAAAAACGGGTACCGACAGGTGGCGCTTTTTACACGAACGTTGAAGCGTATTTGAAAAAATATTTTTTTTTTTCTAAAATATCGATGTGGATCTTTATCTGTGCTAAATTTAGTACTTTTCCGTCTACTTTTTTGAATTTTGGTCCTAAGGTCCGTAATAACCTTAAAATACATCGATAACTATTTACGTGTTTTTGCAGTTCGTATGAATAACATAGTGACAAATGCAGAACTGAATGATTACTTGAACGCTTGTAATATTTGATCTTTATGAGTGCAATTTCAGGACATGTATTGTAATACCATTAATTTCTAATCCATTTCCTGCCTGACGAGTGCTAGAAATACGGGTTTCGTGTTTGGGAACCATAAAGTAACATGTTTAAACACAGTTGCGCAATGTAAAATTACATCGTCACCATATACACCAGGTTTACGATTTCTTTTTTTCATTTGTTATAGTTGTTTTAAATTTTGATTGTCATGTGTTTTGTTTTCTGGTTATATTTTCTTATATATTTCAGCTAATCATAGCACTAAGTAATGGTGAGCTATAATGATCGCCAGGTGTCCGTATTTATTCGAGCTATTGTTACTAGGAAGAAAATAGATTATTGTACATTCTATTCGTTCAGTCTGTCTAAAACTACATTAGAGTTAATAAAAGGATAATAACCATATTAGTATCAAAGAGTGAAAATGTCGGTTTGTCTGTAAATACCCATTTTAGAAGTCGTACCGTATATTCGGTTATCCTGAACAATCGACAGAATGTTTTGGTAAGCTTTGGATCAAATTTAAAATGGGTCGAACAGGGTAAAACATAAGGTCCTCGGGTTAAATAATAAATTTATTCTAAAGCTTAAATATACTAAAAACTGATTGAAAACATTGTTATAACGGTCACATGTTACACTAATTTATAAACGTATCTAATTGCTTTTGGTAACCCAGTAACAGCAATCTGTATGTCGTAACTGAATGTTGATGTAAGTGGTTATCAATATCATTCTGCATGGAAAAAATGCATAATTTTCTTAAAACGTGCACTTTCGCCTACATCCCTTCCCAAAATAGAATGTGTCATTAATATTTAAACCAATCTGCACATTAACATCTCTGCCATCCATCCTTAACTAATGCAGGACGAAGTGGTTATCAATATTATTCCGGATATGCATAAGAAATGCATAATTTTCTTGCACTTTGTACTATCACCCCGATATACACCAGCTTCCCAATATATTGAAATGTAATGGGTATTATGACGTAAAGGTTTCACGTTCTTAGGTGTCAAAAATGTTACTATTTATTCTCATCACATATTAATTTTCTAAAAGTTATCTTTCCAGAAAACAATCTGTTAGGACATGTATAATAGTTTAAACCGTTTCTTCCACAAGATGAATAAAAACAACAACAAACTCTTCCTGAGATTGAGGCTTCTTCACATTAAGTGTCTGTTAACTTTTACTCGGCTGAACATACCAGTATTTTTTCAAAGAGGTTCAGAGTGAAAATTTACCGTTTGAATTGCTTACAGTTCAGACCATGGTCAGGTTGCACGCAACTATATTTAACAAATTTCAAAAATCTCCAACACTTTTGCGATGGCAAGTATTGATAAATACCGAAGCAAAATCTAAAACACTACTTCTATTATCTTTTTGTATTGTCTAATTGAAACTTGAAATGCTTGTGTTGTATTGTGTATTAAAGTATTCTATATAATGTTAAATATATGTATCTCATATATTTGTGTCTGTTTTTTTTAATCAATGGTAAACATAAATATTATGACGACGGCGACTTTCGGCACGAAGACGGTTGTGGCGTTCCACAGCACGACGAGCTCTACTTCTTTTAAAGTTACAGCAAGTTACGAATTAACAAATAATTTGCTACTAACGTGATCCTAATGACAAGACATAGTGTACAATTGAAATCATCACTATTTTAGCTAAAACATTGACATTCTAGTTTACAGACCTTTGTATAACTCTGACCAGCGTTAGACTTTGGAGATCAAAATCGGAGTCCGCTGACGGAATTCGAACCCGTGATCTTTTCAAATTTCAAATATGACTTGACTTGAGATTTTATAAAAGACAATAGCACTAACACTTTTAAGGATTCTTTACTAGCCCCACATAAATGGTTTTCATATTAATGATAACAATGTGTTACGGGTTAAGGGTCAAAGAAACAGTTACCGAGTTGATTTGCATGCAGGCGAAGGTTGGTAAAGGTTGGGTGATTACACATATACATGAAAGTTTTATTTTGAAATGTCATTTGCACAGCCCTGAACAAGTTAGAAGGCAAATTGTTGTAAGAGCGTTGATCACTCGCTATATAACTCGGTAACCTATTCTCGACACCACCTAATGGGGTTGCAAATGTCGAAACTTTGGTTTTTAAAAGAGCGACTTCCGTTTTAGATTCAGATACGCATTCTGGCTAACTCTGAGTTAGTTTATGAAAAATTGCTGCTCTGAAAACAATACTTCTATTTCATGCATTAAAACGACATAACGTTGACGAAATCACCTACGATTTACATCAGTTTCGCATGTTTCCTTTAATCTACAAACTAATCGATGCATATGTGATGACACCTGAATATTAATTGCATTTTAAATTCTTACATCAACTCAACAATATATAAAATTATGTCTCACAGTTTTGTTGTCACCCTTCAACCCGGATTACTTTGCTTAAATTGGATTTTAACAGCTTTATACTGTATCTGGTGAAATCGTAAGTGCATTATTATCAATCCATTAATATATTTCTTTTGTTACGTATAAATTTAATTTATATTAATTGTAGCTGAAGATAGTATTAAGTAACTAAATGCCATGGTCATCATAATTACAAAGTACATGCCACCATATGGGTTGCGCGGTAGTTGAGCAGTTTACGTTCTGAACTACCAGTCCGGGCGTACCTAACTTCGATTCTCATCCGGGGCACTAGAACGCTCAGAAACGCTTTTCAGTATTTCCCGTCCATCTTGAAATGAACTGGTTAGAAATTTTTCTCATGGAAAAGTTTGTAAATCTTAATTTGGTTATAATGGTGATAGCAGACGATAAGCTTAGTAATTCGGTAAACGGACACTATCCCCTAGGACATTATCCCTTTGGCTCTTTTTTGCTTATGAGGACAATATCCCCTTGATGATTTTGCAAAGGAGGACATTATCCCCTTGCTAAATTTGAGGAGGACCTTATCCCCTTGATGATTTTGCAAAATAGGACATTAGCCCCTTCTCCCTAGGACATTATCCCCTTATTACATATGTGATATGGTACCAATATTGATACATTTGTACTAGTAATTCATATAAAGATGGATTTAAACCTTTAAATTAGTAGAAAGTGTTTTTGTTTGTTCACGGTTTACCTTGCATTTGTAGAGATATAAACTCATGGTTAAATGGTATAAAAATAATTGCATAATTAAACTGTTGCTGTGATTTTATTTGAAAATTTTCAAAATTGTTTGCTGCAGCTTAAATCGTGTCAAAAGGGAAACGCAAATCTATTTGGTATTCGTAGGCACTGATATCGTTGAAATATCTGAAATGATATCAAAAGACCAAAAGCGAGAAACCCGAAGGAGTTGTTAATGTCAGAAGTCAACAAATGGACATTTTATGCTGACAAATTAAAGTTTATTGAAGAAAAATGATTGGTACCAATAAATATATTACGGTCTGTGTGGTCCATCGCAGATTTTTTATAACACCAAAGCACACTGCCTTTATCTTTTCACTTAACTTCAATTTATGAAATATCTCTTATTCAATTTACGGGCAATTAAAATTTCTTATTATGTCATTTGGGCCTGACATGAATTGAAATTGACAGCTAGTGGCAGATAAGGCCACCCAAATATCAGTTCACAGTTGTTAATCCATTATGTAATGAATACACACATATTTAATTGAGCGTCTTCGGAGAGGTCAAAACAATCTATTTCTTATTTATCAAACTTTAACTGAAACGTGAATTCAATTGTTAGCGAAAAACTGTGAAGAAAAATTGATAACAAAATTCCCATTCATGTTATAACAAAGTCTACTGGAAAAGGAATCACATTACGAGCATATTAACATCTAATGTGTATTAAAAAGTTGTGACGTGATTAATTTTAAATTTATGGTTAATATCATATGTCAATATTTATTCAGCGAAAGCTGCAGTGAGAGCAGTACCTTCAATGAAATAAACTCCTATTTCAAAATCGCTTGACAAATGTGCCTTTCAGACAAGTCAGTAAGAATGGACATACCCAATCCTGTAACAGGATTAACAGAGAGGGAAGTACTTGCTGTCAGAGATAATTGGTGTAAACTAGCTTCTTCCTGGAAAACGACTGGAATAGAGTTCTTTATCAGGTAAACCGGATTTCGTATATCTATTTCAGCCCTTGAATTTTCAATTTCAGCGATGTTTTTTTGAGATTTACAGATGTCAAAATTCTTGTAAGCTGACCTAAATTGTAAGAGTGATAAAATGTAGCCCATATGTACAGGCTTTCAAGCAACTATCTGAATTTCCTTGAACTTACCTTGATCGTGAACGTTTGACCTACTTTCCTTTTTCAAGCTGCATTCAATTTAGCAAAGCTCTTACCCGGTTAAAGTTTTGAATGTAATTCTAAAATTCCTCTTTCTGGCATTGTTTCTAACTCCATACAAAGTCATGTGACATTTAACTTATCATTGAAAGAAATTACACTCAGGTGAGTGATATAGGGCCATGACCATAAACTTCTTGTTTTGAAAACATTAGGCAATGTTGATACAGTTGGAATTAATAACCTAGCTTTTTGTCAAGTTATTTGACTTGTGTGCATGTAAAAAGGGCATTTCATAAATAAACAAACAATATGCTATCTTATCTTGTATACTTTTAGACTGTTTCAGGCCTATCCGGAAACAAAGTCATTTTTCAAAGGATTGGATGGATTAGAAATAGATGAAATTCGTAAAACTTCGAAAATTCGTACGCACGTAGTAAATTTCAAACAAGGGATGACGTCATTATTTGAAAATCTGGACGACGAATGTCTGGTTGTGTTGATACAAAAAATAACCGAAAATCACTTTAGGCGACAAATCAGAGAGCAGCATTTTAGGGTATGTAGTATTTATGGCTAGGTTTCCTTCTGCTTATTTTACTGTGTGTTTCTCCTCCTATTGTCTATCTACCCGTAGATACGATATTATACCCTAAACTGAAAATGATAAATGTTAAATGTGTCACTGCACTTCATAGTTGAATGAAATGCAGTAAAGGAGTTTGGATGGGTAGGAATTACGTTAAATGATTTTAATTCTTTGCATCCGAACGACTGACTGTATTTTATTAAACGATGAATTACTAGGAGGCATTTATTATATATTTGTGTATTTTTATTCTAACTCGTCATTTTCTTTTAAAACAAACCCGAACTCTATTGAACGCGTAGCAGAACATCATTGTAACTTAAAAACGGGACGCGTTTTGTTACATATGTCACGTTCATACGTCTTTTACAGAACGTCGTCCTTGGAGAAACGTGCTATATGTTATCGTAAAATAACATACAACTTGTTCTTTATGTAATAGTTAGAGACTGAATAGAGAAATTTATTCAATATAGAAACACAAAGGAGGGAGCGGTTGTTGGGTAAATTTCTCTATTTTAGCCTCTAACTGACTTAGTGTTCGCCCTACATTTAGACTTTATTTGCAACTGTTTATTACTATAACATTTCTCTCTTATTGGTTTTGACAAATTATTTGGTTCATATCTGTTACTATGTAGAGAATTTTATCTCATTTAGTGCAGATGTTTTACATGTTGGTGAAATGTTGTGTTGTGAAAAACTGAAAAATCTCCCATATTATTAACCAGCCTTCTAGACATAATGCAAGATTTTTATCTCATTTAGTGCAGAATAACCTTTACACAACAGTTATCCCGATATTGTAACATAAATTTTGATTGTTTTCGTTACTCTCTGTGTCAAAAAAATTATCATTGAAAAAGATAGAGAAAAATATACATTAGACCAATAATATTTGCAATCTTGTTTCAGAAGGTGATTTGATCAATTTCCTGGTTCACATGGAATTCTTTGTTTTTTCCTGAACGGCATTTGCCCTTTATACAATTTGTTTTCATTTGGCCTTGGTGTCAATATTTAAAAGGCTATTTGAACATTCACAAACATGTCTATAGAGTCTGGCTTTAGTAAAAGAGTGATACCTAGAATAAACTGTCAGAAGCTTATGGCAAATAGACAGGCAAACTTTTATAATTTCAGACATTTCAATTGGACACAAATGTAGGGCACACACCAAATGTTTGTGTAAGAAATACAGATACTTTTGTTAGAATTACTGATAAACCTTTGAAATCCATAAAAACTCTTAATAGCTAGATATACATACACTCATTGCTAATGAATCTTATTAACTAAACCCGCTATTTAATTACGTTGATATGAGACCCATTATTTGTGTGTATCATAATCGTTGGTGGATAACAAGAAACTAAAGTAGGTCAATATCAAGGCGAAGGCAAGTTATACCGGAAAATGAACACGTAGTTCAGATTTCATTGACGTAGCTTAAAAAACAAGAAAGAAAGTCAATATGTAAAGTGATCCAGGAGCGAGGCCAACTTTGACCCAATGTGTATTACTGAACAATTTTTGTCAAGATCAACATCACTATCTAGTTTTAAGATCATAGGTCTAATAGTTCTCCGGTTATTGAACATCAGACCCTGACCTCCGATCTATATATGGAAGAAAGGACTTTCTAGTTAAGATCAATCTGTACATATGGAGTCACTGAGGAATCTATGCCGAATTGTTTTCGACTTTTTGAACACACCTCGGAATCCCACGGGCGTTGTCAATCTCTTTGTCAGTTTCTTGCGATGGACATTTTGTCAAGTCTAAACAAATTTGGCCACGCATTTTGGAAGGATATGGAACGTGATTACGCACGGACGGACATACATCACGGTACAAAAGTATCCAATAGCTTCTTGCTCAGGTTAACTAAAACAAATATCATCACAGGGATGTTCCCGGCCGTATACAATGTAATAGGGAATTTACCTTGTGGATATGATTAAAAGTGAGAACATATTCGAATTGCATTTTTTGTGTATGATACTAGTACTGTGATGTTTTGGGTTAGAATTGAGGCAAAGTTAGTTAATATCTAAAGTAGCAACAATCACTACCGGGGCAGCGAGATCCTGATATGTACTGTCAGATTTCAATTGACGTGTGATTCTAAATTGAAAGGGACATACCCTATAACTGATGTCAAACTAAATAACTTACAAAACATAAAATTTATGTTTATATTTATATTTAATAATAAAATCATTGGAAGTATTTATATAACATCAGCGGTTTCAAATATACTGCAGTACCGTAAATCATTAAATAATCTATGTATAGTTGTTGTTGTACAATTAATGGGTGGATGCGATTTATAACAGAATATAAGTGATAAATTGTTGTAAACTGAGGCATTTTTCGCCATAGGTTCTTCTTTGAAATTGTATTTATTTATCATTTTACGTTCAATAATCTATGTTTAGAGAATAAAATCTGCTAGATGTAGGGAGTGCCTTTAAGTGGAATTATGCACATTTTTTTCAATTAAAAATCCAGCTGAAATAGGTGTGTGTAAAAAGGGTAGAGGAAATAATAGCTTTTAACCCAATACACCAAACTCTTTCTGCTCCAAGTACGAAATAATAACTTTCCAAATATTATTTTTCCTATTTTGACTGGGAGAGTCACTTAAAAATATGCATGCAGGAGTTGCTTCCCCTCCACTGACAAATTATCTACCAACAACAACAAAAACACAAGGAAGATCACTGCGAAGATGATCAGTTTTATAGGCGTTCGAGCCAGTTATTCCAGATATTGTCTTGAAATTGTTATATTTTTCCTAACAGGTATCTTGTAGTATCTGTATTCTCACAGAACTTGAAACAAAATTAGTTCCACATATCGACATATAATTAAGATAAATGTGCCGAATATAATTGATAATTTACTGCTCTCTATGGAATGCAGTGTGTCTGGTATGCATTTGACACAAACACACTTTATCTACAAACTGACCTTTTTCTGTAAATTGGACGGGAGTTTTGGTGAATACTGTGTCAGAGGGAAACGATAAAAAATGACAGTAATAAATACACTTAAAATATCATCGTACTTTACATGACTTAAGAACACATCATATTCTACAGCCGTGTATATTTTTAAAGGTTCTTCTTGTTTCAGGATGCTTTCGTATTGTTTATCAGTCTCGCAAAAGAGGTAAGCGAAGTGGATGAATTTACCGAAAATGCATGGACAAAAACACTCAACACGGTTGCTGCTGTGATAGAGGACCACATGGCCAATCTAAAAAAGCAGGAGAAGGGAGAATAGAAAGAAAATATAGTGGCGATAAAAACGGAGTTAATATTTGCGTGTCCCTTTAATGTGCATTCATAACCATACGTTGTCTCCGGTATGGCCGACATTTGCGTATTCCGACGTCACAACTTTTATGTTTTTGACCTTTGTACCTAAATCTCACTAGCATAGTACTTAAATCTATCTGTTGTGTTGTAGTTTCGTTTTACATGTTTTTTTTTATTTCTATTCTCGTTCTACCAGGATTTATTTAATTAACCTGAATCTACGTGAGAATTATCAACTCATTTTTAAAAAAGGTATCAATTAATTTGATTTAGATGTTGTACATGTTACTATAATACATGTTTATTTGTGTGTGACGTTAGTCACCACAAATGTACTCCCCGTTTTCCAAGACAAGCATCCTCTACTTTTAAAACCGAATTCCACCACCTCTCAAAATAATCCTGCAATTTGAACGCAGCTCTCATTCATAAAATACAAAACATGGAGGGGGGGAAAATGTTTGGGGCAATCATTCATAAAATACAATACATGGAAGAACGTGGTAAAAAAAGCTTTGCTGTTGACAGTTTGTTTTGATCACGTGATTTCCCGCGGTTAAAGAAACCTATAGAGTCCCAGTTGCGTGAATTGTCCGGAGAAATTTAAATATTTACCCAATATTTCCATGCAAACAGAGTATTGTTTTTGTGATCGTAAACCGTTGTCGAAACATCGCAATGCATTATGGATCTACAAATTAGGTACTTTTAAATTGTAAATTACAAAACTACAAAGAATTCAACCTTAAACAACGAATTTCTTAACTTGTCAACGCCTCTATTATCAAAAGTGTACTCACCTTTAATTCGCCTATAGCCCGTTTTATGATATGCATCGCCATATTTTTTTCGGCGCGCGTCGGGGGGGGGGGGGGGGGGGGGGGGAGATTTTTTTTTTTTAAAAAATATTTTTTTTTTTTTTTTTTTTTTTTTAAAATGGGTTTTTTTTTTTTTTTTTTTTTTTTTTTTTTTTTTTTTTTTTTTTTTTTTTTTAAAAAAAAAAAATTTTTTTTTTTTTTTTTTTTTTGTTTTCCTCCCCCCCGGGTGGGGGCCCCAAAAACTAAAAAAATTAATTTTTTTTTTTTCTTAAAACTTTTGGGTGTTTTTTTTTAATTTTTTTATATAATATGATCACAATGTGGTTTATATTCCCTTTTTTGCGTAATCGACAATAATAGATATCGTCTTTCATGCTATATCAAACTTGCTTTTATTCATAGGTATTTTATTTATATTTTGTTAAAGAGTATTGCGATAAAGCGGCAACGGTTAGTATATTCTACAAACAGCACCTATTTGATATGCAGGTCCGGTGACTGTGTATATTTCCACACTGAAGTGATTCCCACTACTATATATATATATAACTTTATTTTAATCTTAATAACTAAATTAATTTTACAGAGGCCCTGATAGATCTCTTTTTTAAAATTTGACAACGCATACTTACACTTTAAACACATTTTTGTTGTTGTATTTTATGTAAATGCGTGGTTCGAAAAGGGTACGAAAATTTCCGCATTTTACCGGTTCATACCTGGATACAAATAACCTATTTTCACGTGTCCGTGCGTGAACATAAGAAAGACACAAAGATCTACATGTTTTGAATACGATTTTAAAAGACTATATAGACAGAAATACAATATTCTAGAGTGAAATCATATTCATTTTCCTGGATCATGTTGACATTTACAAAGAACAGATATTAACTAAAACCTTCAAATTTTACCATGATTCTTTCGATACACTTAATAAGTTATTTTTAGCGGGTACATTCATACATACAATAATGATATCGTTATTATGATTATTATGATTATTAAGATTTGTTACTAAATGCTACTAGAGTCTAATACGTTAAATAAGAAACATAATAACTTATTACTAAAACATTCAGTTGTTGCTTAAGACAGGTTATGAATATTTAATACAGCATGGTAGAGAGTCTGGTACCACTCCGAGACCGTACATATAGTTAGGTCAAAAGTCAAGGTCGACATCGGGTCAACAAAACAAAGCTTAGACATAGGAAGTACAATCTTGGAATGGGTGCTGACCATGACAAATAAATGACAGGCGGGTTATGTACACATGTATTTGGGTTAGAGGTCAGGATAAAAAACAACACCAAAAACCAAGGACTATAAGTCAAGACCGTTGGGCATTCGCGCGGTTACTTATATTCAGTAGTTTACCATTATTTATTTTTAAGCTGCCAGGATGAGCTTTTCAAATCGCCCCCTGTTTGTCGACCGTCGACATTTTCTTGAAACGACATCTTCTCTGAAACCGTTGATGACACTTGACAGGGATGTATCTTGCATGAATCTCTATCAAAATTTCTTCGAGGTTCAAAAGAGTTCCATTCCATGCAGAACTCTGGTAGCTGTGGTACTCACAAAAAGCTGTTACAGAATAATTTGCTTTTCAAGTTTCTTTTACGAAAAGTAATAAATCTGAATTCTAATAATAATAATAATAATTATGTTGACAATGACATTTACTTTGCAAAACAGTTTCAAATTCAGTCTGCAACATGCCAACTTTAATTTCCGCTTTATCAAACCCACTTTGATTTGAGACACACACAAATTCAGTGCCTTCAGCGCTTTGATTATATTAAGGAAACAGATTTTACTTTTGAGTGATAAACCGGTTGGTATATCACTGAGGGGAGTTTTGATGCCAAAGGACAGAGTGATTAATAACGAAACATCTCAAATTAACAATTATACCAGCTAGATGAGATAATTTCATCTTTTTTGTGTAGAGTAATTGTACTACAATACTTAGAAATTGTATCTGCTGTTTTGATATTACTGTTTTATTTATGATATTTAACTTTATGTGGCTGATTGTACGGGGCTATTCCTGATAATACAATTTCAAATTTGAAATGTTGCCTGAATAACTTTGAGAAACAGCTTGAAAAATGTCTACACTAATGGAAAAGCAATCACAATCAATTAATCAAATAGTGAGGTCATTTAACACCTGACTGACGGCTTTTTGTAATAGTAGTATTAACTGTCTAGACGTAAATGTAAAAGCAATTTCAGTGTTTTATATAGTAACTTAAAATTCAGCTCCATTTGCTTTTAATTGCAGTATGTGATCTTTTTCAGGTGGTTTGTACATGTACCCTTTAATCTTTAATAAAAACTTTATCATACAATGTCCTCGTTTTTTAAGGTAAAATATAGTAGACAATCAACGGAAAACAAGGTCAGAATATTTTCTCTATTAGATTATGAAGACATACGTACGGAAGCGTATAATGGTCGCCAGTTGCTAGATATTTATGTAGATTTGATGCGAAAATATCGCATCATGTTTGAAATCTTACGGGAAAATGTAAGATAGTAATAGAAATATTGCGAATTGTAGCATTCGTTCCTAAGAATCAAGCAAGTAAAATCATTTTGAACGGTTAAGTTATTGCATGAAAGATTTATCTTGCTTGTGTAAGAAATTTATTACAAAAATGAGTTAATATTTAGCTCCGACATCGGTGAAACTAGAGTAGATAGCTGATGTAAATGTTCTGTTTTGAGCTCACCCTAGCCGTGCGCCTGCGGTGTCTGTCGTCTGTCTGTCTGTCCACACTTACCGTCTGAACATTCTATAAGAACAATCGTCATGAAAATTCGTCAGAATACTTTTCTTGATGATCTCTCGACCAAAAGTTGAAACCAGGTCACGCGGGGTCAGATCATAGACCATGTCAACAAATAATAAAAATATTCCAAATATTGTAGAAACCACATTTGTACCCAACCAAACCGTAAAATTGGTTAGAATATTTGTCTTGATAAAATATAGGACAAGAAAGAAACTATATTACGTGTGATCAAAACCTAGGACACCAGGTAAAAAAAGAAAAACCTCGCGATAACTACAGAAGCCAAAGCACCCAATCACCCTAGATGTCTGATAATGCTATGTCAAGTTTGAAATTTGGTCACATCATAAAATCTAGATCACAAGGTGAACTCATAGAACATCAACATTCTATAATTTACATTTTGAATCAAATCATCTTGAAAATTTATCAGAATGTTTGTTTTGATGAACTCTATGTTTAGTTTTAAACTGGGATTCGTGGGGTCAAAAAGTAGGACACCAGGTAAAATAATAGAAACACCTACGAACCCTAGATGCCACATTTGACACACCGGCATCAGTCATATTGAAAGTTTGTCTTGGTGAACTTTAGTCAAGACCGAACATCTGGTCTAAAGTTAGGTCACTTTGTACATTGATTTTAAACCTACGTTTGGAAGTGTTTACCGTTTCGCAAAGAGATTTTAAAAATTATCAGCGGTTGGCATTGATCAGACTTAAGACTTACTTTTTGTCTTTGGGACAGGATAGCGATATAGGACGTCTTGGCCCTCTTGTAATTCTTATAGCCGAGGGCTGTAGAGTAAAGATTGTTTTCGGTTTCAGCTTTGCGCGGGAAATATACGTCAGATAAGGAACTTGATTTGCCAAATAACATGTGTCGTTTAGTAATAGTTTTAGCAAGATATTATATTGTGATTGCTTTTTGACGTCTAACGTGTTACGAAAACAAACAGCTCTGTTTTTAATCAATTGTTTTATTTTATCATGACAAAACGCACAATTGCAAAATATATCAAGCAAAGTCAACATATTACCACACACATGTCTAGTTGATATAAACAGTAACTGTCGACCATTATACGCTTCCGTACATACGCATGGAACACAAACTAATTCAAGTTAAGAAATCCAGGATAACTTATACTTTGATATTTGAAACTGAAAATAAATACTGTCAGGTGATATTTTTAAGTTTCATATATTCGTACGATTGTAAGTTACTTGTTTCACGGTTGAAAAATTGTTTTTGAATATGAGCGCAAATGTTCAGTGAATCCTAATAACTGATCTTGAAACGAAAGTTAGCCTCCAAAATTATACCATCTGGACAAAACATTTTTCATGCCTTTCTACATTTTTGACGAAATAAATATGGACATGGTAAAAATATTCTGGCCACGCGTAGACCTTTAGTATTGTATTATTTATATAGCGTACCTAATGTTGCAGTTTGTGAGGTCCGACAAAGATTTAAGATAACATATTTTCACGCTGTATGTCTCTTCTCGTTAATAGATAAGTTTCCATGAACGGGCAGTTGCAAATTCTTATTATTTCATATCACTCAAATGTGAATTGAAATCGACAGCTTTAAGTAGATAACAGGTAAACTAATATTATTTTAAATAAGCTCGTCGTTTATGCATGTAATGAATTTAGGTAAGGGATTCACAAAAAGTTAATTAAGCGTCCAAGGAGATATATTTCTCATTATCAAATCTTAACTGATCACGTATTTGTTAACGCATGTAGTAAACCATTACTCCATACGGAAGCCCAATAGTGCCACTTTGTTTTTATTAATTTTTTCAACATAACCAACCTGAAAATTCAAAATGGTAAGTTGAAAAATCGATACTATGTTGAAAATTCAAGATACTAAGTTGAAAATTTAAGATAGGAAGTTGAAAATTCAAGATACTAAGTTAAGTTGAATTTTCAGCTAATTGTCTTGAATTTTTCAACAAGTATCTTGAATTTTCAACTTCCTAAATTGAATTTTCAACATAGTATCTTATATTTTCAACATAAATTCTTGAAGTTTCAACTTAGTATTTTGAATTTAGTATCTTGAATTTTCAACATAATATCTTGAATTTTCAACACAGTATCCTGAATTTCCAACATAGTATATAGAGTTTTCAACTTAATTATGTTGAAAAAAATCAGTTTAAAAAAGCAAAGTGGCACTATTGGGCTTCGAAACTCTTGTACACACACTTAGTCAAACGATCATTTTTAAAGGTTTGAAGGTTACTCCCCCATTGTTGTGTAATCGAGTAGCAGTACTTTTAGTTTTGCTAAGTAACTGACCATCATAATTTCAAGTCATTTAAAACTGATTTTTACTCCTACCAACTGAAGGTTTTAAAAAAATATATGAATCTGTAAAATTCACCGCCTCCGTGGTCGAGTGGCCGACTCGTGATCCCTGTAACATCTCATAGAAGGCCATACGTTCGCGCCCTGTTACCGACCATGTCTCATTATGTGAAAACGTCGGCAGTCTCTTAAGGAGGATCGGAGTTTAGTACTGTTTCTACCAAAGAACAGTGGTTCAGTAAACTGTCAGAGTGAACAAGGTTGGAACGGACGTTAAACAACAACAACGAAGAATCTGTAAAATAATCTGTTTTCTAAATAAATTGAAAATATTTCGGTTTGAGTATTCCTGTCAGAAATTGATAACGAACCTATTCTTTTAAAGTTAAACTTCATTTGTATATGCTGCAATAACATAAACATCTGAAAAAGTTAATTCTTACATATCTTCAGATAAGTCTTTGTGTTTTAGTATCGTACTTGACCTAAATTCAGCGCGGCCATCGGAAAGGTAACAACTACAAACTATTAATGAAGCAAACACATTTAATATAGACTGGTATATTCTTTATTTTTATTCTTAAAGTGGAATTATGCACATTTTTTTCAAGTAAAAATCTAGCTGAAATAGGTGTGTGTAAAAAGGGTAGAGGAAATAATAGTTTTTAACCCAATACACCAAACTCTTCCTGCTACCAGTACGAAATAATGACTTTCCAAATATTCCTTTTCTGATTTTGACTGGGAGAGTCAATTTAAGAAAAAACAACTGCATTCAGGAGTTGCTTCCCTTCCACTACTCTGCCAGATTGTCTACAAAAAACAACAAAAACACAAGGGAGATCACTGTGAAGACAGGAACTATTATTTTATTAGTCCATTTTTTTATTTCTAAAGCACCAACTCCAAATACTAACGCGGCATTATCATTAGTTTTAGTTTAACACATTTAAATGCACAGCAACCGAAAATTGCTTTTATAAAACTATAACCAAAAATACACTATGTGCAGTAAGATGCGCATAATGTCACTTTAAGCAAGTAGGATACAAAATTCTAAAGTTAGTATTAGAAACATTTAATACTTTGACGAGTGATAAATTGTCCGTGTACTCATAGACACATTAATAGGGAAATGTTTGTCCTTAGCATTAAGAGAATGTATTTAAATGACATGCTTGTTTGCCAAAGTACACGCAAAGTAAACTTACCATAAGACTAACAGAAAACGCGAATTACATATTTATTAACTTTTCATATTTCTTATAATCTTCGACCAACATCATTTTCAACAAAACCATATCCTTTTTGCTAGATCATAGTTTTTTTAATCAATGGTTTATTAACCAAAATAGAAATAGAAACTTGACAATACTGAAAAAAAAGTTTCTTAAACTCTTCGTTTTCATCAATGAATGTGAACGCTGCATGCTTATTTATCTGTAAAAGTCTAACGTTCATATTTTTATGATTTTGTATATAAAAGATTGCTTTTAGACATTTGTCTTTTCAAAAAAGTGTTTTATTTATTTATTTACCAGTCTGTTCATTTACATGCGCACTTACTTCAAGGTTTCTGTAATAGTATATGTAAAAGAATACAGCAATTCAACTTTGTTTGAAAGTATTCATTTCAAGTAGAACTGTTCAAGAAACTTTGTCCTCTTGGGACTAGAACCAGATCTCTTCACAATATCATAATAGGATTTCAAGTAACGCAAATAATTTCATTCAACAACGGCGTTGTCAATTACATCTGCAGCAGTTTCTACTGGTGTCTCAACCACACTTCCAACTGTATCTGCAACATTTCCCAAAACTTCATTAGCTGTATCAACAGGTGCCTCAACAACATTACTGGCAACATCAACAGCATTCCCTATTACTTCATTAGCTGTATCAACGGGTGCCTCAACCGCATTACTGGCAACATCCACAGCATTCCCTATTACTTCATTAGCTGTATCAACGGGTGCCTCAACGACATTAGTAGCAACATCCACAGCATTCCCTATTACTTCATTAGCCATGTCAACAGATGGATCAATTATTTTATCAACGGAATCAATGGCATTTCCAACAACCTCATTTGCCATATCATTGGATGTATCAACAATAGTTTCTGCCGTATTTCCAATTACTTCATTTGTCACTTCAATTGGGGTTTCAACAATATCACTCACAGTATTTACAGTGTCATCAACCACTGTCTCAACGATGTCTTTCGGTACTTCGTTAATATCCCCAACATTATCTACAACGTTTCCAACAACCTCACTTGTCATATCAACAGGTATATCAATTATGTTTTCGGCAGCATTTTCGATAATATCATTGCTCATTTCGACCGGAGCTTCAATAATATCACCTGTAGTATCTACAGTTTCATCGATCGCTGTTTCGATAACATCTCCTATATTATTTGCAACGTTTTCTACCATATCATCAACCTTATCATCAACATTTTCAGTTAAATCTCCAAAATTAACTGCAGTGTTTTCGATCACATCATCAAATTTATCTACAACATTTTCGGTTAAATCTCCTAAATCATCTGCGGTGTTGTCGACCACATCATCGATTTTATCAACAATATTTTCTGTTAAATCTCCTAAATCATCTGAAGAGTTTTCGACAACATCATCTATCTTATCAACAATATTTTCGGTTAAATCTCCGACATTGTCTGCAGTGTTTTCGATCACATCATCAACTTTATCTACAACATTTTCGGTTAAATCTCCTAAATCATCTGCGGTGTTGTCGACAACATCATCGACTTTATCAACAATATTTTCTGTTAAATCTCCTAAGTCATCTGAAGAGTTTTCGACAACATCATCTATCTTATCAACAATATTTTCGGTTAAATCTCCGACATTATCTGAAGTTTTTTCGATCACATCATCAACTTTATCCACAACATTTTCTGCTAAATCTTCTAAATCATCTGCAGTATCTTCGACCACATCATCGAACTTATCAGCAACATTTTCTGTTAAATCCCCTAAATCATCTGCAGCGTTTTCGACCAAATCATCAATCTTATCATCAATATTTTCAGTTAAATCTCTCAAATCAGCTGCAGAACTATCGAGCGAATCATCGAACTTATCAGCAACATTTTCTGTTAAATCTTCTAAAACATCTGCTGTATTACCAATAACATCATCAGTCTTATCAATAACATTTTCAGTTAAATCACTGGCTACATCAACTGTTTTGTCAAAAACATCTGATGATGAATCTTCAAAAGCTTCCGTAATATCATCCATCGTATCAATTGCATCCTCTGCAGCATCAATAGAACTGTCCAATATACCCTCGACGTTACTGCTTGCTATACCTGCTAAATCACTTGTTTCGTCTATTACCTCATCCAGTAAATCATTTGGATCTTCCACAATATCGCTTGATAAATCGTGTATTTCCTCGATAGTATCTTCTATTTTATCTGACAATTCATCAAATGTGTCATCCTTTTCATTTTCAATTACTGGTTCAACTGTTAGCTCAATGGTATCACTGAAATCTTTATCACCATCTAGTATCTCATCTAAATCTACTTTTTCCGAAGTTGTGTCTAGAAGACCGGGACCATCATCAGGAACTTCAAGCGTATCACCATCTAAGTCATCTGTAATTTCTGAGAAATTATCGGCTATTCCGTCCGTTTTATCTTCAAAGCTATCATCTATTTCATCAAAAACGTCTGCTATATTTTCAGAGACGTCATCTGCCAAAAACTCTGTGTCATCTATAATATTTTCTGCTGAATCCGAAATTCCACTTGTCACTGAATCTTCAAAAATGTTTTCAGTTAAGTCATCAACTTCGCTTTTCACTGCATTGTCTTCTGACATATCATCTGTTATTTCGCCCAGACTATCAGTCATTTCGTTAAATTCATCGTTGTCTGTTCTAAAAGACTCATCAGTTTCTGATTCTCCAAAATCATCATCAAAAATATTTTCTGAAATATCTTCTAATGTTTCGTGACTTCCAAAAATACCATTGATGTCAGACAAATTATCTAAAAGTTCGGCTGAATTTTCATTAAACTTATCATATATGTCGTCTGAAATATCTGATAGTTTGTCACCGATATCTAAAGACTCAAAATCATCTCCTATATCCTCCATTTGATCAGAAATATCCATGTCCTGATTTCCAAAGCTATCGATAAAATCTTCCATTTTATCAGCTAGATTTTCAGTAATATCTGGCATATCTTTATCGATGTCAGATATTTCCCCTGTGTCAATTTCTGCTAGGTCGTCTAAGAAGTCTGCTATATTATCATTTTCTCCTTCTGTTATATCGTCAATGTTGTCGATTATGTCATCAGCGACATCAGACATTCCATCGATCGTCCGTCATCAATGATATCTTCAGTTACATCTTCAAGGTTTTCTGCTTTGTCACTTATATCATCAATGGAATCTTTGATATCATCTTCTAAATCATCAATATCATCAGACGAATCATCGAGGGCATCAGACATCTCTTCCAAAACGTCAGACTCTGAAACAGAATCACTGTCAGAAACGTCTTCTATTATATCCTCAAGTTCGTCAAGTTCATGTTCATCGTCCAGCATTCCAAACACTTTGCTTGTGATGTCAATACCATTTTTAGTACCCTCATGTTCTTGTTCTACGGTGCTACTTAAGTCATCATCGTCATCATCATCGTCATCATCATCATCATCGTCATCATCGTCATCATCATCGTCATCATCATCGTCGTCGTTTAATTTATCAATTATGTCTTCAATTCCGTTAGCTTCATCTTCAAAGACATCATCGGTAATGTCTTCTATTTTGTCTGTAATATCCTCTAATAAATCTGACGTATCTCCTACAAGGTTTTCTTTAGAATCACCAGGTGTATTTACTAAATAGTTGAAAGTATCACCAATAAAATCTTTCGAATCGCCAATATACTTCTTAATAAAGTCAGGAATGAAATCATTTACTTCTTGTGGCATCACGAAGTGGCGTTGGCTGTCAAGTGGAATTACATCTTCAGGAGCCGTGAAAAAGAAGTTATTTATAAACGGAAAACTAAAAAGACTACGTTGTAAATTTCTGAACGGCGAACCGAACGAAAAATTTGGAGTTGGTTGAGTTGTATCGAATTCCTTTCCTCTGGCAATAGTCTGAATACCCGGTGAACCAGAAGACGTAGTTGGCGGAAATAGAACATTATTTTCTGGTCGTAGACGAGACACATCAGGACCGTTTGCTAAAGTTGGCCCGTAAGGATTAAGTCTATTTGATCCTCTGTTGGGTGTTAATGTTGATGTAGAGGTATTATGTGACCGTGTTGCTAACGGTTTTATTTCCGGTGGTGGGGGTGGTGCCACAGTCTCCTGAAGTCTGTCTCTAACCACGACACAGCAGCCGACAGGCCCAGCGTCGAAAATCTTTCGGAGCTGAAAACGAAACAATAATTGAAAAAATCAACTTTTTTATGGAAACGCGTTATATACAGTTTTTTAATGTTCCTGTAGCCTGGTACCCTAATACCGAGCAGAAAATTTAAAACTGAATTCAATTTTTATGTAAATTGATTGAGATTTCAAAATATTATACTGCACCAAAAAATTGCTGCTTACAGTTCGTTTAATTAAGAATAGAATTTACTTACAGTAGGCACTTTCAGGAATTACAACAAATAACACGAATATGTGGAAACAAATACAAATATGCTTGCTTAAAGCTGAAACAGAAACCATGCAAGCCAAAACTTTTATTCAAAACACTAGTGTATGTTAGACCGTGCACGGATGGTGTCACCCTGATGAAGCTTCCTGCATCGTTTCGTTATAAAAAAGCTACTTTAGATAACAAAATTCTCTTAATCAAGCTGCTAGCAAAAGGGCTTTCATATGACATAAAGAGTGTAGTCCTTCTCAGGAATTATGGTCATTTATTGCATATGTTACTATATATAGTATCAAATTTGCCTTTGATTGTCGGTATACGGGCCGATAAAACGACACGTGACGTAGTGTGCCGATAACGATATCGGCACACTTGCTAGTGTGCCAGAAAATTCGTATTGAGGCTATTTCCGGTCAACTGCAGCAACGTTAGACTGTCAGCACGCGAAAACGTTGACGTAATTGACAACGTAGACGTAACGGAAAATGGCCGCCGAAAGGACACAGAGGTCTCTTTCTCAACGTTTATTGAATTAAGAATTTATGCTTATTGAGCACCGAAATGTGGAAATTGACACGTTTGCTTTTGTGGAAAGTATGAATAATTTATTAATTCAATGGCATTTATCTTTATGAAATTGTATAAGTATTGCAGGAATGTGCGTTTTGTATCTTTTGTCTTATCTTTTCCCATTTTCAGCAAAACCGATGTTCAACATATGCAATAAAAAGGTAATTATACGGGGCAGGTGTGCCTTAAGGCGATATTGGCACACTTGGTTCAAATTGGCCCTCGGGCTAAAGCCCTCGGGCCAATAGCTCACCAAGTGTGCCAATATCGCCTAAAGGCACACCTGCCCCGTATAATAACCTCTACGTAAATGGTCTATCTGTAAGTAATTGAAACACTGTTGAAACTGGGCGTTAACACCAAAATAACCCCAGGTTAGTTGGACACTTGGCTCTAGATGAATTATTCGCAGTTGCCTACAGAGGGCAAAAATTCGCTTGTTTATTGATATCAAACATTACAAAATAAAAATGATTTGTATATACTGAAGTCGTCATGTGATTCTATGCAGTTTTTCAGATTGTACATGTATACTAGTAACACGTAACTAGTCTATTTTATGTTAAAACATCGGCAACGCCAACATCCCCTATCCCCAAATGCACATAATTATAAACTTTCAATTGGTTGATATAGCAGATGCGCTGTCTATGTAGTTATCAATAAAAAGTGGCTTTTAGTGTTCCTTCTTCTTGGTATAGTGTAGTAATTTATAATTTGTTTATATTTTTTTCCAGCAGTAGAAAGAAATAGCATGCAGTGAAGTATCTCTACATATATCATGCAAAAGTAGAAAGGTGTTTACAGACATACTGAAGATCGAATACTGTCGTGTATGCTCGTAACATTTACGTAAACTATGCTGTCGTGAAAACAACAGTTAAGTTTTGAAAACATGACTACATTCTGATCGATTATCGATCAAACTTTTATGTTTCACATCTATTTTTTTATTCGTCTGCCTTTAAGCTATTATATTTCCGCTGTGTGACCAGAGGAGGTCGTGTACGTTCGGTAGACTACTGGCGGATGTGAACAATCCAGGGTAACACGAAATTTCACTTGAAATACATACACTTCAGTTTCCGAAATTCCTCATTCGTGCAAAACCTTCGACGAGTAATGATTAGGCAGAAATAAAAAATTGGCAGATTAGTAAAGAAATGTTGTTACTACTCGCCATACTGCCATGCTAATATGGCTAAATATATGTTTAACGTTACTCAGTGTGAGGCAAAAAATTATAGTGTGGTGCACCACAAGACATGCAATTACCCGGCGACTTGGAGCTGAATAAACAGGTCTTATCTTCAAAGAAAATATGATATACATAAAAATGTCTCTCAACTATCTTACCGATACATGTACATAGTTCAATGGCAGATTATTGTATTAAAGTTACAAATCACTTTATACCTGCTAAAATATGAAGCGATAGGTTACAAATACATACCCTAAGATTCCATTGTCTTTACTTTTTAAATAATTCATTTTCATTCACAAATTTCCTTATTAACCGAAGTCAAAAAAATGAAATAGCGAGATTTCACAAGTAGCAATGATATATCGCACAATATACCACGGCGTTTTATAAAGTGATTTGCTGGTCGTGTTATTATTTACAATAATATAACATGTTACATTTTGAATACACAATACATGGTGCGGACATTATAGGATATTTAAGACAGGTATGCTATTACACATTCAATGCTTTTTTTTCAAATCTTCAGTGTTACTTTCTAATGTTAAATCAGGCACTGTGATATTTAAATTGTTATAGCCGAGACTTCGGATTTATATAGATTCTAATAATAAAAATAAATTATTTTTTATAAAAATGCCAATTACGTTTTGTGTAAGCTGTTGAAATATAATTCTTGTTTATCATTTATGCAAGCTGCTGTATGTGAAAAAACATTGGTGCCTTGACCTAGTTGAGTATAAAATTGTCAGAAAACACAGGTTTTTCCAGAACTCTCCGATTGTAAAATGAAATAGCACACCTGTTGAAAGATATACTCAATATTTATAGTGCATATATATATTTCCGTAAATTATTCAGGTGAATATAATGGTAGGTGAATACAATCGTTTGTACCAAAAGGCAAATTACAGTTAAAGGGGCAACAAGGTTATACGTACAACAATAGCGCGTCCAAATATAGAATAATCTCCTATTAGAGTAGATGGCGCATCTGTTGTTTCAATGTTAACTCTGCCAAACATGTCGCCAATAAAATCTCCCAGGTGACCATTATACCTGTAATTCATATGTTACTTTTTGTAAACATGAGTAAGAGTAGAAGTAAAATACATGCTAGATGGAAAATTAAATAAGCTTATTCTGTGTTTTTCGGTGGTTTATCGAAATATAACGGTGGATTATATCCCGATAAACTCACTTTATTTTTTTTCCAGTGAATTATAGAGTTTTCTCAGTGAAATAAAAGTGATAATCCACAGTTTTGAAACAGTGGATTACCATTTTTATTTTTCACTGTTTTTGCCATCTTAAGCCCGGATTTACGTCAAAAGAATACCGAGCGTTATTAAGCTGGAGACCATGCGACGATGATGTCGTTTAAATGACGTCATTTGTTCTATGTTTTCTGATGACGTTTCCGCGATTTTCGATGTTTTATAGAAACAAACTCAAAAAAATAGAAGTTTTAACCATAAAATAAACAGAAAAATTGTTGGTATCGGTGTAATTTCACGTTAATTTCACTCGTGAACACCAAAAGTAGTTATTTTCACTGTGGCGCGCCACTCGTAAAATATCACTTTTGGTGCCCACTCGTAAATTATAACGTGATCTTACACCGAAACCAACAAATCCTCTATTTATTTTAGTTTTCCAGTGAATTATAGAGTTTTCTCAGTGAAATAAAGGTGATAATCCACAGTTTTGAAACAGTGGATTACCATTTTTATTTTTCACTGTTTTTACAATCTTTACCCCGGTTTACGTCAAACGGTATACCGAGCGTTATTAACGCTGGAGACCATACGATGATGACGTCGTTAAAATGACGTCATTTGTGCTATATTTTCTGATGACGTTTCCCGCGTTTTTCAATGTTTTATAGAAACAAACTCAATAAAAAGTAGAGTTTTAACCATAAAAATAAACAGAAAAATTGTTGGTATCGGTGTAATATCACGCTAATTCACTCGTGAACACCAAAAGTAGTTATTTTCACTCGTGGCTGCGCCACTCGTGAAAATATCACTTTTGGTGCCCACTCGGTGAAATTATAACGTGATCTTACACCGAAACCAACAATTATCCTCTATATCCTATTAGTGAAAATTATCAATATTGTTACCCTTATCAAAGTCAAAAAGTATACCTAGTGTAATGAATGCCGGAAACCATACGACGATGACATCATTGAAATGACGTCTCGTTTGCTATGCTTTTTTGATGACGTTTCCCGCGGTAATCGACATATTATTTAAATAAACTCAAGAAAAAAAATTTTTTTTAGATATAAAACAAAACAAACTTGTTGGTAATTATGTAATATCACGATAATTTCACTCGTGATCCCCAAAAGCAGTTATTTTTTACTCGTGGCTGCGTGAAAATATCACTTTTGGTGCCCTCTCGGTGAATTTGTAACGTGATATTACGCCGAAACCACGTCCTCTATAATTTTCTTCGATATTTAATCTTAAAATAATTTGTAGCATCATTAACAGTTTAGAATTCTAAAATCTTTGACATAATCAATGACCAAATTTGTATTATAACTGTAATGAAACATGTATATGAAGCGTTTCATAGTTTTCGACAATTGAAACGCTATGTGCCATATTGTCCAAATTAATTTAGAGTTAATTAAGTAAATACTTTATGTATGAAGACCATTTCGACTAAAGAAAACTTTACATTATAAACATAGATACATTTCACAAAATGCGTACAAGCGCAATTTTTAAGTCAGACAACCTTAGCTGAACACCACCAGAGGTTAAGAATTTTTGTGTCTGTTTAGGAATAGTGTATGTTAATAGAGCTTAAAGTACAGCCCCGAAAGAGTCGAGTCTCCAAAACGAATGCCAAGGGGGAAATGTAGCATGATTTGGATGAGCAAGCCTGTTGCTGTGTTTGTATGGACCGCTTTACTTCAGAAGTTCCAGTTCCAAACAAGATGGAGGTGTGCATGTTACAATCACTATCTTCAGGCAGCCATTGGTCACGCACCAACTTAGAACACATATCTGATTATGTTACTATAATGGATTTCATCAAAGTTTCAAAAAGTTTTTTGTAAAGGTCTTACTAGCTTTTGGATAAGACACGCTCTGCAACGTTAACGACGATTTTAAATGTGTCTATATTCTCTTTGAAGACTAAGGCCAGAGTAACCGTGTAGTGTTAACGTTCTGGAACTTTGCAGAAGAGACTGTGATCTTTTTCGGTTAAATGTTGACATTACTTATAACATCTACTTAACAAAATTAAAAACGCCACCTTTTAAATAAGTTGTAGACTTTGAGCAGTGAGTAAAGCACCTCTATTTGCATTTTAAAATCATGTTTCGATTGAATTATGGTTGAATTTTTAATAAATTTGTTAAAAAGGAAACAAAAAGAATGCTTATTCTTGAATTATATTACATATGTAGTACCTTATTTTATAAATTAGCGAAAGAAAAATAGGACAAGTCTTTATAAAATATACTTTTTGTTCCAGTAAGTTGGACCAACACTTTTACAGCCGTCATTGACGTCACCATATTTATGGACTTCCAGCTTGTAGAACATTCCCCATGTATGGCGTTGTGATGGCACGCCGTCAATTTCAACAGACATGCGCAGTGGGCCTGGTTTTCCATTTATTACCTATAATTGGAAATGTAAACTGTAATAAAATGTAATATATAAACAGGATAGATGATTTAATCTGGCCTCGTGCTTATAAAATTTCCTTGGGCACGATCTTAGACTCAGAATCTTTTAATAAGCACCGATTTCTGAGTTGAGCTCAGAGTTGAGCACGAAACAACCCCTTGGGTCTGAGATCGTGCTCAAAAAATGTTTATAAGCACGGGGCCTGGTGTTTTACTCAGAGATCTATTATGTTTTAACTTACAGTGTATACATTTTCATATTAGTTGAGATCAATATTGATGTATCGTCTAAACCTTAATTACTCACTGTGTAATAATGCGCTTATAATGTGCTAAAAGTCTACATATACGAAACGTCGATAAAATGAGTTTAAATATAATAACTAGATTCCATCGGAAAGTAAATAATAACTTGTAAGAGAGTTTGTTTTTGTGAACAGTTTCAATACGCACGTTCTGACGCAGTTTTATTCTTCCAAATGCCCTGTGAAGCAATCTAGAATTGAACGTATGCGGTCTCAGATCACACTCGGCGTTAACAATATCTGAAAAATAAATATAATGTCAAAAAGTCTGTTTTTTGTTCTGATTCAAAATTTGGCTTTATTTTCAATCATTATTTACTGATCGTTTTCTTACAAACACAGTTTTGAAAGGGCTGATATATAATACTTTCATTGTCTACAAAATTCATCATCAGTAAAAACACCTTGTAGGATTATGCAAACTTTGGACAGGGGCAAATTACATCTCAACACTCATAGCTGTCATTCATACGCAGCTCAATTTAGTTCGATGAGATTCAAGTAAATGACTCTTCACAATACAATTCAGTGAAGTCTGCTTGGATTCAATGATCTTAAAAAATATAAATCTAATTGTACATATAGTTGATGATTTAACGTGTTCATTTGAAAACTACTAACTGTACTAGGTCTCGAATTTCATTATTTATAGACTGAGTGTTCATTCTATTTTTAGATATGAAAGGCGTGACTCCCAAATTTGATTGGTGAGTACTGTACACTGTCACGGGAAGTAACGACAGGGAGTTTGGAAATACATGCATCTAATTATTTATAAATACCTCTATATTAAACGATGAATTTAAATGTTCAGCTGGTTTTTAAATTGCTTAAAATCATTCAATTTGTACTTAGTATTTACTAGGTAAGAGGCAGCACCTTCCATCAGTATTTCAATACAAACATTTCATTCTGTTTTGATCATGATTCTGTAGTTGTATGTACATGTAGGATTATTTTATGTTCAAAACTTGATTAAATTAAGTTTTGTGTAATGGTACGTTTCAATAGGCCATATTGAATATAATTTGTCTCTCCTCATTTCCATTTTTTGTCGCCAGAATATGTTCTTTTGTGTTTCGAACTTTATGAAAGCATTTCCGTTTTTGTTTTGTATGTCGTTAGAGTACGTGTGTGGTTTGATACTGCAGACAAGATGGCAAACAATAATCATATAATACTATTTACATCAACTGGCTATTCTGACGCGATAGTGCTATTTTTGTAGCGTCATGATTCTACTTTTTCTTTTGTTTCCGCCCTCAGCGACTTATGTTTAAAATGTTTATAATGCACCTATGTGCTATATTGAAGATGCATCCAGGAGATCGTCTACAGGTTGTCTCATATCATTAGTTACCTTGTCTTGCTGTCTCTTCATTTTGTTGTGTACTCAGCATTACAATGTATTTTTGTTAACGCTAATATACAAGTTCGCTGTAGTAAGATGCATTGCTGTCACTTTTTATGATGCCCATTAAAGCAGTTAAAAACAAGTCTATTGATTGTATCTGTCAATCATATCAAATATGGCCAAAATCGACAAATATAAGAGCATTTAAGTTCTATTTATTTGACTGATATGTATCAGATTAGAGGCCACGGTGGCACTATATCGCTCAAATGCGCGGTATTTGCAAGAGGACCGTGAAAGGAACATTCCTTTAAAATGAGCTTAAAGCTGCTCGCTCTCAGTTACCGTTGAATTTTTTTTTAATTGATAAACTTATTCATAAACATAAAACTAAAGGCTAGAATCAAAATATAAGGTAAAATCTAGGTAGCAATTTGCATAAATTGATTAAAAATGTCGGTTGCACGGCACCTCTACACTATATGTTCATATTAAAGTTTTTGGTAGCGTATTTTTCTTTTAATTTAGAGATATACGTGACAGGAATTTTTACTGGAGCGTTCTTAAATACGTTATTTACATACGGTTTGAAGAACTGATGAAATGTCGATTTTTCTATTAATCTATAGCCACCATTTTTGTTTTGCTGGCGCGAAACCGAATAAACAATGATCAAGAAATTTTATTCGGTGTTTGTGTGTAATTTGCCAAGTTGTTTCAGGGAAGAGAAATGTTTAGACAAATTGTTATAGGCGATTGATAAACTACGGAAATAACGATCATAGCTCTATTAAAGTTACTACATGTATAATGTAAAATTCATGTGAACCAAAATCTGTAAGCATCATGGGGTGTATTTATTATGTAGTTGTTAAGAGTCATAAACAGAAGGAAAAACTGGTTAGTTTTCGGGCTTTTTTCTATACAATACAAATGCAACTGTGATCGGGCATTTGTTAGAATTCTATTACATACTGTAGTAGACTTCAACCAAATGCCTGATCCCAATTGCTATTTATTGATCCCATATTCAGCAAAGAAAAAAGGCTTGAATCAGTGAAAATGAATGAAGTAGTGGGCCTGAAAATGTTGAATGGTCATCTAGTCTCAAACCACATACCGTATGCTTGGACTTTGTAAGCATATACATGAACTATGAGGTTCAATATACTGTTACAGTAATAATAAGGCTTATACCAATTACAATGAAATACAGTAAACTCCGTTTATAACCATTGGGACCATTAAAATAGGTTCCTTATATCCGTACAACATTTTCATAACAAAACAAAGAAAGAAAATAAATTGGGCAGAGAAAATTTGTTCCTTATATCCAGACTTTCGCTATATCCGGACTCATTTTATACGGTGTTTACTGTACACATGTAAGCATTTACGTTTGTCGTCAGTCTCTTTAACAATGGTATTCCTGTTTATTTTCTGTTGAAGCTTTGAGACATCGCCCCATAATCCAAACAGATCGTAGTTGCTTATACCGTTACCGTTGTTTTCTGAAATAAAACAAACACATAAAACGAAGAAATATACAGTATTGTAAAAAGAATCTTGGTAAAGAATTAGACAAGTTTTAAAACTGACCTATGTCTGTATTTAACGTCTTTCATGATGACAACGTTTTGAGATTTTTGTTGTTGTATTCAATTCTATTTCATAAATAATACATTGATCATGATGACCGATTGAGCTCAAATAAAACATGTTAAAAGTGTAATTTCTTGTGAAAAATATCGGCTGGGTGTTTTGACATTTATAACATTATTACATATTCAGTAAACGAGAAACCCTGAGCAATCAATCAGTTTTTGTTACAGATCCATGATAGCTTTAGATGTAAAATTATAAAGCTTTTATATTGCCAAGAAACTGAAAACCGTTGAAACTGACCTTTGTTTGCACAGAAAACACTCCTTTAAGCTTCTAAATCAAAAGTACATACTGGGCACAGTATGTTTTTCAAGGATATGGCAAATAAGAAACGCTCTCTGACAGACAAAGCGTGAAGGAGCGATAAGAATATGAAAGAAAAGTATATATCTACGTCAACATTGTTTCACACTTCCATCATCAGCCTGTCCGTAAATTCATTATACTATATAATAATATTTCAAGTGATAAGTGCATGTTATAGGTCTATATTACACGAATAAGCAATTTATTGAGAGGGGGTGGGGCGGGGAGGGGGGGGGGGCGTTAGCGAACCGATATGGGGTGGAGCTTAGCTCTGTAATGTCATATTCTCACTTATTGGGAATAATAGTTTCTGTCATGAGCGCGAGGTTCAGATCGAAATATCCGTCATCGAGGGTAACTGTTTTGGCGGGAACGAGGCTCTGCCGAGTTCCCGTAAACAGTTACCCGAGGTGATGGATATTTCCATCTGAACTAAGTGTCTCATGATGGAAACTTTTTCTTGCATACCGTCTTGCACTTTAAAGTAGATTTTTATATGCAAACTTATCAAAATGATGAACTATCATGAAAAACAAACGATTTTCCGACGTTGTATTTGGGAATTTGACGTCACAATGTTTATAACGTTACGTCATAAGTAATTCACGAAAGTCGTCTGGCATAGGAGGGGTGCCAGACCGTTTTTTTCGGAATGGGCAAAATCAACGGAAATGCCGATCCGATATGCAAGAAAATAAGTGCAAGAATTATTTTTATATTAAAGATACTGAGTCAATATGGAAACTACAACTTGCTTTTTTGTATGAAATTGGAGCATTTGATTGGAACAGAAAGTAGGGCAAACTGTAATAGGTCTTTAATCATGAGACGATGTTAAAGAACACTTATTTGTCAATATTTGATGGGTTCTTTTCCAGATAAATTAAAAAGTTTGATGCTGTCAGAGATAAGGTTCTATGTCAAACGAAATAGTTTCCTTAAAGACAGTGAAATACTACCGCAGTTCACGAACAAATACTAGGTTCTGTCTTTCCGCTCAAAGGGCGATTACACAATGGACTTGCAAACAACTTTAGTGATGGCATTATGAAATTGTTTTGCTGTTCTCATAATAGTAGATTCTTTATGAATTAAAGATTGTGTGCATATGTTTGTTATCAGTTGTCTCCCGTCAAATAAATTTCGCCAGGACGATTCATGGAACAGGTCCCGTACATCCACTCTATACCTGTCATACAAGGTTTCAGATAATAAAGCAATTATCGGAAACTTATCTCAGATGTCTGTTCTATGAAAGGCTAGCATTTCAGATCTATGTCTCCAGAATGATTAGCATTTTAGATCTATGTCTCAAGAATGGTTAGCATTTTAGATTTACTGGAACCAGTATGTGTCAAGGATGGTTAGCATTTTAGATCTATGTCTCCAGAATAGTTAGCATTTTAGATTTATGTCTCAAGAATGGTTAGCATTTCAGATTTAATTCTCATAAATGGCTAGCATTTCAGATTTACTGGTACCAGTATGTCTCATGAAAGGCTAATATTTCAAATAACTGTCAACTATGATAGGTCAGCATAGTGTCAATTCAGCTAGGCTCGATTTGAAATTGACTTCTCAGAGTATACAGTATCATTGCACACATGGAAGTAAACTGTGTGTTAATCTAATATGTCTATATGTATCAATAATTCAAAAATACAATGCTTCAATGTTTGTCACAGCTGTCTTGTTAAGCAGTCATCAATGTTTTCCTTGTAATACATAATTCTTGATGCAATGGCTCTACATTTTTACATAACACACGACACTTTCTCATTTTTTAAGGGTTCACATATATCAAAACCATGACTTGTCCGTGATATTAATTAACAATAATGACAAATACATACATTTAGAGAAAATATTTATAGGACCGGTTCAAAGAACCATTATTCGTTAAAAAAAAACAACAATTTAACTTTTATGTTACGTCAATAAATAACTATTTACGCTTTTTCTTTACCGACACATTTATTATGAGTTAATATCATGTTGCAGGCGTATCAGATAAAGCTGAAAATGAAATAGTTGATTGAGATGCATATTTGTTTTTTTGTTTTTAATCTTGGCTGAGGATGTTGGTTGATTTCGATTGTTTCAACTGTAATTTTACATTTGACCGTTGCTTTGTTTCTGTTAGTCTATTTATTTGCCCGCATTGCTTAAAATGGCTTAATTACACTTACTCATTGGCATGCATGTAACCAACAGGAAACATATTCCAAGAAGAAATGCACCGTAAAACACTTTCAGATAAATTAATTCCATATTTTACAAATGTTTTTTATTGTCTTTATTTTACAATACTGTTCTCTTTACTTGAATATAAACACGTTTATTCCGAAATTCGAAACGAAAAAGATTTATGGTGAATCAAAAAGTCCCATATTGCCACATTGTATCAATTTGCTGATATTAAAAACAAATAACCATAAAACACGACAACGTCTTTATCAATATAAGAGCTGTAGGTTGTTGTTGTTTTTTTGGCCATGAATCATTTGCCTATAAGCAATCGCCCAATCATTTATTTCGGTCGTCCTCGAAATGTCATATTAATATTTTGATGGTCATGAACCGCTAATGATTTACCTTCTCTCAAAACTGCTCATGTATCTCCGTGTAACAAAGTGTTCGGTTAAACTGTTCATCAGTCAAATTTATTGCTCTTTAAAAGTCTGCTTATACGAATATTGATACAAATTTGACAGGTACATGTTCATCGTTGTTCTTTTGAATTGGGAAATTGATACGTTATTGTATTTAACTGTTCTAAATGTCACTGAATAGTTTATCAATGAATCGAATTTTAAGAACGAAAAAGATGCAACAAGTTCAATTTCAAAAGAAAAAACGGCCTTAGTTCACTGTTACAGTACTGAAAATCAATGTATAACTAATTCTGCATTATGGAAATATTTGCATCTAGAAAAGAAACACCATACGCTACGAAAATGTCCCGTTTATTTGAAATAGGAATGACTTTAATGAAAAGACACAGCGAATAAAGAATACACTAATTTTCATGTTTATCGTAAAAGATACAAACCTTTTAAAATTTTGCAAAACATTATACAGGTTTGACATCTGTAGGGCCCCAAATGTGGAAATGGCTACAAGGAAAAATATAGCCACACACGTGCATGATTTTACCCCTTATGTAAAACCATTCGACAAATTCTAACCCTAATCCTAACCCTCACTGAAATGTGAAATAGTTTCACCATATATATATATACCTTTATTTAAGTCTCATTCATGTACAATATCACAACATTTCTATAAAACCATGACAGATAAAATATTAGTACATGACCATTCAATTCTGAATTATAAGAGACTATATCAAATTACCTTACAATCATTCAACATATGTGAAACCTTACAAGTTTTCGTGGTCGAAAGTTTTAGAGTGGGTAACATTACTTTACATGTGAGATAGGGTTGGAGTGCCCATTTTCACCTTTGAGGCAATTTTCATATTTGGAGTCACATTTATTACATATTTGTAAAAGTGAAAATGCATGATCTGTGGTGCAGAATCAATATACATAAATTTAAAGTAACTATGAGAACGAACGTTTCATTTGCTTGGATGAAATAGCTAGATATTAAAAAAAGAAACGTTGAGTTTCAGGTGTTGTACATGATAAGATAGTGTGTAGTCAAATATTTCAACAAGTCCCTTGCAAAGATAAGGACTTGGTTTATTTTCGGACATTCAAGACGAATCGTTTAAAATTTTTTACATATTGCTTATTCCGTCATGGCATCACTGACATTAAATCTGAGATACAGTCCACATTGATGTTGTATCCATAGGTTTAATATTTGAACCTCTCTCTCTCTCTCTCTCTCTCTCTCTCTCTCCTCGTGATATTTGATTCTTTCTGGAGTGAGTCTCGAGGGTTATCAATCTAAGTTGAAAGACATCGTTTCGCAATCCAGAATAATTAAGTACACGTCATGCACGAACAAGGTTTCTTCGAATGACATTAAAGACAAAATAACAATGACTAAATTCACTGACCGGTAAAACGGTGTCCGTGTATTTATTCAACAAACACGGTTAATCGATCACATGCCATGTTTCAATAACAACCATTTTTTTATAAACACAACATCAAAACATAACTGTTGGTGACGTATAACAAAAACAAGTCCAACTGAACTTCTTTAGCAAATTAAGTAATATGTAAGGTATAAGTTATCAATCTTTATTGTCATTAAAATTTGTGCCTTTTCAATTTGCAAAATGTGTCTGACCACCCATTACATCGAAAACCCTACATCCATCATAAATACGGTAGTTTGAAATTTGTAAAACTCTTACTATCTAATAATCTATAAAATATATATTTAAAAAATGTTTTTGTTTTAAATTAAGCAAATTTTAATCTAAACAGATATGTACATAGATACAGCAATCACAGACGATTTTCAGAATCTATTTAACGTTGACTAGTAAAACGCTGGGGAATACTTAAACGGAGTTCTTTCAGCAACAGGCAGTTTGTCTCCACCCCAAGGTCTGAAAAAGGAAAATAATACATAAATTAAATAGCCATTGCATAGTCTCCAAATACTTTGTTTTGTGTAACAATACATTTGACATTATAGTGAATAGTAAAGTTTCCAAAAACATGTACTGTTTTATATAACGTTCTCGGCAACTTAATAGTAGAAGGTTGTAAACGCTGTTTTTTTGTTAAACGGGGATGGCAAACCTTTAAAAACTGTTGACTCAAGAATTTAGATTTCACTAATCGTATTCATGCGGCAAACTTATTTCCATGGCAAGTCATGAACTTAAATTGTCAAACGCGGTCAAAAGCCTTAAGACAACAAAATATTAACCTGCCAAAGAAGTAGTTTTACGTACGATTATCTCTTCTGTTTTAGAGTTTATCTCTGAAATACTGTATTAGAGATCTTGTGAAATTTTAGAATTTATCTGTTACATTTTGTTAAATTTTAGAGCTTATCTGTTACATACTGAAATAGAGATTTTATGAACCTTTAGACAATACCTTTACATACAGTATTTAGTTTTAGGGCTTATCTGTTACATACTATATTAGATGTTTTCTGAATTTTAGAGCTTATCTCTTATAACTGCACTTTGGCGATCCATTTTTGGTCAAAAACTGTCTTAAGGTCAAGTAATGAAATTTTATATCTTATCTCTAACATACTGTGTTTCCTACATAATTTTAGTTAAAGACTGCACTAAGCCCAAGTTACATGACAAAAAGATCGAAAAGTGACTCTATCTACTAAATTACTTTGCAAAACGAGTGCTGTGCTACTGGCTTGTTAAAGGGCGTTAATCAAATCTGCCAAAGACAGATACCATGATTGATATTTACTTCTTATGACCAAAACTATATATAAATCAAGAAATATAGAAAATATGCCATAAACTGGTTAACAAATCTGTCAAAAGTAGCAATAACTATTGACACTGGTTTACTGTTTGTCCTTTGTCGACTAGGTTGATGTTGTGACATTTACGAGCCGTGTGTTTAGCATGTTGTAACGTGACGATGGAACACCTACGATTTCCGATAGCCGTGATATTTTAATCAAGATGTAGTGTACTTGTTAACAAAATGAAATGATGCTAGATGACATTAAATTATCATATTTTTGCTAATTGTGTAAGTAAAAACAAAGCACTCGTTTTTATCTTTTGTGTGTCTAATATATTACACCTACGACATTGTATTTTTTTCTATATTTCTCATTTTTATTTTTTGCAAAACAAACCCAACAAATACATGGCTCCTCTAAAATTAGAACCGAACAACACCTAAAGGGAACAATAATTATTGTCTTACGGAAAGCTGAATCTACACATACTTAAATAACAATTAAGTTTTATCCAGCAATAAAAGATTTGGAGGTATTAAATTCAAATTCATTTATTGAGCATTTTAAATCGGTTTTTGATCTCATGAATGAATTAGAGAGATTTTCAAATATTTAAAGACCTCTCTATTGGAGTCATGGCACGCTATAGCTGTAATTGAATTAGAGTCCTCCGATATTATTTGAAGAGCTCTCAAAATATTTGAGTTTCTGTAGGTTTGGAGTTCTATACATGAAGCATCTACTATTGCATAACAATTAGTGTTTGAATATATATCTATTGTTACCCCTGTTAATCGATCACCATTGCTTTTACATTAAAAAGTTCTGTCAAGGGATATGATTTTGGAAGCAAATGTGCCCAAAAATGAAGGTGTCTCATGAGTCAGAAATGGCTGGCCCTTTAAGTAGGGGTGACCCTCTTTACCTTTACAACATATTGTTTAAGATGAATTTGGTTATTATACTCACTTATAATACATGCGTGGTGCCCCTTTGATGTTTACCGACTGAAAAATCTGTAAATGAAGATTCATTTCGATAAATATATACCAGATGTGGTAGAACGAAACATTCAAACGTGTTGGATGGAACATATAATAAAGTGCGCTGCACTATACAAGGCCAATAACACTATGAAAAGTCTATAACCTGAAACATGCTGACAATATACACCCACTTAATGCTCATATCTAAAGATAAATACCATCAGAAATAAAACACACAATGAATAATGAATCATCCGAACCAGCAAACTAGGCACAAACTTTCACCATATGCAGCATTTAAAGAAAAACAAAAGACACAAAACTCGCTGCAGGGTACAGAATAAAGGTCATTGACAAAGTAATACAGTCTGCTTCTGAGGTCATCGCCTTTACCGGTCTAATTCCGGAAATAGTGACAACTTGTGGTTTAAAGACGTCGTCGAACAAGTCAAGCCTGATTTAATAGACATCGATCAATCGTAGCCTAGTTTTGACCATTTAAGGACCAATACCTCCGCCAAGAGAAACGACTGAAACTGCTAAAAATACGTAATTAACATTTTGTACCAGTAACCGTTCATTCACTTAAAATATGTTAATGCAGACCAAGTGCAGACAATCAGTGTGACACCTAGCAAGACAGATAGATAGAGAGATAGATGGAAAGTGTAGATACTATCTTTCCCTACCAACTCTTATTACTAGACTAGCTAGACTTTTCGCGGTGAGAAAGCTTGAGCTGCAAAGCAAATGCTTTCGCATGCTGAAAATTAATTTTTAAAATCATGAAAAAAAAACTTTAAATTTATTTTTGTGTCGACCAAAAGAAAAACCCACCAGTTACTGTTTCAAAAGCAAATATTAAATTTGAAATTCGACATGTATTGCTATTTCCTGAAAAAGTTAAGTCATTTTATTGTAAAAAGCAGGTGTAGTGACTGCATTTGATGAAAGAAGGCGACATATAAAGTATTTAATATCTCATTTCAGACAGTTTCAAATATCTAAACAATAAAAACTACGCAAAAATCGAGGTCCTCTAGTACCATTAAAAGGAAACTTAAAGGTCGCGACAACAAAATATAAAAAAATGATTTTGAAATATCATAAATAATACTACTCAAAAGTATTATTACACTTTTTTCTGACTTTAAATGTACCACATACATGTATGATTAAGGTATGATTAAGGGGAAAAAATTATTTGAAACAATACATTCACTTTATTTCATAATCTGATGTTAGTTTTACTGCCTTTCACTAAAACAAGCCTTGAAATTTTAACATCCTACGTCCTTTTCTGTATTTTGAATGGTTGCATGAAATGAGCGTAATAAAGGTTTTTGACTTTGACTTGACTTGTATTTTGAATTTACTGTTCGGTAATTAACGATATACAATGACAGATACTTAAATTGGATGCAAAGGCAGGAGTAATGTTTATCAAATTGCTAAGTGGTAATTTCTTTATAATAACTGTCAATAAGAATCAATGAATATATAATACGTCAATTGTTCTGAAATGGTCATTTAACAATTAGTCCGCTGCAAAGTAATGCCTAGCAACTTAAGCGGTTACAAAATGGAGAAAAAATCTAACTTTGATAAGGTTCTTGAAAAACATTGTCCAAGACCTACAGCCTAAAACTGAATATGTCATATTGTAGTTGTTTTCCTTTAAAACATGCCGTTATTTATGTTAACATTTTTTTCTATTTTGTGATTTTTTACACGCATATAACTTTTAGTACAAAGTAATAGAAAACGTGAGAAAAAGCATTAAATGTAAAAGCATAATCACTCCATGCAGTTTAGTCGAACCTGAAATCCAAAACAAACTCCATGAAATTCAGACTAGCTTGAAGTCCCATTAAACTTCGCATAATGGACGGCTCAAGTGTTTTACAATAATATAAAAATTCGCTGGATGATCACAGTGGCACATCGCATGTCCAACGGTTGGTTTGGTTTGCTGAAAAAAACACGTAGACTTGTTTGTGATACTGTTTGTGACGGACTTTTAAGTCCGAATAAACTCTGCATTATTTAAGCAAGCTAGTAACACGGAATGAATGTCACGATCTCTGTAAGAAGCTTGTATTTGTAAATAAGGTACACACGACATGCTGAAAGTTTATCCATTTTAAACGGTAGGGGTTTGATACCTACTTGGATTGCATAATCTTTGGGTGTCTCGATCAGTATTTTCTTTCTGATTGTTGGACGTGGTGGTTTGTCAATCACTACGTCGCCTTCAGTCTTCATATTTTCTGAAAAAGGAATAGACAAGTTTCTACACCAATAATGCAAACATGCATTTAAATGCTCAGAATGTAGCTGTATAGTTTGTTTGAACTCTAAGCAAGTGAACACGAGGGTAAGTTTAACATATCCAGTTTAGTTTGATAGTTCTCTACACTCTCTTCACATTAGCACATCAAAATAAATTTTATATGCATTTGTAATTGTATTGCTCGACTAATTTATTAAAACGTTTTAACATTATAGCACTTGTAAAACCAAACCTTGCAACGGAGAAAACGGATGAATTGGGGAAAAAGTAACTGGTGACGAGTACATTTTCTCGGGTGATCCGCCACGGATTGCAGAGAGCGCCGATACCCGGCCACATGCAGGAGCGGTCACTGGGCGGACTTCTTTCAGTTCTGCTGGATTTTCGGATTGCTGAAGGTCGGTGAATGGAGTTGACTGGTACCTCGCAAACCTCTCACCGGGTTTTAACAACGCAGACTGCGCTCGCTTCTTAATCTGTTCATACCGTTTTTGCTTTTCTAACTGGGCTGTATTAAATAATACAGATACAATGAACAAAAAACAAGTCTCAGATTAATATAAATGGGTTGAAAGAATATTGAGTTAAAATAGGTTTTGTATTATTTTATTCATAGCGTAAAGTAAATGGTCAAAAATGACTTAGTACGTTTAGATAGTTAATTTCTGTAACATCTCTTTCTTTGTGTGACATTTTCCTGGTTTTGAAAATGTATCGTTATGGAACAAAAGACAATACCGAAAAAGTCCTGCGCCGATTTAGGCCGGGCCATATGTTTACGTATGGCATTTCCATAATCAGTTCTGCGTTTTAAACACATTCTATTGTTTGACATGCTACTGGCTGTCCCGCAGCGGAATATTTCCGAGGGTGCGCTCGACTGTCTGCTGCCCCTTGAGTTGGATGTTGTCGGGCGACTTGAACTTTCCGGTCCTGGGGACGGTATATGGTTGCTCTCTGAAATGAAAAAATATTTTACACTATTCTTAGGCGTGCGTCTATAATATGCCAAGTTCTACATAACGGTTTCTTAGTTGAACACTCCGTACATTTAAAAACGCAAAGTTTAAAATTTTGTAAAGTAACATTTTATTATAATGTAGGTTTATAATTTTGTATTTATGTACATGTACATGTAATTTTGTTGTTTTGGTTTGCAAGCAAAACAACTCCTTGACCAAAACAAGATGTAACGGTTACAAAAAACAACTGTTACTATAAGGCATTATAAATACTTTCAATATTCCTCAGGGAATAATAATTATAACTGTTTTTCTATTTACAACAACTCTTTAATTCAAATTTTCGGCAATATTGCCTTTTTCAAGAAATTTGTCTGCACTATTTTAAATTCACATGTTGATCATATTCATGACAAGCTTAGAAATGAAAAAACAACAAAACGTCAGGAAATGACGTCACGTCCTAATGACGTCATATACATTAAGCGTCTAAATGACGATTCCTGTACTTTCAGGTAAGAGTCCAATCACATGAAGAATACACTTAAGAACTAGAATTCAATTGAAACGTCATTTAGACGCTTAATGTATATGACGTCATTAGGACGTGACGTCATTTCCTGACGTTTTGTTGTTTTTTCATTTCTAAGCTTGTCATGAATATGATCAACATGTGAATTTAAAATAGATCTAGTGCAGACAAATTTCTTGAAAAAGGCAATATTGCCGAAAATTTGAATTAAAGAGTTGTTGTAAATAGAAAAACAGTTATAAGGCATTAGTTAGCGCAGCATTGACAACATAAGACATTTGACACATAAAAAGAAGCATTATCAAATTGCAGTAGTAGAATGATTGCTATAAATACAAAAGGTTCAGTGAACCGTTTCTAAGCGTTTAGTCTATTGGATTACAACGGCAAAGGCCGAGGAGAACGTGTGAGTCCAGCTTCATTTACTGTTGTTGAACTATAACTGACCTAACTTTTTGGGCTTTTCAGGCGTGAGATCAATACGAGTGATGGTGTGGGGAACACTTAGTGGAAATAAAAACCTGAAAGATACAAGTAGAGTTCATTAAGGATCATTTGAATGTGACGTCATAGATATAAAAGCCTAGAACATGCCATTTTAGTCCTTATTCAACACATCTGCAAAGTCACTGTAAAAATATTACCGACTTACTGTGTACAGCTCAACAGGTGTATTATTTTACGTGCTTATTCTTGTTATTACTACACACATATATTTGTCAAATTTGCCATAAATCTAAACATAATAAATTAACCTACTAGAAACATTATTTGTACAGAAAAGACAAGACACTCGGTCTGCTTCTAACATTTAGCATCGATATAACAAGACTTAGACACACACACACATGCTTTCGAGATACAAAATTATTCCGTGACATAAAAGATGCAATATATTCCTTTTATCAAATTAAATTGTCCCTGTTAGAAATATAAGAATTATATAGTTAATTAAGTGTGTATAGTAGGTAAAATACTTACTTATCATAGAATTCAAGTACATAAGGGTGAACGAAACTATTACATGTGAAATAGGTCTCGGCTTCATGACACAGTCTTACTGCCTGGAAAATAGTACACGTATACATTTAATATGCTTAATAAGTATGACAACACAGTTTTGGCATGTATCTTTCATATGAAAATTCTAGGCACTTATCACATTATATTATTTTACATATATTCAAATATACGTATATAATAGGACTATTTCATGTTTTAATCATAAACTTCATTTAAGCTTAAAAGCTAAAAAGGCAACCGCTTAATCACTTTTATATCTTTTTAATGTGCTCTTCGAAGTATGGAGTAAAAAAAATTTCAGATAAAGTTCATCCTAAATTCTCTCTTCAAAAACCTGAAAAACCTGAAAATAAAAAATAGTCACCATTTACACCAATAATACTACAAGAGTGAAGAGTGAAACACAACCATGAACACCATGCAGTTGTCTACACATGCAGACAAAGCATATTTTACAGCATGTTAGTGCGGGTCAAATTATATGCAGTGAATACAAATGATAATAACACTAAGTTATAATGTATTCAATTTGATAGTATTGTTACTTTTAGTGTAAGACATGTGATATACACGTGATTCGTTTTATGAATTAATTCACCTCTAAAACCCTACGTTTTACATTTATACCTTCATACAATGCAAAGTGTTACAACAAAACCATGACTTGGTAAGAAAAAAACGAGTAACAAGTAATATTAATGGTAAAACAGTCTAATACAAATGAACACTTTCTTAGCCTCAATAAATGAAATTAAAGTAAACTCAGACTTTTAAAACGCCACCAAAGTATTAATCGGATAACAGATGGGTTCAAACAACTTAATGTCCTTTTCACATCAATAATTGCTTCCGATATCGTATTATACAGTTCGCAATTTTGTATGGTCTTTTTTGCGTATATTTGTATTTTAAACCATAATCCAATACAAAAGAGGTCCAGTCCCCCAAAAGAAAGCACAATCAAGTTCACCCATTTCTTCAGGAAATATCTTTGATATTGTTAGAAAGCAACCCTTGATAAAACTACAGCAGTGATGATGCACTGAAAAATGAAAGATATCATGAATTGGATGGAGTCGATGTTAATAAAGAAATGCCGAAGCAAGCAAGAGAAAGTCGTGCGTATGACTATAGTAAAAGTGAAGTAATACGCGCATTCCCGCCACCGGAACGTGCATACCACAACCTTCATTTTTGTGAATTTACATAAAAAGGGATATTGTAAGAAAGAAGAAATTACAAGCATCGCATGTACCTAAAGTCTATTATGGATGGCATACATTAAAAAGAATAGCAGAAACAATTTGGTTATTAGTATGACGAAATATATTTAAGAAAGTAGTGACAGATATTCAAGAACAAATAAAAAGGAATAAAATAAATCAAACTGAACTATTTTGACCATAGGAGCTAGCAATCGGAATGTGCATTTTGCTTGGTTTATTCTTTTTATCATGACATAAGAGGTCTACCGTTTTTTGTTGTTTTTTGGGGGGTAAAATTAAATATCATGTTTCAAAGTGATATAACCCTTCAAAGTGACCATCATAATTTGAAATGAAACATTAATCAGTGATTTATACTCCTAGAATAATAAACATCGCGAGTTATAACTCACAAATAGCAGTTTCATTCACATTGGATTGAATATAGAGGAAATCAGTAAAAATAAAAAATAAAAAATGAACCTTTTCGTTTATGTATAGTCTTTATTTGTATTTGTCAGTAATAGAAATAAATCGGTGAAACTTATTTTTTATATGTTTTTAAAGCATCCGCTGTGTTTTGAGCATCATTCTTAACTATAAACAAATGTGACCATTTGAAGGGTAATATAACTTTAAAAAGGACAAAATTCTGACCATAAATTATTTCTTACGTCACTGGAAAAAAGACAGAATCATGCCAGAGCACATTCCCGACAGCGAGCTTCTGTGATTGAGACTATTTGAATGTCTATATATACCTTCTCGCGTAACTCATTGTATGCCTTCTGCCTTTTTGAATCATCCGGACACTGAATTTTAATGCACTTAAAGTCATTCCCATTGAATTAAAAAAGATAACTAAAAGCAAACGCGTGTCACAACAGTATTTTCGATAATTATGATAAAAGTTAAATTGGAGGAATGTGAGTGCAAATGACACATTGAAAGTCATGGCAGTGATATTTACATCTTGAAAGGTCGATAAATGATTACATGCTACTTCTTTAGTGAAAACTAAAAGATATCCTGCATTAAGACATGAGAAAAACAAAGGCTGAAAAGGGAAGTCACAAAAGAAGGAAATTGTTGTGTCCGACAATGTAAAATATGCACGAATTTTTAAAAAAAAAGACAAAAAAGAACGATCTGAGTGTGCCAAACAAATGCCAGAAAATGCAAGTATAAGTAACGAAATATTTAATAGGAAGGAAATGATAGTACAAAACAAACGCTTGAAAATACTAATACTTGAAGAGAGACGTGCTGAGAAAAAATAATTGTGCCGAAATAAATGTAAAAATGCAAGATTTCTTGAAGCAAGGTTTGATTGTGCCCAACAAACGTTAAACAGTACAGGAATGCGTACGACAAATGAGACTGACATGATAGTGTGCAACAAATATTTAAAAATACGTAACCGTAAAATGTAAGAATTCATATAGCAGACATTGCTAAGGTTCGTTCTCGCATTCTGTTTTAGATATTTTCAAATGCATCCAGAAAAGAAGTCATAGCTCTGCACAACAAATGGGCACAGCATTTTAGTATTCAAAAAGGAATTGATTTAGACTTGTAAACATAAAATTGTATACATATTTGATACAGAAAATCATACGGTTTCAAAAAAAGTTCAAAATTTTATTAAAACTTATTGTTTAGGTTATGTTGTCACAGTCCCTGAAGAAATTCCAAAGAGTATTGACATGACAGGATAATACAGTGCATAATTCATCTGCAAAGTTGTTATGATATTAGTAAAGTTGCATATGCCATGAATTCAGTTACTGTGAGCTGGCTTTTGTTAAGAGCGTTAAAAAAAGCAAATTCTTGTACGGGTTACCATAAGCATGTAGGTGGATTTAGCTACAACAAGAAAATTATGGTTATTATGGCTTCGGGGATTCCAGACAGCTGACAACATATTAAGGATAAGGGACTCCGTGCTCGGGAATCCGTCGTGTTCTTTAATTATACCTTCCCATAAAATCCATACTGCTCATTTTCATCAGTAACCTGATTAAAAGGTTCTTGTTACTAAACAGTCACATATAGTATTACAATGATATGTCTATAGCGAACTATGTATATAGCTAACTCCTTGGGACCTTTTTTTCCTTATATCCAGAATGTGTAATATTTGTACTACATTTTCATATAAATAATCAAGGTATAAAATCGGTCCCAGAAAAAGTGTTCCTAATATCCGGAATTTCGCTATATCCAGAGTCGTTATATACGTAGTTTACTGTATATTGAATATTCTAACGCAATACCGATGTGACGTCGTTTCTGATTGGTGACGTCGTTTAAATTTGCGACTATTAAATAACGTATATATAGTCGCAAACTTCAAACGGCGTTTAAATTATCGCATTTAGACACATTGTGCTTTAGAAAAGGGATAACTATTTAGTGATTTTGATATTTGCAACGCCGTTAAAAATATTTACAACCATTAAAAACCGTATATACAGTCGCAAATATCAAAATTACAAAACAGTTATTCCTATACTGTTTGTCTTCGAGTACATTATACATAAAATAAAAATGTTCGTAATATCAACGTTCCTTTCCGTGTTCATTAGCCCACATACTGAAATGCTAATATATCCTGAAGCGTGTATTACATAAAGGATAAACGTCACTCATGGAACTATCCGACACATTGCAACTCTTAATCTACCTGCGCAATAAACGTGAAGAATACAGATATACATTATGTAACCAGCAACTAGCGCATTAATATTCGTATTTTAACACTTTACATTTAAAGTCCCGGGATCACCTCAATGAATATTCTGATAAGAATAAATTTACTGATAGGATAGTGATAGAACTGTGCTCTATTCACTCTAAAACAATGTTGACATATGCTTTTCTTTCGTATCAAAGCAGTTTCTTCACAGTTCTGTGTTTTGCTACAAATAAAGATCATTTCCGCCGGGGAGCCATCTTTTCTAAAAGCTACTTGTAATTGTGCTTCTGGGACTTTACACTGGACCTTTAAAGTCCTTTACATGTATTGAATCTTATTGGATGACAGCAAAGCTTAAGCAAATAATGTAATTGAATGCCCTTTCTCTCTGGCGAACTTAGTTTACCGTGTTTCGTTCAATTGTTCTACTTTATTTTCTACTCACCAGTGGTTTGGTGAAGGAAGCTTTCAGCATAGTTGAGCAAACATGGTTTGGGTCTATTTTCATAGCCGCATCTAGGTCTTTCAATCCCTATAATAAACAAAACAATTATCTTAAGTCTTACCAAAAAGTTGCATTGCAACAAATTGATATGTCTGTTTGGAATTTTGTATTTGACTCTTTTTTTTTATCGAATCCGGTGTTGTAAATATTGTATAGACATCATTTATCGGAAATATTTACGGGCATTTTACCGATATCGACATATCGTACCGTTATCGATTTTTTTTACCTATTTAAATAATTTTTTGGGGCAGTCGGTAAGTGCATTTTCAAGTGAGGCTACTTTTGTCGTTAAGGAATCGTCAGGGCACCGAGATGTACGACATGGCACCCTTCTTTACACTGATTTTTTTTGGCGAACAGTACTGCACTAGTCTAGCAAGTCAAGGTAAATATTTACACCAAGCAAAACAGTACGGACCTTAATTATTGTCTCAAAAGATATCCACACTGTTTTACAACTTAAGAGATCCAACTTTATACACGGCTTTATACATGCAATGAATGATCGTTACATGTTGCAATAAAACTTTCATAACCCATTCTGCATTAAATTTAGCAGCTATAAAATTAATTACAGTTGTTCTTTCCTTAATTATGTCAGGTGTAAAGTATATAACATCTTGTAACGAATTGAATACTACTGTTATAGTTTATACTGATGAATTAGGTCAGAAGTGATGTCACTCTCGTGAGCTAAGTATGAATGTATGTCTATTTACGACACCTACATTTTCTTTGTAAAATTAATGGCATACTCTTTAACAATATTATTAATATAACTATGTCCGTATATACGTTTTTCGTTTCCGCATATTTCTTTTAAGCTACAAGGCATTTCATAATTTTTTGTTGGGATTCAAAAAATTGAGTCTATCCGTAAGAAGAATACATTATATTCAATAAATATTTTGCACCATAGAGACAAAAAAACAGGCAGGTGGGCAGACAGACAGACAGGCAGACGAACAAATGGGCGGGCGGCGAACCGACCGACTAACCGACCGACTGACCGACAGAGACATACTATGCATTGCCTCCACTTATTTTGTTTAAAACTTTAGAACGAGAACAGCTGCAGCATGTTATGAAAACCTATAATAATGTACTTATTTTAGAAAGGATATTTGTTTGATTTGATATGTACATGTATGTATAAATTATAGTTTAACAACCTGTAATATTGAACATTAGATTTAACAATGAGTTTGAGAGCAAGGCAATATATACCATAACTTCATCGTCAAATGTACTCCGCACCAAGGCACGCACACAATACACGTCCTGAAAAAAAAGAAAATATCGTGCGTTAAACCATTCTTCTGACTAGCAATGTTCAACTTGAACAACGGTCGGTCTTTTCCGTAGACAGGCCGACAATTATTCCAATTTGGAATTGTTGGTCCTTAGCAGTCGTTACATTGTCTACTTAGATTTGTGTTTAAGTTTAGTTTTGACCTTTAAGTTTTACATCAGTTGGCATCCGACCCTTGGCACTTCGATTTATATGACCTACAAACATTAAAAAACATGAAAGACCTTGACTCATTTGTTTACGAAGAAAAATAGACACAGTAAACTACGGAAACAAAGAAGGACCACCAGGCACAATTCGTTTTAGAAATGTGACTACTTTTTCAATTCGTATAAACGAAGCACAATGGAAAAAAACGGAAACTTTGTTTCTCTTTATTGTGTAATCCTCGGTGTAGTTATATTTTTCGCATTGTTCATTATATATTATCTTCTCATATGATCATCAATGCTATAACCATCATCGTTATTTGTATAATTCATTTCGCATCACCTTTATAATATAGTATGTTTACTGTGGTACTTGAAAAGTTGTTTTATAACCATGTTAATGTACATTTTGTTCTGAAATTTATCTATCTATTTGAGCATATTTTGTAACGGTCGTATTTTTAAACGAACTATAATTTGCGTTTGTACGAAATAGTATAATTAAATCATTTTATTCGAAAATAACCTTTCATATTACGTTACTTTAGGCCCATTTAAAACGGTATTTATTTTGCAAAACCCCTATACGACTCTCTGCAGATGCATATAGACTGTGTCAAACTATATTTTTGATGTTAAGTATTCCATTAGTTATTATGTCATTATATAAAAATAATTACAAACACTATTTACATTGATAAATAATTAGAAAAACTAATTACTAAAAAATGGTATTAGTATAGCAAATGTATATTGATCAAATCGGAAACAGAACGAGATTTTTTTGTGATTTTTTTTTCAAAATACAATTACCAGTCATTTGACCACAATGTGTCACTCCATCATTGGCAGTTTTCAAAACATACAATGTAGTAAAAACTGTCCACGAACCTTGACTTCTCTTGTTTTACTTGTGACATTAACATAAATACCACTGACATTTTCCGTTTTTGTCACAGTTGCTCATGTATGTACAATAAACAAAACTTTAATTTACATTCATAATGTATATGCCAAAGAGGACTTTGCCGGCTGGAAAAATGAGTTTGAAAAAAGGTGCTATAAGCCAGAATTGGTTACCGTCATAACGCTCAATCCGGGCCCGCAAAGTATGTGTAGACCTGCACGGATTTCAAGAAGTCATTTCTGTAATATTTTCAAATAATTACTAATTTTTTATGAGGTAAACGATATAATAATTTTAGACAAATGTTTCGGTCAAAATATAGTTTTGCGGACCTGTGAAGACCTCGGACTTTGTCCTCTTAACAGGTCCGCAAAATTATACAATGTATGTAGACCTCAAAATTAGTCTATGATTGTATATTCTTATACATCTTTTGAAAGGAGACTGCATGAAGCTTTCGTCCAATAGAACCATTCATCTCATGATGGTACACAGCAAAATAAACTTACAGGAGACCCACTATCCAAAACCACTGCTTTCTCTGCGTCTTTTAATGACAGCTTGTATGATCCTGCAAAATAAAAATGTAAGAATTTTTTTAAAAAAAACGTAAAATGTTAAAACGTAAAAATGTGTAAAGGTAAAAATGTGTAGACGTAAAAACGTAAAATATGTTAACGTAAAATGAGTAAACGTAAAAATCTGAAACGTCTAATGACGTTTTCTTATACATGTAACATGGAATAAAGGGTAAATGTAATTTCTTAGAACGTTTTGTTTTGACCTTGCTGTTCTCTTTTGTCATTGAATTACTGAATACATTATGGGAATCAAGAAGTATCCATACAAAAGATACATGACCGTAGTAGCCTATCTGTTCTTCGGGCATGTAAAATACTTATTTCTTTTCATGTTTATTGATCTTTGCCATATTTATTGTTTTCCCTCTGACACCGTATTCACTAAAAACTTTCGCTCCAATTTTCAGAAAAATAGGCAATTTGTAGATAAAGGGTGCTTGTTTCTTAAGCATACCAGAGTGCATTCCAAAGAGAGCATGATCTTAGCAATTTTTGGACTCAGCGAAAGGGAAATTTCTTATTAAAGTTACAAGACAATGTAAAATACATGTTACGAAAATTAAAGAAAAACAGCTAATTTCAAAGAAACTATCTGGAATAACTGACTCGTACAACTATACTAGAATTATTTGTGTGACCTTCACCCCGAGTCTAGTCCTGGCCCCAGTAGATAGTGCAGATAACAAGATAACTGAAACAAAAGTGAAAACAATACATCCCTACGGCCGGAAACAAAGAAAAAAAATATAATCGTGTGGTGCTTCAAGGAAATTTCTGTGAAAAATTTGTCTTCATGTTCAAATGCAAGATCAACTGTTAACTTACCAAGTTTAGCGTGTGCGAAAGCACGCCGCGCATATATTGGAGTCATCAAACAAGAGTTTGTAAGGCATCCGGCTAGGCATCCGTTCTAAAAAGTGAAATACATAGTGTTAGCAAAAGGGAGATAATGCAAACATTGTTTGATGTTTCAATGTGAAATGGTTTATCGAATAGTTCCCCATTTTATAAACAGCATTTTGAATCTTTTTATTCTCTATGTAAAACGCATGTTCTAGTTTTTACGAGCGGACAGTTTACCTAACCATTGCTCAGTGAAAGCAGCAGCATTTGCGAGAATCTGCCAACTTCCTCAATTAAAGAGTCACATCGGCAGGGGGAACTCATGACTAGGCGAGACAGCGTCCATAACCTCTTATTTGCGGAGGCTTATAATTGAATCTTTTTTAGAAACAGAGCAACCACCCTATGGAACACAGAAAAGTGTTTGTTGTAGAGAGGTGTTGCTCTGGAGAGGTCAACCCTTATATAACCGACGCAACGGGAAAGTGAATGCGTGTCTTTTTAGGGATGTCATTGTTCTACGGAAGAGGTGATTGGGGATGTTGAATGTATGCGTTGTAAAATCAGAAAAAATTAAAAACGCTCACTTTGGATACAGATACATCTTCTATCGCCTTGGAAAACTGAGAAACCGCCTCTGTGTTGTTGTGAAGGTGTTGGAATGCAACCCCAAGGTGAAAATGCAGCTCGTAAAGCTGAAATGAAGAATAAATTAGGCAATAACTATTGGGAACGCACGGATGGCGCTAACTCCTTGTTTGGTGATATCGTTTTACATCGTTTCGTATTTTATGATTTATTTCTACATCAAAGAGACACCCCCTAAAACTGACGTTAAATCAAATACCTCCAAAGTGTTTAGAATTATTAAAAGTTTAAGCTATACATTCCTGTCATCACCGGCAAAATGAGCGTTTCAAAATATGCATGTAACAATTGAATATTTACACAACATTTTTTCATAGATCATTGCATATTTACGGCATGGATGGATAGAAGGTTTCATGTTAATTATTCATGCTAATATGAGGCATTTGTCGATATAGGTTGTTCTTTAGAATTTTATTTATTTCAGACTATTTCTCCAGGATAGTCACTGTTATACAATTTTTATGCCACACGGTATATAAATATGTCATCGGTTCGTTAATACGTAAGTAACTTCATTCTCGCATCTGCTTGAGGAATAAAAGGTCAGACATTTTATAATAAAAAAAACCCACCCGCCCTCCGCGCTCTTCAATGTCAAGAAATATTTAATACTGTACATAGTTGTGCAAATGGTTGAATAGTTAAAGCAGTCACTTCTTTTAAATAACCACCTTTTAGTCACGGTCATTTTTAGCATATTTTGGTACCTTTTTACACAGCCACTATCTTTAACATGAATCTCTTGTGGCTGCTCAACACAAATTAGTCTGTCCGTTTAACTTTTGGTTATTGTTAGAATATATCTAATTGCTGCCCAAGATTTTAATGTATTTCAGTTGCGCTAAAAGTATCTGATACAATGGTCTAGGGGAGAAGGTATGCATCTTGTGCTGATGGCTGTCACGTTTTTGTTTCAAAGCGACCGGCGGCCGGCGAATCGTTTTAAACGGATGCCGGCGATAATGACCTCATTTTCTCAGGGCCTTATCGCATAAAGCATCATTGTGTTATGGAATAGTTGTTTTGCTTATTTGTGAAATGACAGTTGTAGACATTTTGATTTACTTGTTTCATTGCAACAAACACTTTGATTTGGATTGGGATGCCCAGTCGGAATTTTGAAGTACTGCCCGGTATCCCGACTTTATATGATAACTGGAGTCGTGCCCATAAATAGCCATTTTTCAAAATCTAAATGTGTCAATAAATGAAAAGTAAATAAAATGAAGAGATTGTTATATAGAATTGTATTCATTATTTGTTGTTTTTGCTTTATGAAGGCAGACCCAAAAAATCATCAATTTACGTTAATCTATAAACATATAGATGTAGGGAGTGCCCATTGAAAAAAAAATGTTACAGTAAATTGAAATGATAAAATGTAAAAATAGAAGAAAAGGAAAATGATAAGTGTTTCGCTGACATCTACTTATGTAGCAATATTGCAAATGACGATGTAAAGCTTGGGTAGTAATTGGACTTTATGCGCGATGATCAACATACCTTGGTAAAAGGCTGAACACCGCGATAATACAGATTGCTGTAGATACATGACAGTACCTACATATATATACATGTAGTGATATTCTTCACGGTTAAACAATGTCAATATTTTACTCAAACAGCAAATACGCTGTCACCTTACGATTATCTTGAATTGTCAGGGAATCATCTTAGTCATACCAATTCTCCTTAAGGCACTGGAAATTGTCATACCGGTATATCTATTTTCAAATAACATAATTCATTGTAATGCAAAATACAGACAACCATCAAGGCAGTCTGTAAGACAATACAATATACTCCACTACACATATAAAGGAATGTTAAAGGAATATATTTGGGAGTGGACACGAAATGCAAGACTAAATCCTCTGGCATTCAGTTTCAATGCTACTTCTATATTCCTCTCCCCCCTCCCCCTTTTCTCATGGCACAGGAAATATTCATGATACCCCGATTTATATTTAATTAATTCATTAGGGAGGAGGGGGGGGGGGATAAATTATACATAAAAGGTAATACTTGAACTTACAAGCATAAAATATATGGATGGTGGCTCATAGTCGCTAGGGAACCTCTCAAGGTCAATCATCCACAACAGTTCGTCGTAGAGATCTATTACCTAGAATAAATTCAAATGTACATGTAAATAAAACTGAAATATTGAATACCAAGTCGACAAGTTGATGACAGTTTAGTTTATACTAAATGTAATTTATTTTAGCTCGATTACGAAGAAAGCTTGTATCTTATCGAGTCACTCTCGAGTCCGCTTCCTGGAAAAACCAGTACTTGTGTCATATGAGGAAGTACGGTCGTGACACCCAGAGGGGCTCGAACCCGCAACCTCCGGTATGAGTTGAAGCTTCATGTCCTACAAACTCTATGTATCCAACCAGCAAAAAAGTGGAAGTTTGATGTGTTTTCACGTTTTGTTTTTGTGTTTGTGTTGTTGTTGTTGGTTTGGTCTGACATATAGTCAGTTGTACAAGAATACAATGTATTAGTAAACAAGAACTTCTATCAACGAATAATGGGAACGTAAACAATCATGTAACTGAAATAAAATGTACTGTTAAAACGTGTTTTTAAGGATATAAGTTGTCCTGTAACTATAACCATAATGTCATACAGGTTAGATAACTGCTTTTATTTTATGCTAACTAATGAAAAACTGTGCTATATCAGTGAAATATAGAGCGATGATATAGATTTTATATCAGTCACAGTGTGGGTGAAATAGGTCTGTCGGAACTACTTTTTTTAAGTAGTGCACATACATGTACATAATTTTGCTTTTGTTTTAATAGTTAGCATTAAATAAAAAGAAAATTTGTTTGTTTTGAGTGGATATGAAATATATCTCAACTCAGAGTGATACATTTTTCACATTTTAACTCTCGATTAGGTATATTCCATATCCACTCAAAACAAACAAATATGTCTCCAAAACGAGAAACCTGTTAATACCACTGATAGAATATTTTAATAATCACCCAGTTGCTAAAACTTAGAGATAGGAAATTTCATTGATGATGAAGGACGATTGAAAGAATGTAAACATATATTCACGCATTCCTTAATCAAATCAAACATATACGCTAATGCACTGCCGAAAATGTGATCAATTTCGAATTAAGTAAGAATGTATGTACATGCCGTAATAAAATTCGTAATTGCACTTAGTACCATTAGATAACATTTAAATACAAGTATATTTATAAACGTCTAAAGATAAATTTATGTCGTGGACTTTACCCTACGACTTCTGCACGATAACAGAACAGGAGCTAACTATTCCACTTTGAGTTATACGGCATTACCAGAATTCAGAAAGTTTTTTTATTAGATAGTCGCCCTTGTTAATCTGTAATTTGTTCCTAATTGGATTGCCTCCCTTAGAAAAACGACTGCCTGGATTATTTCCGAACAAATCAATTCGTGATTAATAAAATTTGGTCTGCTTAAAGAAAACTTCACTCGTACTTAATCTAATTAGCATAGCAAATGGCGACGTACCCATCAGCTTTGACAAAACGTTACTGTGTCTTGCTTTCATGATTTATTAAGTTCAGAAACGGCAATGAGCAAAAATCATCTAAAACCTTTACGCAATCACGCTTATGAAAGATGGTCTTCACTGAATTTTCATTTAGACGAAAAAGCTGTAAACTTTATGCATGTGTTTTCGCACGGGCATAACATTATTCGTCCAAAAATATTAAGTACACTTGGCATGCATTCAGAAAAATTAAGGTGCAGATTTATTTGTGATCCAATAAAAATGATGTATTTCTCTGCATGCTTTTATTATCGTATCCGTTTAAGAAGGTACCGATGAACCCTATTTGCATTTGTTTTCCGATTATTTATTTCTGTCTCACTTTAAAGTCAAATGTTCGTTTTGAATATTATTGATATTGTAAAATAAATATACGGATAGGATAATGATAGAACCATGGTTTATTCACTCTAAAACAATGTTGACATAGTCATTTCGTCTGTATTCTAGCATAAAATGTGCTGTTTTCGCCCATTTTGCCGGTGTTTTAATAGGAGAAAAACGTTTCGCATGTGGGGTTCTGCGTTTTTACCGTGCTGGAAAATCTCATCTTACACCCCCGTGTAAGACGACTTCGTGCTTACTTGTGACGTAACGTTATAAACAATGTGACGTCACGTTTTAAAGTAATGTGACGTCACTTTCCCTACATAACATCTAAAGAATGTTGTTTTTATATCAAAAGCATCATTTCGGTAAGTGTTTTTAAATATCTATTTCAAAGTGAAAGACGGTATGAAAAAAGTTTCTTCCATGAGATACGGTTCAGTGGATCGTCACTTCGGGTAACGTTTGCGGGAACTCGGCAGAGCCTCGTTCCCGCCAAAAACAGTTACCCTCAGTGACGGATATTTCGATCTGAACCTCGTGCTCATATAAGAAACTAATAGTGTTAACGGGGAGATCATGAGATTCACGCGCCGTTATAACCCGTTTTCATTTATGCGCATTACATGGCCATTGTAAACAATGGACTTCTTTCCAAAGTCTTTCATCAAGTACGACATGACCAGTGTCGGGCTTTAACCACACGGTGACGTCATAAACATCACGTAAACAACACGGAGGTTGTTCCGCGCATTGTAGAACGTCGTACCAGTAAGAGCGTTTCATTCTTATTTCCATCCTTTTTTATGCTAGAATAGCGTTAAAGAACGGTTTTTTGTGTGTTATAGCACCTGCAGAATACCTCGGGCACAAACCATCCCTTGGGGGGTTATAACGCGAAAAAGCGTTATAAACGTATACCTTTTATGTGTGATCCCATAAACGTTCCAGCACCAATTTCAGACCATCTACAAAACGCATGACCCGTGCGAGCAAAATAACTTCCGGACCAAAAGCTAACTAGAAAAAGTTAATTTTCTTCTTAAAATATATACACAGACCTTAACATAATACACGCCATAACAGCTCATCACTAATTTAACATGGGCAATAAGAACAATATGGTTGGGGTGACGGTGGGTGGGGTGTGGGGGCGGGGGGGGGGGGAGGGGTTGTCTAGGCAGTTTGGTATATATTTGCATATATCTTTATTCTAAAACTGAAACGACATGGAATAATTTTCTATCAAACAGGCTTATATCATATTTAAAATCAAGATCTTTGTTACATCCGCTGTTATATATGACGTTATTCAACTTCATGAACTGTTAAATCATGACCACTTTGAAATTCAATTGAACTTAAATATCTCGGATTACGGTACCAATAGGCATGTATATACCATATTTACACTGTAATCTGTCACTAATACAATCATATTGACTTATATCTCGACACATTTTCCAAAGCTTATTTGACAAATGCATAAAGCAAAGTTTGCCCTTTAATGTAAATACTGTGTTACATTTGAAATGGACAAAAATGAATTCCATTAAGTTTTATTTGCTCAATTCTAGGACACTGGATTCATAAATTGAAATCATGACTAGTACCTAAGTATCTGACAGCTGGTAACGGGTACTGCTGCACTGGTTCCCGATTCTAAAAAATGCTAAACGTGAATTTTATTTTATTGATTGGTAGAATTCGTTATCAACTTCTTAGCGTTTATCCTTACTTGATGTGATCACACGATTGTACTGACTCCAGACTGAGATCAGATTAAAATGTAACCCTATTTCAGAATACGTGTTGCACGTCTTTGGTGCTGTATTTTAAGTTTTATGATGATTTCTTTCTGTGAACTTGAAAATGTGCTGTTCATTGAAACGCTACAGATCTGGTGTGTAACAGGCATGTATTTAGATACCAAAAAAACTTGAGGGTCATGTGTTCGAGTCCCCTCTCAGATCTGACTATTTAAGAAAATTGTTATGGTTAAATATATGTAATTTTCACTCGTTCACATGTTATTACAAAATGTACGTTTTGTAATCTGTGTATATAAATAAAAGTACTGTTCTGTTCTGTTGTGTTCTGTTATTTTCTTATTGGGGATAGACATGTAGCACTGGCATGGTAAGGTATACTGTCCATCTGTAAATAGCTGACAATCCGTTGAAACGGGCGTTTAATTATTTCAATAAAAATAATTTTGTACGGTATAAAACACATTAAAGTAAAATCTTATGACTAAATAGCAAAGCAATACGAACCCTTTTCCATCGCTTGTACCGCTCATTCAGCATTGCCTGACGCAGCAACGTGTCAGCTACCAGGTGCAACTCGTGCAACGTGGAGAAATTCCACGTGCGCTTAACTTTTGGTTTTTGTAAACTCCCCATTTCCGATGAAATCTTGTCATATTTCAAAATATATAAAGGTTGAATTAATACTTCTTAAACTTAAGACATTTGCACACATTTTCACTTATTTAAGATATAACCTAATATAGCATATATTCGGATTTCCACAGTTAAAACATCCCAGATGACTTCAAACGTTGAAATAAAAGCGAACATATATGCGCCGACATGAACGTTTTATGATTCAAAATGCCATTTTCACTTTAATGAGAAATGTCAATATATTAAACAATATAAAATAAATGCTCCGTTATCAAAACCACTTGAGAAACGTACTTTATCCATAAAAGTAAATTATAAAAGTTTGTCTTAACATTTTATCTCTCTTAAATCTACCTTAAGTGATTTTGATTGAAAAGCTTTCTATATGAAATTTATGTGAACAAACGATTGTATCAAATAATCATTAAGAACATTGCATGGGAAAATTTATTTATTTAAGCTTTGACATACGCCAATGCATAATATTGCGATGATTTAAACCTCGATTAAACTCTTAAACATTCAATATCTGATTTACATTACAATTAAATCCGAAATTTCACTTTTCAACTTTTGAACCTCTCAAGATTATGACGCTCGGTAGTTTAGACTTCAATCGTTTATATTATTATTAAATCATAATCTTGCTTTTTTTATATTGCTTATCACTAACTTTTATCAAAGTCGTTGTTTTTTATTACACATATTCTATAATGCGAAAATTAAAAAATAAAAACCCCAAAAACAATGGAGGAAAACAAGAAGTCTTTAAAAAAAGATGATCAGTGTAATTTTAAGTATATGAATTAACGCTAGATTTTATAGAAATAAATAATTTTAAAAAGTACACCCTAAACCGGGAATCGAACCCAGTGCCCTCCGCTATGATGCTAAATTTAATGCTCAACCGACTAACCTAAGAGGCCACATTCTTTTCGACTCCCCTAATTGTAAAATAAGATATGTACCGTGACATGTGCATCAGGAAAACAAACTTAATCCTTGTTTTTCTCATAGGTTATGTAGCAGACTTGGGGATTCAAGACTAAATCGAGTATGCGCTGATGATCAATTTATTTTCTCTAAAATCAAATTTGAATATAAACATGCAACAAAATCACAAATTAATCACATATAGAAATCTACATAGATCTAAGTGATAATTAAACAATTGATAAGATAATATAGACATGACAATATCCATGTCCGCAAGAATTTTCTGTATTATTTCTATTGTTATTTCATAGCATAAATCAATAGTGAACAATAATAGTTATCACATACCGGCTTTACGTCCTATAAGTACTTTCATCCCAAATCCTACTAAAAACGTGAACACAAGAGTTGTCTGAAACGTTTTAACGACTGACGTCGACGGAAGTCGATGGCACGTACGTAACTGTGCGACGTCACGTTACCAAAACTGGCGCCATATTAAACGTCACTTATTAAATAAATGTTACTACTTAAACGATCAATAAAATCTATAATAAGTGTTTGCCATACATTTTTGTCCAATGAAAATGTCTAAAATTTTAAAACGTTCCCTGTCTAGCTTATTCTATGTATCACTCTATCTCAATAGAGCCAGACTCTGTAGACCTGTTTGCGCATGACGTAATAAAATGTTGTAAATTACAGTCTAAATGAAGGGCAAACACTTGCTAACATAGAGAAATTTATCCAACATAGAAAGGCAGTCGGTCGCTAACGCTCACTCCTTTGGGTTTCCGTATTGTATAAATTTCTCTATTTAGCCTCTAACTATTTAATAAAGAACCCATCTGCGGTTCTTACAGAATATGTTACTCGAATCATTGACTGTTATTCACTAGCCGAGAAAGTATAATTACTTATAGAATAATTTATGGCGAAGCAGGGCCTTTGAGTGATAATCGCCCCGGTAATGGAATAATTGCCAGAGGGCTGTATATTGCATCTCTTGGGTGGTTACTCCAAACTGGTTTGACAATATATGGTATTTATACACTCAGTTCCAAAAGAAAGTGTGCACTTTGTTTTCTGTGATTTTTCATCGACTACTTTTCTGAAAGCCTATATATTTGGTACCAAAATTGAGATCTGTTTTCGTACAATATGGCGAACATTTTAGATTTTGAGTTGCGCTCGTTTTAAGTGGTTGTTTTTAAACGAGAAAGGACGGGGTTTTAAAATATTTAAAATTAAGAAGTGCACACTTTCTTTTGGAACCGAGTGTATGTGTGTGTATGCATAACGAATGGATTGGGTTACCGGTGATGGCTTTATAACAGTATATAGGATTTGAGAGGATGGTCCTTTGAAAAGTGATGACTTTGATAAAGTAAAACTGCAGCTTTTTATGAACAAAAAATGCAGTCAATCTAAAATGAAACTCAGAATCCCAATGAAATACTTGGACACAAACGCTTTAAGTATCGATAAACTTTATTACGAATATCAGCATAAATAAAGCTTAGAATTACATCACAATATACAATATACAATATATAATAAAAGTACATGTAATCACTAATTCATATGCAAAAATTAAACAATAAACTGATTAAATATAGGTGTTCTTGAAGTTATCTCTAGTTCCCTGAAATAAATAAAACACTGCAATAAACATGGTACTTGAATTAATTTATTTATTTGTTTTTCATCTCTCAAGTTGAGGCCGCCTCCGTGGCCGAGTGGTTATAGGGTCGCTTACATTAAATCATTACTATGAAAGTCTTATAGATTAAGGGCTATGGGTTCGAGCCGGGCTGCCGACCGTGTCTCTTTTACAAAAGACGAGCACTTAATTGCCTCGTAGAAAATGTGAATAAAAATTAATATTCAAACACTCTACTTTGAATAATTATAATCTTGACCCTCTAGACAATTTCAAGTAGGTTCGCTTATCTACACAATTTTATTATGGCGACCTTTCATAGTCTGATATTGTAGTCCACATTTTGATACTTGAAATAGGTGGAATATTAATTAAACGTAACACTATAAATGCGATGTGTCTTTTTTCTCATAATTCTTTTTAAAGTCCGTTTGTTGCATCTATTTTTAGAATTGTAAAGTCCATCTGTTGTATCTATTTTTAGAATTGTAAAGTCCGTTTGTTGTATCTATTTTTAGAATTGTAAAGTCCATTTGTTGTATCTATTGTAAATTGGTAATTTTCGCGAGACGAAAAGTTTGCAATTTGTGAGCAGACAAATGACATTTTCGCGAATCTTGAATTCGCGAAAAGAAAATTACCTTATTGAAATGAATACCGAAGTGGGAAATGAACGAAAATAACATAAATTAAATCATCACAAATAACCCAATTTAAAGCAATACATTTACGCGCCAGTGTCAACGTACTAAAACAACGACACATTACCTCTAGTCACTGAGATGAGGTAGGCCATCCTCCATAGTTGTCTCAGCAAGTTCGAACATTTCTACAACAGCAAAAGGGAACATATGAACACTAAATCAGAAAACACAGCTCGTGCATATGATATAAATTGTTCATAAAGACGATGATCCGTCCAAAATTCGAAGACTTAGTATATATAGTTTCAATGATATATGATAAAGGGAAACTAAAATAATGTGTAGCTGTTCAGCTTCTGTCGTCTTAACTTCAAATGTTTAATGTTTTAGTCATTTCCGATCTACCAAGACCTAAGATTTGAATGAAATGAATGGCTCATTCGTTCAGATTCCCGATCTATCAAGACCTAAACAGAGGTCGAGTAACAGAAGGGCTAGGTTACAAAGACATGTGGTAACGTAGAGCAGAATTATTAACTTAACAGGCACGTACCTATATGTTTATATAACTCCGTGACAAAGGGGTGAGCTTATTGAGACAAACAGTCAACGGCGACCATAGATAACGTAGATATTTTATAACGAGTGGAAAAAGTAATTTACTGCAGTCACAATCAACATTGCTGAAGCAATAAAACCCCAAAAATGTGGGTAAAGGGGTAGATATTTTTTGAAGTTACTTACCTTTGAATTCTCTAATTGTTCTAGGCCTGTGTCTATTTTGGGAGGACTGGTTTGTGTCCGAGTCCAGTACAATGTTAGTTAAACTTTCTGTCACAATAGTGTCTGCCATTTCTATAAGAAAAAGAACGTTGAGCAAGGAGAAGCAAAAGTACGGTGTTGCCTTGGGAACAAAGCATTCTCTTTGGTGATTTATTAGTCCATTGCGACGACGCTATGCGAAGTCAAGATGGTATAGCGCGAAGTTTTAACTTCGTGCAACGGTATCTTAACTTCGCATACCATATCATCGCGATGGTCCTAATGGAACACCACACCAAAGAAAAGTGTCTATTTCGGGGGGAGGGGGCCGTAAAAATGCTATTTAGACCGTTCCTGATAACATGTTATAATTAATACATGTGTTTTTGTATGTTGTTTTGTCACATAGCTTATTAGTTATTACAAATGGTTTTAAAAATTTTTAGAAAAAACATCGGCTATATGGCATAAACTTATTGATTCTTTGGGTATCGAATATAATGTGATTTACGCCAGAGAAATGTACTTACGGCTAAGGACACTTGAAGAGAGCGAAACATTGTCGTCTGCTGACTGTACCATGATGACCTTTGGCTCATTGAATACTATGTGGTTCTCAGAACGCAAAACGTCTGCTGCCTTGTGTATTATGCCGGAGACGTATTCCTGAACTGTATAAAAAGAGAAAATGAATTGTGCTATAGAACAAATATGTTCCGTGAGCCATGTCGGCTCTTTAACTTTATTTGAATTTAACGATAAATACCGAGGCAAAGGAATATGTCACGTCTCGCTTACTGCTGTTGAACTATAGAATTTGTGACTTGTGTTGACTAGATAACCACCATAATTTCTTTACAGTCGACAGGGAATCAGTTAGTACAAACTAGAATCTAGTGTAACATTTAAAATATAATAAATCTGTTATATGAGGAGGTACGGTCGTGACCCAAGTGGAACTCGAACCCGCAACCTCCAGGATGAGCTGCAGTAGGTGAAGGTAGATTAAAAATTCGGGAAAAAAGTTAATTACAAAGAAAGAAGTACCTAATGCGTCAAAGGTATCACGATCTGTTGTTCCCACACCTTCAGCTGGTACACCTATATTGAAAAAAAAACATATTTGTGAAAGTTCGAGATACGTTCTTTTAAAACTATAGCTTCGTGTTTTACATAGATATTATCATATGACTGTCATTGGGTGAAGAACATACTTTTGAAGAAATAATTTGTTTTCGTTTTCGCATTTAAAATCACATCTCCATCACCCAGGAACAGGCTATACATTGTCGTAATACTAAACACAATATGTTTTAGCTGTAAAACAAGGGAAGTAATTTGGAAGATCCGGATCTAGTAAAGTTCACAAAAGTTGTTCATCGATTCTCATATATAAGTAATGGAAGAGCATGAAACAGAAACATTGTCTAATTTGAGTAATTTCATATTTAAGTCTCCTTCACATAAAGTCAGGAGTTTACTTGAATTTCTCAAAGATATAGTCAGGAGCTGACTTGAATTTCGCTAACAAAAAGTTAGGAGTCAACTCAAGTTGAATTTTTCAAAGATAAAGTCAGGAGCTGACTTGAAGTTCTCAAAGATAAAGTTAAGACTCAACTTCGTTTCGAAATGATAAAGTCTGGAGCGAACTTAAATTTCTAAAAGATAAAGTCAGGAGTCAACTTGAATTTTTCAAAGATAAAGCCAGGACCTAGCTTTAATTCCTCGAAGAAAAAGTAAAGAGTCAATTTTAATTTCTCAATCTTAAGCTTACTTGAATTTAGATAAAGGCAGGAGTCAGCTTGAATTTCTCAAAGAAAAAGTCAGAAGTCAACTTGAATTTCTCAAAGATAAAGTCAGGAGCCCACTTGAATTTCTCAAAGATAAAGTCAGAAGTCAACTTGAATTTCTCAAAGATAAAGTCAGAAGCCCACTTAAATTTCTCAAAGATTAAGTCAGGAGTCAACTTGAATTTCTCAAAGATAAAGTCAGGAGGAATTTCTCAAAGATAAAGGCAGGAGTCAACTTGAATTTCTTAAAGAAATAGTAAGAAGTCAACTTGAATTTCTAAAAAAAGATAAGAAGTCAACTAGAATTTATCAATGATAAAGTCAGGAGCGGACTTGAATGTCTTTAAGATAAAGTCAGATGCGGATTTGAATATCTCACTGATAAAGACAGTAGCCAACTTGAATTTCTCAAAGAAAAGGAGCCTTGAATTTCTTAAAGACAAAGTCAGGAACCAACTTGTATTTCTCAAAGATAAAGTACATTCAGCTTGAATTTATCAAGAATTAAGTAAGGAGCAAATTTAAATTTCATGACCCTATTTGATTTTTAAAATAATACAATCAGCAGTCAACTGAAATTTCTCAAAAATTAAGTCAGTAGCCAAGTTGAATTTCAAGAAGATAAAGTCAGGTGTCAACTTGAATTCTTCAAAGATTAAAATGGAATTATGCACATTTTTCTCAAGTAAATATCCAGCTGAAATAGGTGTGTGTAAAAAGGGTAGAGGAAATAATAGCTTTTAACCCAAAACGCCAAACTCTTCCTGCTACCAGTACGAAATGGTAACTTTCCAAATATTACTTTTCTTATTTTGACTGGGAGAGTCAATTAAAAAAATGCATGCAGGAGTTGCTTCCCTTCCACTACACTGCCGAAATCTCTACCAACAACAACACTAACACAAGGTCACTGCGAAGAAAGGAACTATTATTTTATTAGTCCATTTTTTTATTTCTAAAGCACCAACTTCAAATACTGATGTGGCATTATCATTAGTTTAACACATTTAAATGCACAGCAACCGAAAATTGCTTTTATAAAACTATCACCAAAATACACTATGTGCAGTAAGATGCGCATAATGTCACTTTAAGTCAGGAGCCAAAATGAATTTCGAAAAGATAAAGTCAGGAGTCAACTTGAATTTCGCAAAGATTAAGTCAGCTGTCAACTTAAGTTTTTACTCACCCTTTACAGGGGTCCTTGGAGCCATGTCATATAGTGTTGCCTTATCAGATTTATAAGGCTTTTTGGAAATGATCAGGTCGTCCGTACCAGTTTCATTTACAACTGATGCTGGGTCCACTGTCTGGCCCCTTCTAGCGTAAAATCTACGCCGAAGACGGTTTCTGAACCTTGCCCACTGTGAATAAAATCAATAAATTTATAATACATGTAATTACAAAAATGTACTAAAAGTAAAAGTGAAATGTTGTAAAAGACAAGTTTGATCCAATAAGTCTTCAACACTTACAAATTGTAACAATGCACGGAGGGGTAACGTTGAGCCGAGAAGGGAATCAAGAAGACAGAATTAAAGAAAGGATAAATGTATTTTATTAATGGGGAAAAAATCGCTTAAGCTAGACGATCAACTAAGATGATACTTCTCAATCATGTTACAAATAATCTTACTGGTTTATGTCACTTATTAGCAGATAAAATGAAAAACTACTCCATACAAACTAGTCTAAGTTGATTATTAATTATAACTAAGAAAGTAAAAACGATTTTCAATGTATTCAATGAAAATATAACTGCATAACCGAATAACTGGTAAATTATTATGTAGATACATGTAATAGGCAAAGGGACTTGGAGAATGTGAGAGAAGTGCAATGTAAATGTCAAATTAAAAACATATTCAATGACATTTTACATCAAAGTACCAAAGACCTAAAATACCTCCAGTTATTATACAGATCTAGGTCTTTGATGAAAATTGTTTGCGTGAAAATAGACTTATAATATTATTATGTCATGTGTATAGAAGCATTCTTTACAATAAAGTTCTGTCATGTAAGAGGAATACGAAGAATTAGAATAATTATGTAATATATACATGTAAGCTGGTACTTAACATGTACAATGTGCGGCAGTACTTAAATGAAAATTAGCTCTACTTTTATTAAAATCAAAGAGAAACAATGGAAAGAAAACTAACCCTTTCGTTGACTGACTTCTTAAAACTGACACACCACGCAAAACATCCACAATGTTCACTATCCATTGCTAACTTTGTGCAAATGTTTCTAAGTAAAAAATTTGCGATGCTAGCTACAATGGATTTCGAGGTTGCTAATGACAGACGTCGAAGTTTTGTTGCAATGACGTCAGAACGTCATTCTTGAAAGACGCAACCATAAACTCTGAATGCAGCCGAATCCGCAACATTTCGGACTTTTATTGGCACCGCCTTTGAGGGCGGGCCCAGTATATGGAATGCATTTTTCCAGAAGTCCATTGGTCATTGAATGCTGAAACACTTCTTCTTTTTTTTAATTAAAAATCATAGGTGGTACGGTGGTCGAGTGGTTAACACTCCGGACTGCCAATCCGGAGGTCCCTGGTTCGATTCTCGAGCTAGGGTACCGGATTCCCTTGTATATGCTTCAATCTGTCTTTAAAAAAAAGAACCAACGTAACAATGGAAATAAGAGCTTGCTCTTTATTGTGTTATCTTTGGTAATTGGTACTGAAAATATTCATACATACAAAAGTAATACGTCTACAATATTGGAGAACATGTATGTATCTTTAACTACGACATGTATCTACGCCAGATAAGTAATTTTACTGTTGCATTTAGCATTCATAAATAAGCACATTTTAGCGTAGCTATAAGGACACTATTGGTTATCTAAATGCCTTATTCCAGTACATTTCCTTTTCTGTAACAAGGCGATTTATTATGTACAATTAAATTAATTCAATCCAGTTTTACTCCGCATTTGGGAGGAAGTACATGTAACTGACATAGTTAGAAAAAGGATTCGAGTTCTCACTGAATGGCTGGTTTGTCCGTAGAAATCGCTTAAAATCTAGTTTCCAGCTCTTCTCTTCGTAACATCCATTTTATTTTGTTTGCTAATACATGTATTTCAATCAACCCATGCCTTCAAGTTTGATGACTTTTCTAACTGAAGTATATACAAGGTACATTGTATTTCAAATGTCCACGCATTTTATTGATGCAATAAAAATGAACCTAGAAAGATAAAATGTATGCCACAATCAAACACAACACTCATCAACAGCCAGACTAACACACCAATCGGAATACCCCGGCAGATGTAGGGTAACGGAACCTGCAGAGGACTTCAGATTGACTTACACACAGAAGAGTGAATACTCCATGAGATCAAAACGCTGAAGGCACCGAATTTGTGTGTGTCTCAAATTAATGTGGGTTTGATCAGCTCTCGCCTACTTAAAGACTAAACTTGAAATTGTTTTGCAAAGCAAATGTCACTGCAACATAATTATCAACATAATTAAGATAAATTACTATTTCCAGAAACTTGAAAAACAAGAGAGAGAGAGAGAGAGAGAGAGAGAGAGAGAGAGAGAGAGAGAGAGAGAGAGAGAGAAGGGGCCGGTGACGCGCGCAAAGCATAATGGGTAACATCCATCCCGATATCGCATTATCGATTTTCGGTAGTTGCCAATCCATGTGTATATAGTCCCCGTGCTTATAACGTAAATTTCTCATTTTAAAAAATGCCATACATTCTACTCGCCATTTCATTGGCGGCTGAAGAGTTCCATACTTCCGGTCAAAAGCGAGCTTTTTACGGCTGAGCCGAAGAAAAAACACTTAAAATAGAGGATATGTAATTGCGTTAAAGTTCCTGTTTGCCATGATCATTTTTAACGTCCATTGCACCATGATGATGGTAACATACAAATTTTGAACTGTAGCAAAATGCGTTAGATCGCTCCTAAATGAGAGTCAAGGAGGTCCAGAGTTGACATATCCTAAGTAGCCAAAACTTATTTTTGTCGCATTTTGTCGTTGTTTAAAGGTTATCAAATTGAATAACATGAATAATTTAGGCATTTTACAAGATTTGAAAACTGTATCTTAGGAAATATCTTTGCTTTTTTTGCTACGCCATTGTACAAATTAACCACGCAAAAATACAAAAAAGCGCTGACGGAAACATGATAACCGTCCCAAAAAGTTTATCATATGTAAAAAATACACGACGGTTTGGCAAAGAATTTAATTTTTTCTTACTATTTGAATTCAGCTAGACTACTTGTTAAAGGGTTTTATAATCAATAGTGATGGCCCTATAATCTCCGAAATCTTTTTATTCTAATTGTCTCGTATGTTCACACTGGGTCGGCTGATATGTCGTCAACCGTCAAAATTAGTCTGCAAATTGTAACTAACATTAGTTTTTGGCATTATTGCATATTATGTTGATAGATATGAAATATTTACTTACTTGGAATTATAAACCCATGCATTGAAAGACTAAAACGCAAACAGTACTTTATTAAACTGGCTGATTTTGCACTACCAAATAAAAAGGATACTTACAGACATAAACCTATTTTAAAATGTTATAGATACTTCTTGTCATTATTGGGTTAGTAAATTCCGGTCTAAATCGGGGTTGATACAGGTAACAAAAAAACATCGAATTACACCCTTTTAATTAAACGGTAAAATACGACTTTAAATTTGCGTCCACTAGTCGGTTAACATACGATGTTAAATTGCACATATGAAAATATCGCTAACATTTAATGCGTTTTGGAATAGTTCGTAAACATCAATAAGGTCAAACAAGCTTTTATCGAAAGATGTCGTTTTATACTCTTTTTAGTAATTATCATGTAATATATAAAGATATTTTACGTAAAAAGCGGCCACGATATTAAAATATTTTAGATACGGTAACCTATTTTCAATAAGTATATGGATTCATAATTGTTCTCGTTGAAAAACAAAAATGCGTGATCGACATGATTATATTAATGCATGGACTTGTCAACGACGGTCAAGAACTTAAACAAGTATGTCCTGTACCGGAAGCGTATTTTTGTCGCATTTCGACGCTGTTACTGAAAGGTTATCCGTAAATGGTCCATATTTTTTTAAGTAAGCCTTTGGGCATACACAATTTAAATTGCGAAATATTAAGTTAAACACCATTTTTTTTTCTGTTGCGCCATTGACAAATATAACTTTCGACAAAAACAGGTTAGGAAACGAACACTAAAATGAAAGGTACATGATAAACGTCCAACATAAATACTTTTAACGAAAGTTGATATAATCACAACGATTTGTTTGAAAGCAAAATTAGTGATAATACTTGTCCATTTTAATGTGTTCAGCTTACAACTAATTGGTTCGGCGTAGTTGCTTGTGTAATTATGAACCTCATAATGTCCCGAAATGCCGTTTATTCTAATCATGTACAATACTCAGTGTGTTCATAAACCCCTGGGAAGGTCAAGTCTGTCGTAAACCGTCTAACCAATTACCGTGACAAATTTGGTTACCATAGTTTAGCGGGAACAGCATATTATGGTTGATAGATATGAAATATTTAATTATCGAATTATAAACCCATCCAAGAAAGCTACTGAAAACGCCTTGAAAAGTACTTGATTAAACTGTCCTCATTTAACAAATCAAGATAAAAAGATTACTTAGTTAGCGTAAATCTTTCATTTTTAAAAATGTTATACATTCTTACAATGTCATATCATTGCCGGTTGAAAAATTCCAAATTTCCGGCCTAAAGTTCGAGCTTGAAACGGCCCGTCCCGAAAAAAATCCTGACAATAAGTGATAAATATAAAAACATGGGCTATTCGTTTTTAATTAAATCCATTGAGTGGTACAAGGAACGTGATGTGTTCTCATAAAGACTCTAGATATTATCAAACAAAAACTGAAGATTTAAATTGCTTACATTGTAACTCTACGACGTCTTTGCAAAAGAAAGTCCCATAAATATGTAATGCCTCATGTTGGAAAAAAAGTGACCTCAAAAGAATCATTTTAGATTGATTACGGTGAGAGCGCCCTTTACTTATTGAAGGTCGAGTGTCGAACACACGTCGTAGCCTTTTGCGCATCACTGCTCGAGAGAAAAGAAGGGCGATGCCATGTCTTCATGCTGGCATCTAATGTCTTATGCTGCCGAAAGAAAACATCTCGTGCTACCGGGTGGAATATTCTTTACTCGCGAAGACTTCTTACCGCACCACATAAAACCAACGACCATTGAGTACCAACGAGCTATGGGGTGTGTATACGTCGGGCTTATTTCCATCATCGGAACACTTGGTTTTTTCATTCCGTTGATTACAATCCGACTATAGTCAAACCTGTGTTAAAGATTACCTCCGAATAAACACCACCCTGTGAACAGAGACCAGCAAATGAGAAATCTTGCAATATTCAGCTATTGTGATAACACATGTGAATAAATACCAGTTGTCAACAAAGACCGACCTGGCTTCTTTCGGTCTAAAGTGGTCTTGCATGTCGTCACCAGGGTTACCGATTAATTGAAAGGGTATAGGCGCAATTTATGTAACCTGGGCTACTCGTGTCATTGCGGGAAAATGTATATAAAGACTTAAAACAGAAGATACATTCATTTAGTAGATTATATGTCTTTCGAAAGTCCCATAGATTGTATGCCTTGTTCAAAAAAATGAACGTAAATTCATGGTGAATAATTTCAAAGAAGAGGCCCTTTACCTATTGACCGTCGAAAATGCCTTATTTTTACCACAATTAATCAAGATAGAAGGAGCTTTCCATGTAATCATCTGGCATCAGTGTCTCACCCATGGTACGGGGTGGAATATGTTACCGACCTACCTAAACCAACCCTACATAGATTATTGAATGTGTTTACGGTACTGCAGTATCCATTTTAGAACCGCTGATTTTATTCCGATAATGACTAGGAATCTGACTATAGCTGGAACTTTTAGGTTAAGATATTAGCCTCCGAATAATTCGACCCTGTGAACAGAGACCGAACGATAAATTTTCAAACTGATATTATATAGATGTATTCCGCGAAGGGCGGCCGTCGTAAATATCAAAAAGCCCTGGCGCACAATGACTTGGTGCATAGCTGAAAGTTTTAGGTTAAGATATATTACTTCCAAAGATTCTATTATTTATGTTTTTAGGTTTTTTAGTTTGGCATCAGTTATAGGGTATGTCCTTTAAACGTTATATTGCATCTCTTGGGTGGCTACTTCAAACTGGTTTGACTGTATATGTATTTATATGTGTGTGTATGTATTTATGCGTGTGTGTATGTATTTATAATTATGTGTGTATGCATAATGAATGGATTGGGTTACCGGTGATGACAGTATATAGGATTTGAGAAAGTCGGAACACCAGTAATTGAAAAAAGGATGGTCCTTTAAATAGGGATGACATTGCTAAACTAAAACTGCAGCTTTTTATTAACAAAAATGCAGTCAATTTAAACTGAAACTCAGATTCTCAATGAAATACTTAAACACAAACGCTTTAAGTATCGATAAACTTTATTATGAATATCAGCATAAATAAAGCTTAGAATTACATCACAACATACAATATAAAATAAAAGTAATCACTAATTAATATGCATAAATTAAACAATAAACTGATTAAGTATAGGTGTTCTTGAAGTTATCTCTAGGTCCCTGAAATAAATAAAACATTGCAATAAATATGGTACTTGAATTTATTTGTTTATTTATTTGTTTTTCATCTCTTTGACGCCGCCTCCGTGGCCGAGTGGTTAGGGTCGCTTACTTGAAATCATTACTATGAAAATCTCAGAGACTGAGGGAGATGGGTTCGAGCCGTGCTACAGACCATGTCTCATTGTGGGAGAACGTGGCATGTACTTACAGAGGATAGGAGTCAAGTAATGGTTCTTCCCAGGAATGTTTATTAGGTAAACTGCCCGCCTGTTAAAATGACCAAAAATACCTGAGTTGGAACTCCAACAAACAAACATACATCTCTTTACAAAGGACGAGCACTTAATTGCCTGGTAAAAAATGTAAATAAAAATTAATATTCAAACACTCTAGTTTGAATGATTATAACCTTGACCCTCTAGACAATTTCAAGTAGGTTCGCTTATCTATACAGATTTATTATGGCGACCTTTCATAGTCTGATATTGAAGTCAACATTTTGATACTTGAAATAGGTGGAATATTTATATCAGTCAGACAATTATACGTACCACTATAATTGTGGTGTGTCTTTTTTCTCATATTACTTTTTAGAATTGTAAAGTCCGTTTGTTTTATCTATTGTAAATTGGGTGATTTTCGTGAGACGAAAATTTTGCGATTTGTGAGAAGACAAATGACATTTTCGCGAATTCGCGAAAAGAAAATTACCATATTGCTAATCTATCTGAAATGAAAAGCGAAGTTGGAAATTCACGAAAATAACATAAATTAAATCATCACAAATAACCCAATTTGTAGAATTACTTTTACGCAGTGTCAACGTACTAAAACAACGACACATTACCTCTAGTCAGTGAGGGGAGATAGGCCATCCTCCATTGTTGTCTCAGCAAGTTCGAACATTTCTACAACAGCAAAAGGGAACGTATGATAACATATGAACACTAAATCAGAAAACACAGCTCGTGCATATGATATAAATTGTTCATAAAGACGATGATCCGTACAAAAACTTGAAAACTCAGTAGTTTCAGTGATATATGAAAAGGGAAACTAAAAATAATGTCTTACTGTTCAGCTTCTGTCGTCTTAACTTCAAATGTTTACGACATTTCCGATCTACCAAGACCTAAAATTTGAATGAAATGAATGGCTGTTTCGTTCAGACTCCCGATCTAGCAAGACCTAAACAGAGGTCCAGTTACAGAGGGGCTAGGTGACAAAGACATGTGGTAACGTAGAGCAGAATTTCTAACTCAACAGGCATAGACCTATATATGTTTATATAACTCCGTGACAAAGGGGTGACATGATTGAGGCAAAAGTCAATGGCGACCATAGATAACGTAGATATTTTATAACGAGTGGGTTAAGTAATTTACTGCAGTCACAATTAACATTGCTGATGCAATAAAAGCTAAAAATGTGGGTAAAGAGGTAGATATCTTACCTTTGAATTCTGTAATTGTTCTAGGCCTGTGCCCATTTTGGGAGGACTGGTTTGTGTCCGAGTCCAGTACAATGTTAGTTAAACTTTCTGTCACAATAGTGTCTGCCATTTCTATAAGAAAAAGAACGTTGAGCAAGAAGAAGCAAAAGTACGGTGTTCCCTTGGGGACACAGCATTCTCTTTGTGATTTATTAGGCCATTGCGACGATGCCATGCGAAGTCAAGTTGGGGGGGGGTTGTTTTTTTTTTTTATGGGATTTTTTTTTTTGCATCGGTATCTTAAACTTCGCATACCATATCATCGCGATGGTCCTAATATGGAACACCACACCAAAGAAAAGTGTCTATTTCATTTTTTTTGGGGGGGGGGGGGGGGGGGATAAAAATGCTATTTAGACCGTTCCTGATAACATGTTATAATTTTAAAATATGTTGTTTTGTTACACATTGCTTATTAGTTATTACAAATGGTTATAAAATAATTTTAGAAAAACATCGGCTATATGGCATAAACTTATTGATTCTTTGGGTATCGAATATAATGTGATTTACGCCAGAGAGATGTACTTACGGCTAAGGACACTGGAAGAGATCGAAACATTGTCGTCTGCTGACTGTACCATGATGACCTTTGGCTCATTGAAAACTGTGTAGTTCTCAGAACGCAAAACGTCTGCTGCTTTGTGTATTATGCCGGAGACGTATTCCTGAACTGTAAAAAGAGAAAATGAATCGTGCTATAGAACAAATCTGTTCCGTGAGCCATGTCAGCTCTTTAACTTTATTTGAATTTAACGATAAATGCCGAGGCAAAGGAATATGCCACACCTCGTTTACTGCTGTTGAACTATAGAATTTGTGACTTGTGTTGACTAGATAACCACCAAGATTTCTTTATAGGCGACAGGGAATAAAAGAAAAAACTAGGATCTGGAGCAACATTTAAAATATACTAAATATGTCATATGTGAAGGTAGTGGGGCTCGAACCCGCAACCTCCAGAATGAGTGGCAGTCCACTGGCACCAGAGTACTAGACTGCCCTGTAATTTTAACAAAATAAATACCCCAAAATATACCTAAATAACTCTTTATCATAAAAAAACCCCTAAATAATGGTAAAAAGTCATTTTCTGACAAACCCCCGTATACACTGTTCTATATTATTCACATGGTATTGAACGTTTTCGACAGGGGTCCGTTCCCCGCTCTTTTTGTATTATTCAAAGGGAGCAATTGAAGATCAACAGCGGTCGCGTTTAACAGACAATATATTTATCTACCAAACTGGTAAGTAACACTTTTAAAAAAGGTACCGTTTCTATAAAATTCTTAAAGAATATTGTGCTATTTCGCTCACCCGTTTTCCTTATGGTTTTCTGTCACTGCCGACTTCCGGTTCACCTTTCAATTTTGAAACAATTCGTTTTCATTGGTTGAAAATATTCCGCGTTATATTTCGCGCACTGTGTCAAATTATTGCATTTCGTATGTAAACAAGCTAAATGCCGCTAAGCGGCCGTAGCTGTTAACTTGTGGATAAGTAGGTACAGGAAATTTATTTACTGTAAAACCAATTTGTAAAACGTTACGTTAGCAGCGCAAAGTATCACTTCTGTGCATAACCGTATGACGTTTTGAAAGGTCATTTGAGTTGAACCGGAAGTCAGCAGTGACAGAAAATATCAAGAAAATGGAGAGAGCGGAAATAGCTCAATATTCCAGAAGAATTTATAGAAACGGTAGCTTTTAAAAAGTGTTACTTACCAGTTTGGTAGATAATTATATTGTCTGTTAAACGCGACCGCGTTGATCTTCAGAGTGCTTGCTTGAATAGCACAAAAGAGCGGGGACCGGACCCCCCTGTCGAAAACGTTCAACAGGACCATGTGAATAATATAGAACAGTGTAGAACGGAGGTTTGTCAGAAATGACTTTTACCATTTTTTTTCATGATAAGGTGTTATTTAGGTATATTTTGGGGTATTTATTTTGTTAAAATTACAGGGCAGTCTAGTACTCTGGTGCCAGTGTGGCAGTCACATTAACCTCTAAATATACATCGCAGCATTTCTGAAGGTAGATTAAAAATTCGGGTAAAAAGTTAATTACACAGAAAGAAGTACCTAATGTGTCAAAGGTATCACGATCTGTTGTCTCCACACCTTCGACAGGAACACCTATATTGAAAAAAACATATTTGTGAAAGTTTGCGATACGTTCTTTTAAAACTATAGGTTCGTGTTTTACATAGATATTATCGTATGATTGTCATTGGGTAAATGAAATACCACGAAGAAAATACTTTTGAAGAAATAATTTGTTTTCGTTTTCGCATTTAAAATCACATCTCCATCACTCAGGAAAAAACGAAATACTAAACACAATATGTTTTAGGGATATTACTGACGCGTTCACGTTTACCGTACATTCGGTCATACTATTGTTTTGACTTCGGTATTACAAGGGAAGTAATTTGGAAGATCCGGATCTAGTAAAGTTCTAAAGAGTTGTTCATCGGTACTCATATATATAAGTAATGGAAGAGCATAAAACAGAAACATTGTCTAATTTCATATTCAAGTCTCCTTCACATAAAGTCAGGAGTCAACTTGAATTCCTCAAAGATATAGTCAGGAGCTGACTTGAATTTCGCTTACAAAAAGTTAGGAGTCAACTCAACTTTAATTTTTCAAAGATAAAGTCAGGAGCTGACTTGAACTTCTTTAAAAAAAAGTCAGGAGTCAACTTGAATTTCTCAAAGATAAAGTAAGGAGCCAACTTGAAGTTCTCAAAGATAAAGTTAAGACTCAACTTCGTTTCTCAATGATAAAATCAGGAGCGAACTTAAATTTCTAAAAGATAAAGTCAGGAGCCCACTTTAATTTTTCTAAGATAACGTCAGGAGTCAGCTTGAATTTCTCAAATATAAAGTCAGGAGCCCACTTTAATTTTTCTATGATTAAGTCAGGAGTCAACTTGAATTTCTCATCGATAAAGTCAGGAGGAATTTCTCAAAGATAAAGACAGGAGTCAACTTGAATTCTCAAAGAAATAGTAAGAAGTCGACATAATTTCTAACAAAAAAAGAGAGAAGTCAACTTGAATTTCTCAAAGATAAAGTCAGGAGCGGACTTGAATATCTCAAAGATAAAGTCAGGAGCGGACTTGAATATCTCACAGATAAAGAAAGGAGCCAAATTGAATTTCTCAAAGAAAAAAGTCACGAGTCAACTTGAATTTCTTAAAGACGAAGTCAGGAACCAACTTGTATTTCTCAAAGATAAAGTAGAGTCTGCTTGAATTTCTCAAATATAAAGTCAGGAGCCAACTTAAATTTCTAAAAGCTTAAGTCAGGAGCCAACTTAAATTTCTAAAAGCTTAAGTCAGTAGCCAACTTGAATTTCAAGAAGATAAAGTCAGGAGTCAACTTGAATTTCACAAAGATTAAGCCAGCAGTCAACTTTAGTTTTTACTAACCCTTTACAGTGGTCCTTGGAGCCATGTCATATAGTGCCGCCTTATCAGATTTATAAGGCTTTTTTGAAATGATCAGGTCGTCCGTACCAGTTTCATTTACAACTGATGCTGGGTCCACTGTCTGGCCCCTTCTAGCGTAAAATCTACGCCGAAGACGGTTTCTGAACCTTGCCCACTGTGAATAAAATCAATGAATTCATAATACATGTAATTACAAAAATGTACTAAAAGTAAAAGTCAAATGTTGTAAAAGACAATTTTGATCCAATTTATCTTCAACACTTACAAATTGTAAATGCACGAAGGGGTAAGGTTGAGCCAAGAAAGGAAACAAGAAGACATAATTAAAGAAAGGATAAATGGGAAAAACATCGCTTAAGCTAGACGATCAACTAAGATGATACTTATCAATCATGTTACAAATCTCATTTTACTGGTCTATGTCACTTATTAGCAGATAAAATGAAAAACTACTCCATACAAACTAGTCTAAGTTGATTATTAATATTATTATAACTAAGAAAGTGAAAACGATTTTCACTGTATTCAATGAAAATATAACTGCAATACCGAATAACTAGTAAATCATTATGTAGATACATGTAATAGGCAAAGGGACTTGGAAAATGTGAGAGAAGTGCAATGTAAATGTCAAATTATAAATATATGAAATGACATTTTACATCAAAGTACCAAAGACCTAAAATACCACCAGTTATTATACAGATCTAGGTCTTTGATGAAAATTGTTTGCGTGAATATAGACTTATAATATTATTATGTCATGTGTATAGAAGCACTCTTTACAATAAAGTCATGTAAGAGGAATACAAAACATTAGAATAATTATGTAATATATACATGTAAGCTGGTACTTAACATGTACAATGTGCGACAGTACTTATATGAAAATTAGCTCTACTTTTATTAAAATCAAAGAGAAATAATGAAAAGAAAACTAACCCTTTCGTTGACTGACTTCTTAAAACTGACACACCACGCAAAACATCCACAACGTTCACTATCCATTGCTAACTTTGTGCATATGTTTCTAAGTAAAAACTTTGCGATGCTAGTTACAATGGATTTCGAGGTTGCTAATGACAGACGTCGAAGTTTTGTTGCAATGACGTCAGAACGTCATTCTTGAAAGACGCAACCATAAACTCTGAATGCAGCCGAATCCGCAACATTTCGGACTTTTATTGGCACCGCCTTTGAGGGCGGGCCCAGTATATGGAATGTATTTTTCCAGAAGTCCATTGGTCATTAAATGCTGAAACACTTCAATCTTCGTTTTTTTAATTAAAAATCATAGGTGGTACGTAGGTCGAGTGGTTAACGCTCCGGACTACCAATCCGGAGGTCCCTGGTTCGATTCTCGAGCTAGGGTACCCGGGTTCCCTTGTATCTGCTTCACTCTGTCTTTAAAAAAGGACCACAATGAAAATAAGAGCTTGCTCTTTACTGTGTTATCCTTGGTAATAGGTACTGAAAAAATACATACATACAAAAACAATACGTCTACAATATTGGAGAACATGTATGTATCTTTAACTAAGACATGTATCTACGTCAGATCAGTAATTTTACCATTTTACCGTTGCATTTAGCATTCATAAATAAGCACATTTTGGCGTAGCTTTAAGGGCATTATTGGTTATCTAAAATGCCTTATTCCAGTACATTTCCATTTGTGTAACAAGGCGATTTATTGTATACTATTAAATTACATGTACTTCGGAGTGAAAATTACGTATGTTTTACACTTCAATGTAAAATGGAAATTTGACAAGAAGTGGTTTTCAGCAAAGAGCTCGTTAGTGTTCAAATGGACTCCAGCTTGTCAGAGCTATTTGATTCTGAAAACGACTAAAACAATTCATTGAAAATTTGGACCGCAAAAGGTTTTTATAAGGTTAAACGAACGGATGTAGGTATTTGCGATCTCGGCTTAAAAATGGTTGACAAGTCATTTAAGTTGTCTGATCTATGTAAATATGATGCAGCTCTTTGTAAAAGTACAATTTCAATTACTATGCAATTAAATCGCCCTATGAGAGGCAGCATGGAAATTTTCTTTGCATCATTAAAATAATCGAGATTTTTCGAATCCGTAGCTGCATGCATGTGCATATAATTGAAATATTGTATTAATTTTGTATGTGCTTAAAAATAAAAACAATATATTTTTTTACAAATCTAAGTTTGCAGAAAAAGGGGAGGCAACTCTGTCTTTACTTATTTAGGTCAACACGGTTTGTCTACCTTGGAAAAAAGGGAGGTCACTCTTTTTCTCTTTATTGAAGTCAGTACGATTTGTCACCATCTATCGAAACCACAGCACTAAAATCAAAACCACAGCACTATATATCAAAACCACAGCACAATCTATCAAAACTACAGCACCATCTGTCAAAACTACAGACCTACAGATCAAAACCACAGCACCATCTATCAAAACCACAGCACCATCTATCAAAACTGCAGCACCACATATCAAAACCACAGCACCATCTACCAAACCACAGGACGATATATCAAAAGGATAACACCATTTAATAAGTATGTATAGAAGGCAGCTATGGCGTTCCTTACACTACGGTAGCGCTTGTTACAGTACGCAGTGATTCGCTTAATTATTTTGTTAATATGTCGTCATTTTACGTTTTATATGGCCTTCACATACTTTTAAGTGAGTTTTGTAAACTACTGTTTGAATTTTTCAGGCCAGTGAAAGCTGTGGAAAATATTTTGGTTTAAAATGACTTGTCGCTTAAAAATCAGAGGAGACAACTCGTATTGACTTAAATAAACGAAACCAAAGTAACTTCCATTTGTTCTTCTCCTGTCATTTGCAGACTCGGACTAACATATACTAAGTTACTAGAGTGTTGGCAAATGGCGTAAGGGGAACAAAGGGAGGTAACTGGTTTTCCGTATTTAAGTCAGTACGAATTATCTCTCCTGATTTTGCAAATAGCGTCAGGGGACCAAATTGAGGTAGCTCTGGTTTTTCTAATTTAAGTCAGTACGAGTTTTCTCCCATGATTTTTGCAAATGACATCAGAGGAACAAAGGGTGATAACTCTGATTTTCCCTTTATTACGTCAGTACGAGTAACCCTCCTGATTTTTTGCAAATTGCGTGAGCAAAAACAAGGGGGATTATTCTGGTTTTCTAAATTTAAGCCAGTACGATTTCCCTCCCTCCTCTCCTACCTCCGATTGTTTGCAAATGGCGTGAGAAGAACAAAGAGATGCTTTTTTGATTTCGTAATTTAAGCCAATACGAGTTGTCTTCCTTGATTTTTGCAAATGGCGTCAAGGGAACAAAGGCGGGTAACTAATTTGCAATTAGCCAGGGGAACAAAGGATAGCAACGGTGCTTTTCCTAATTTGTCAGAATGGCGTGAGAAGAACAAAGAGAGGTAACTCTGCTTTTTCTTATTTTAGTCAGTTTGACTTGTTTCCCGAAATTTTTCAAATGATGTCACGGACACAAAGGGGAGTAACCTTTTGTTCCTAATTTAATTCACTACTAGTTGTCTCCGATGACTTTTAGCAAAAAACGTCAATGGAACAGAGGGAGGCAACATTGGTTTTCGTATTTAAATCAGTACGACTTGTTTCTCCTGATTTTGGCAAATGACGTAAGGGGAACAAAGGGAAACAACCCTGGTTTTCCTAACAAATTTCAGTATGACTTCTCTCCCCTGAGTGAGACGAAAAGAGATGTTTTGTTGATTTCGTAATTAAAGTCAATACCAGTTGTTTCCCTTGATTTTTGCAAATAACGTCAGGGGACCAAAGGGAGGTAACTTAAGTTTTCCTAATTTAAGTCAGTCAGAGTTGTCTCCCCTGCTTTTTGCAAATGGCGTCAGGGGATCAAAGGGAAGAAACTCTGGTTTTCTAAATTTAAGTCAGTCAAAGGGTAGCAACTCTGATATTCCTAATTAAAGTCAGTTCGATTTGTCTCCCCTGACTTTTTGCAAATGGCGCCAGGGGAACAAAGAAAGGCAACTTTTATTTTCCTTATTAAAGATAGTACGAGTTATCTCCCATGATTTTTGCAAATGGTGTCATCGGAAAAAAGAGAAGAAACTCTGGTTCTCCTGACTCAAGTCTCTACGAGTTGTCTCCCCTGTTCTTTGCAAATGGTGTCAGAGGATCAAAAGAAGGTAACTTTGGTTTTCCTAATTCAAGTCAGTTGCCTCCCCTGATTTTTGCAAATGGCGTGAGCGAAATAAAGGGAAGTTACTCTGGTTTTCATAATTTTAGTCAGTACGAGTTGTCTCCCCTGATTTTCGCAAATGGAACAAAGGTAAATAAATCTGAATTTCCAAATGTGTCAGTACGAGTTGTCTCCCCTGATTAATGCAGTTGGCGTCAGGAGAACAAAGGGAGGCAATGTTAGTTTTCCTTATTTAAGTTAGTACGAGTTGTCTCCCATGATTTTTGCAAATGGTGTCATCAGAATAAAGAGAAGCAACTCTGGTCCTCCTGACTCAAGCCTCTTCGAGTTGTCTCCCCTGATCTTTGCAAATGGTGTCAGGGGAACAAAGAGAAGAAACTTTTGTATTCCCAATTCAAGTATGTACGCGTTGTCTTCCATGATTTTTGCAAATGGCATCACGAGAACAATTGGAAAAAAACCTGCTATTCCTAATTTAAGTCAGTACGATTTGTCTCCCCTGAGTGTTTGCAAATGGCGTCAGGGGAACAAAGGGAGACAACTTTGGTTTACCTTATCTGAGTACGGGTTATCTCCCCTGATTTTTGCAAAGAAGGCAACTGTGGTTTTCCTTACTCAAGTCAGTTCGCGTTGTCTCCTCTAATTTTTGCAAATGGCGTCAGCGGAACAAAAGGAAGTAACTATGGTATTCCTAATTTAAGTCCGTACGAGTTGTGGCCCCTGAACAAATTGTGTCGGGGGAACAAAGGGAAGCAACTCTGGTATTTCTTATTAAAGTCAATACGATTTGTCTCCCCGAGTGTTTACAAATGGCGTCAAGGGAACAAAGGGAGGCAACTTTAAATTACCTTATTGAACCGAGTACGAGTTGTCTCCCCTGATTTTGCAAATGGAGTCATCTTAACAAAGAGAAACAACTTTTATTCTCATTGCTGAAGTCAACACGAGTTGTCTCCCCTGATCTTTTCAAGTGAGGCAACTTTGGTTTTCCTTATTTAAGTTAGTAAAAGTTGTCTCCCATGATTTTTGCAAATGGTGTCATCGGAAAAAAGAGAAGAAACTCTGGTTCTCCTGACTCAAGTCTCTACGAGTTGTCTCCCCTGATCTATGCAAATGGTGTCAGGAGATTAAAAGAAGGTAACTTTGGTTTTCCTAATTTAAGTAGTTGTCTGCCCTTGTTTTTGCAAATGGCTTGAGCGGAACAAAGGGAAGCAACCCTGGGTTTCAAAATTTTAGTCAGTACAAGTTGTCTCCCCTGATTTTCGCAAGTGTTCTCAGGGGATTAAAAGGAAATAAATCTGGTTTTCCAAATTTGTCAGTGCGAGTTGTCTCCCCTGATTAATGCAAATGGCGTAAGGGGAACAAAGTGAGGCATTTTTGGTTTTCCTTATTTAAGTAAGTACGAGTTGTCTTTATGATTTTTGCAAATGGTGTCATCGAAATAAAGAGAAAAAACTCTGGTTCTTCATTAAAGCCTCTACGAGTTGTCTCCCCTGATCATTGCAAATTATGTCAGGGGGACAAAGAGAAGTAATTCAGGTATTCCCAATTCAGGTATGTACGCGTTGTCTACCACGATTCCTAATTTAATTCAGTACGATTTGTCTCCCCTGAGTGTTTGCAAACGGCGTCAGGTGAACAAAGGCAGGCAACTTTGGTTTAACTTATCTAACAAAGTACGAGTTGTCTCCCCTGATTTTTGCAAATGGTGACATCGAAACGAAAAAAAAAGAATCTGTGGCTTACCTTACTCAAGTCAGTGCGCGTTGTCTCCCCTGATTTAAGCAAATTGTGTCAGAGGAACAAAAGGAAGTAACTCTGGTATTCCTTATTAAAGTCAATACGATTTGTCTCCCCCGAGTGCAATTGGCGTTGGGAACAAAGGGAGGCAACTTTAAATTATCTTATCTAACCATCTTAACAAAGAGTAGCATTTTTTGTTTTCAATGTTGAAGTCGGTTCGAGTGGTCTCCCCTGATTTTTGCAAATGGCGTCAGGGAAATAAAGAAAGGTATTTAAGTTTTCCTAATTTAAGTCAGTACGAGTTTTCTCTTCTGATTTGTGCAAATGGCTAAGCAGAACAAAGGGAACTCTGGTTTTTCTAATTGACGCCAGTACGAGTTGTCTCCCCTGATTTTTTGCAAATGGTGTCAGGGGAACGAAGAAAAGTTTTAAGTCGGTACAAGGTGCCTCCCCTGATTTTGAAAATGGCGCCAAGGGAACAAAGAGAAGTCAATCCGGTATTCCTAATTTAGGTCAGTACGAGTTGTCTCCCTTGAGTTTTTGCAAATGGCGTCCAGGGAACAGAGAGAAGGAACTTATGCAAATGGCGTCATAAAAAAGAAAAAGCAAATCTGGTTTTCAAAATTGAAGTCAGTACGTGTTGTGAACAAAGGGAAGTAACTCTGGTTTTCCTGAGTCGGCCCCTTGAGGCATCAGGGGAACAAAGGAAGTAACTCTGGTTTTCCAAATTGAACAGTAAGAGTTATCTCTCCTTAGTTTTTGCAAATGGCGTCAGGGGGAACAAAGTCACTTTGGGTTTCCTTATTTTTGTTAGCACGACATGTCTCCGATGATTTTTGCAAAAGGCGCCTTGGGAACAAAGGGAAATTACTCTTCTTTAAGTCATTACTAGTTGTCTCCCTTGATTTTTGCAAATGACGTCAGGGGAACACAGGGTGATAACTCTGGGTTTCCTAATTTAAGTCAATGCGATTTGTCTTCCCTGATTTTGCTAATGGCGTCAGGGAAACAAAGGGAAGTAACTATGGTATTCTTAACTGAATGCAGTACGGTCTGTTTACCAAAAGTTTTTGTAAATGAAGCCAGATGAACAAAGAGAATATAGTATACCTAATTAAAAGCAGTACGGTTTGTCTCCCCTGAGATTTTGCAAATGGTGTCAGAGGAACAAAGGGAGGCAACTTTGGTTTTCTAAATTTAAGGGAGAACGAGTTGTTTTCCATGATTGTGCAAATGGCGTCATCGAAACAAAGAGAAGCCACTCTGGTTGTCCCTATTTATGTCAGTACGAGTTGTTTCAACTGATTAGTGCAAACGGCGTTAGAGGAACAAAGGAAGGAAACTCTTGTTTTCTAAATTCAAGTCAGTACGAGTTGTCTCCCCTATTTTGTGCAGATCGCGTCAGATGAACAAAGGGAAGTCACTCTTGTTTTCCTTATAGATGTCAGTACGCGTTGTCTCCCCTGATTTTTGCAAATGGTGTAAGGGGATCAAAGGGAAGTAGCTATGGTTTTCCTAATTAAACTCAGTACGATTTGTCACCCCTGATTTTTGTTAACGGCGTCACGGAAACTAAGCGAAGTTGCTATGGTATTCCTCATTATAGTCAGTACGAGTTGTCTCTCCTTTTTTGTTGCAAATGGCGTCAGGGGAACAAAGAGAAGCAACCCTGGTTTTCCAAATTTAAGTCAGTACGAGTTGACTTGCCTGATTTTTGCAAATGGCGTCAGGGGAGCAAAGAGAAGCAAATCTGTTTTTTTTCTAATTTAAGTCAGTACGAGTTGTCTACCCTGATTTTTGCAAATGGTGTCATTGAAGCAAAGAGAAGCAACCCTTGTTTTCCAAATTTAAGTCCGTACAAGTTGTCTCCCCTTAGTTTTTGCAAATGGCGTCAGGGGAACAGAGAAGCAAATCTGTTTTTTTTTAATTTAAGTCAGTGCGAGTTGTCTACCCTGAGTATTGCAAATGGTGTCATTGAAGCAAAGAGAAGCAACCCTGGTTAACCTAATTTTAGTAAGTACGAGTTGTCTCCCCTAATTTTTGACAATGGCGTCAAGGGAACAAAGAAAGTAGCTCTAGTTTTCCTAATTTAAGTCAGTACAATTTATGTCCCCTGACTGGTTTTCCGAATTTAAGTCAGTACGAGTTTTCCCTTATTTTTGCAAATGCAGGAGAACAAATGGAAGTAACTATTGTATTCCTTATTAGTCAGTACAAGTTGTCTCCCCTGATTTTGGACAATCATGTCAGGGGAACAAAGTTACTCTTCGTTAAGTCAGTAGGAGTTGTCTCCCCCGAGTGTTTGCAAATGATATCAGGGGAACAACGGGAAGAAACTCTCTTATTAAAGTCAGTAAGATTTTGCTCCCCTGAGTGTTTGCAAATGGTGTCAAGGGATAAAGGGAGGCAACTTTTGGTTTTCCTTATTTAAATCACGACGAGTTGTCTCCCCATTATTGCAAATGGCGTCATCGAAACGGAGTAGCAACTTGGTTTTCCTAATTTAAGTCAGTACGATTTGTGTCCCCTGAGTTTTTGCAAATGGCGTCAGGGGAACAATGGAAGATAACACTAGTTTCCCTTATTTAAGTTAGTACGAGTTGTCTCCCCTAATTTTTGCAAATGATGTCAGGAGAAAAAGGGAATTAACTCTTGAATATCCTAATCTAAGTCAGTACGAGTTGTCTCTGATTTTGGCAACTGCGTCAGGCGAACAAAGGGAAGTAACTCTTGTTTTCCAAATTTAAGTCAATACGATTTGTTTCCCTCGGTATAGAAAGGGAGGTTACCCTGTTTTACTAAATTAAGTCAATACGATTTGTTTGTGGTAACTCCGTTTTTACTTATTTTAGTCAATATGATTTGTCTCCCTTAGAAAAGGGATGTTACTCTTCTTTTCAAGTGTCAAACTGTCACAAAATACTTCCGTCAAGGCTGTATAACTCAGTTTCTGTTTCTGTTTTGTAAAACCTTTCAGAACTATTGAGCCGACAAGGTTTATTGACCTGTTTGAAATATAGAGCTGAAAAGGCTTATATCATCATTTTTCGATAATTCAAGGGCCATAATCAAAAATTGCTTAGGCTGATTTAGCTGGCTATTGAACTTGACTAAACATGCCTACACACATGTTCACCAAGTTAGTTAAAAATCGGATGAAACGGTTTGACTTAAGAGAGCGGAAAGGGCTAATTTAGCCGATTTTGCATAATTCAAGGGCCATATTCCAAAAATACCTTGGGCGATTTGGCTTGTTTTCGAACTTGGGCTATATATTATGCCCTCAAATTTGATCACAAAGTTTGGCGAAGATCTAATGAAAAGTGTTCGACCTAGAAAGCAGACAACTCTAAATTTATCACTAAAAGGAGCACTCGCTAAATGGGACCAAAAGAAAACAACAACATAACCACACACTTGGTTGTACAAAAGTCGATTATCGACATTAGATCTGGCGACAGGCAATGTAATGGAGCAAGGCATTTAGATCACCCTTATACCTACCTCCATCTGTGTTTTTGTTGAAGCACATAAAAATGCTTTAGTGGTTAAATTACTTGTCCAACGTTGACACCTTCTTTGGATAAAGATACATACATGTTATCCAGTTCTTTGCAACATTGTAGACTTGTGTTTAGATGTCAGCTTTAGAATCAGGTGCTATCTAAGCAGTTTACAAATATAATAGCTCGCACGTCTCTGGTAAAAATCAAGTTTAATTCATTTTGCACATTCAGGTAAAATTAATTGCATACAGAAGCTTGAAAACTTATTTGTCATTTTTATGTCAAATTTCGTTTATATGCTGAAAATACTGCATGTACTTGTTGTTCATATATTTATTTTTAGAAGTGCGTGTGTTTTTCAAACAAACTGAAGATTATATTAAATAGAACGTATTTTTTAATAAACACTCAAGGCATCGCCTTCCAAAAACTACATACATTTTTAATAATATTTTAGCGTTAAAAATCGAGTGTCTTTGGTAGTCTACGGGTGTCTTGTGGTAAGTAGTCGGCCTGGAAGGATCATACTGGTCTTTATTAGGAGGTGGTCTTTTACACCGGTTTGACTTAATTAGTTATGTCCACATGCATCTTTCACTTATTTAAGAATAACTTCCATATCTTCAAGTCTGTGGTACATGTTTTTGTAATTTGAAGTTTCTTGCACATGTTCCTGTTTCTCTCATACAGTCTCGCATGTGTACATTCATCGGCAACAAGGTTGCATTATCCACGCAGTTTAAAATACAGAATGAAAAATGTACTGTAAACCAAGAAATTTCATGTCAATATTCGTGTTAACCAATTTTGTACCAATAGGCAATTCTTTACTTTGACGCGATGCCATATTAACAAACTACAAAATGGACGTAAATATAGTATGTTTGTGAAGTAATGAAAACTGATCTGCACATTATTCTATGTGCTGGAAACTGGCCTCTGCGAATAGTGAAAATTACATAGTTTACAGTATAAAATTATTATTATTATTATTATTATTGTTATTACTATAGTGATTGTTATGGTTATTATTAACACATCAATTCATACAAATTCATAGTCTATTTTAAACTGCCTAACCTAAGTGAATTTGCTATGTAAGCAAAATTGATCAAGAGGCATTGGCGTCGTATATGAGAGAAACATCAAGAACTGTTAAAGACCAAACCTTGCACTTTTAACTACAACTGGCATTTCGGTCTAAAAAGTTTAACATTTAAATCACAAAAAATAAAAATAATGCATGTGTAGTGAAAGTCAAAATTCAGATCTCTTGAACATCAAAAATAGGTTAATACTGTGATCTGAAATATGAAACTTACATAATCTGTATCTTTAAACATGTTTTGCAACATCCAGGTCTTTTAAGTTACATTCAAATCTTAAACATGGAAAAACAATATCAACAAGAGCTGTCAGTAGGACAGCGTGCTCGACTTTTTTAGTGCTTGCCAATAAAACAAAACTTTGACAGTTAAGGGCACACAAGACTTTAACTAGGAATTTCTAAGTACAAATCAAGAAAATTTTTCACAGAGTTATTTTCTTTTGCTTACAGATAGGTCTTACGATGGTACATAAGTACTCCAACTTTCAAAGTAATATCTCAAATGGTTAAGTTAACAAGTGGACAAGAATGAAAATTTTAACTGAGTTTCTAAGTCAAAAACGGCCATAATTCATATAAAATCCTTGACAGAATTACCTTCTCCTGCCCATGTTTGGGAATCATGATGGTAAACAAGCATTCCAACTTTCAAATTAATATCTCAAACAGTTCAGTCAAAAAGTGGACTGGTACGAAAAAAATTTAACCAAGATTCTAAGTCGATAAAAAGGCCTTAATTTTTAAAACAAATCCCTGACAGAGTTACCTTCTCTTGCCTGCAGATGGGGGTAATGATGTGAAATAGCATTAAAAGTTTCAAAGCAATATCTCAAAGGGTTAAGGCAACAAGTGGATTTTACCAATATTCAATGTATTTTCTAAGTCAAAAGGGGCATAATTTTGTCAAAAACCTTGACAGAGTTATGTCCTCTTTTTTTTGTTGATGAAGGCCGTGATGGTAAACAAGTATGGTTAGTTTCAAAGCAATACCTCCAATGGTTTTGAAATAAAGTGAGGTGGTACGAAAAACTTAACCAAGCTCAATACACTTTCTAAGTAAAAAAAGGGCCATAATTCTGTCAAAAACCTTGACAGAGTTATGTACTTTGTCTGTAGATGGAGGTTATGATGGTAAACAAGTATGGTAAGTTTTAAAGACATACCTCTAATACTTCGAAATAAAAGTGGGGTGGTACGAAAAACTTAACCAAGGTGTGACGCCAACGCCGACGCCGACACCGACGCCGACGCCGGGGCGAGTAGGATAGCTCCCCTTTTCATAGAAAAGTCGAGCTAATAAAACGGTTGAGGTTTACATATACAACACACTCAAGCCCGTGTTTAAGATCGTGCTGCTAAGAAAGACCAGCAGGGGCCAAACCTGCTGTATCCCTTTATAGTGGAGACATCTTTGAATAAAGACCACCTGTCAACAAACATCAAATTAATTTCTTCTAGTCTACCGTCTTTGTTCTCCGGTTCTCCGTCCTTAAGATGGGGCCTTATATGGAATGTATTTGCCAGAAGTCCATGGAAGGAACAGTCACAAAGTGCTGAACCATTTTTATACAAAAGAAGGGAAATAGTATTGACTTCAAAACTGACCTTCTTGGCCAACTATTTAACGGAAGACATCCATAGACTACACAAAGGCACACAAAAAAACGCCAAAAATATTGTAATAAATTGGCTGTCTGGTTAGCACAGTGGTTAGCACACTCGCTTCTCACCAGTGCCACACAGATTCGAGTCCATGTGAGATGGTAAGTGGTCACTAGATCGGACAGGTGGGTTTTCCCAGTAAGGCCATAATACACCAACACCGGTGCGGTCAGTTCGAAAGCTTGCATTGTTTTATGTTTGTTGTTATTTGTATCTTGCCGACATTAAATAAAGAATCTTTATCTAATCATCATCATCATCATCATCATCATTATCATCATTATTATTATTATCATTATTATTATTATGAAATGTACAGTTTCGTATTATGTAGCTGTCTAATCAGAATCATTTTGTTAAAAATACATCTACAATGTTGCAAAGAACTCGAGAACGTGTATGTATCTTTATCCAATAAAAGCATCTACAGTGGCCAAGTAATTTAAAGTGACATTATGCTCATCTTACCGCACATATTGTATTTTTGGTGACAGTTTTATAAAAGCAATTTTCGGTAGCTGTGCATTTAAATGTGTAAAACTAATGATAATGCCGCATTAATATTTGAAGTTGGTGCTTTAGAAATTAAAGAAATGGACTAATTAAATAATAATTCCTTCCTTGGCAGTGATCTCCCTTGTGTTATTAGTGTTGCTCGGCAGTGGAAGGGAAGCAACTCCGACATGCATTTGTTTATTTCTTAAATTGACTCTCCCAGTCAAAATAGGAAAAGTAATATTTGGAAAGTTATTATTTCGTACTGGTAGCAGGAATAGTTTGTTGTATTGGGTCAAAAGTTATTATTTCCTCTACCCTTTTCACACACACCTATTTCAGCTGGAATTTTACTTTTAAAAGATGTGCATAATGTCACTTTAACCAATGCATATAGCTTTTTCATGTGTATTCCAACAACACACACAATCATAATTCAGCGCGGGTATAAAGACATCAAGGGTAATCTAAATGCCTTATTCCCATACATTACCCGATACCAAAAATGAAAGTATACACATAAATATCAATCAAAGCATTGCTTGGAAATATCAGTAGATTTGCAGATTGCATAATGTACGTGTGCAACAAAAACAAGAGCTGTATATAAGACAGCATGCTCGACTATTCTCAGTGCTTGCCAATAAAACAAACCTTTTGTCAGTAAATTTTAAAACAAAGTTCTGTTGACTGAAGTGTAAACTAAAAGACTGTAATCATGAACAAGAGCTGTCTCAAGACAGCACGCTCGACTATTCGAAAGCTTGTCAGTAAAATGTTTTTGTCTAAGAACAGGACTGGTGCATTGTGTAATTGTCTAAAAGAATAAAGGTCAAAGATATGAAACTTGTTCAAAGATCTTTGTACATTACGTTCAAAGCCTTACCCTGGATTCTGTAAGCCAACTGGAGGGAGGAGGGGTGGGGGGACTAATTTCAAAGAAATACATGATCTTGTATATTTGATCATGAATAAGTTTGTAACATTTCAAAATTGATATGCATAAATTAAAAAAAGCATAACCGCTGCATGCTGCATAATTATTTTATGACATTTCATATGTAAGCTATCTCCAGTATTTCCATATAACAGTTTGGTAAAAACTGTGAAAATATTCTAAATTAAAAAGGGGCATAAATATGTCAAAAATAAAAACAGTGGTGAAGATGTTGATAGTAAACATACATTTTAAGTTTCAAGTCAATACGTTCGCTAATATTTAATATATTTGACTTTCTAAAAATCTTTAACCAAAAATTCTAAATTAAAAAGGGGCATAAATCTGTCAAAAATCAAAACAGAGTTATGGGGATTGTTTCCCCAGGTGTAGATGTTGGTGGTAAAGATAAATTTTGAGTTTCAAGTCAATACCTTTGATAATATTCAAGATATTTGACTTTATACAGAACTTTAACCAACGCAGACGCCCACGCCCGGGCGAGTGCAACAGCCTTCTTATTCTTCAAATAGTCGAGCTAAAAAACGTCTAAAGCTATCTACGGTTACTTAGTTGTTTGATACATATGAACACTATTGCCAAATTTCATATGTGCATGATAGCACATTGCATGCAAAACTAAAACCAACTTTTCTAAGTCAAACAAGGGGCATAATTTGAAATAAATTCATACAAGAGTTATCTAACTTGAAAGTATGTCACCCATGCAGCCTCAGTATCATAAGTGGGTATTGGGATATGTACATGAAGTACCTTGCACGCAAAACCTTAAGCAAAGCTGCAACACCAACGTCGACACAAAAGTGACTGTAATAGCCCCCCTTCCTTATTTTTTGACAAGTCGAGCTAAAAACAAACAAGTGGGCACCCCGGGCGGTGTAAATTTTGATCCAGGGGTCAACATTTGAACAATCTTGGTAGAAATCCACTAGGTCATTCCACATACCAAATATCTAAGCTATGAGCTTTCCTGTTCATGAGAAGAATATTTTTAAAGTTTTTCGTTTCCGTTGTCATGGCAACAATAGTTCTGCATAGAATGAAATCATTTGAACAATTATGATAGGGTTTCATCCTAGGAACATCCTTGCATAGTTTCATCAACATTGATCTAGTGGTTTCAGATGAGATGTTGTTTGGAGAAAATGTGAACGGACGACATACGGTGTACTATGTACGGCGGCCGCGCCGGACGGTGAGCACCTAATAGCTCACTCTGGCACTATGTAGATCTTTGGCGTCAGTTTCATGCGACTTGTCTTCTATGGTCAATATTCACATTTTCAATAGGGCCAGAAAATCTTGAAATCCCTCCATCCATAATTCCTGAAAAACAAAACCTCACATTAAATCGACTGATAAAGTTATCAACAAAAGCTGTATCATGACAGCACATTCGGCTATTCGAGGGCTTGCCAGTGAAATGTGTTTTTGTCTAAGAATAGGTATATTACGTTATTGTGTAAGAATTGAGGTGAGACTTATCAAACAATAAGAGCTGTCCCTCATAAGTGGCGAATGCCCCCCCCCATGTTGTCTCTCAGTCTGTGTCCTTGACCTTCAAGATGGGGAACCGGTACTTGCGCACAACACTTTATCTCCATATGCTGAATTCATTTTAAAATATTTCATTGTATAACAGAGTTACAATCCGGACATTAACATATGTCTAAATACAGGATTCTAAATTGTCTGACCTCTAAGTGTGACCTCGATATCCAAGGTAGAACCCGGAACCTACACATGACATGTCATCTCCATGTGCTCAACAATTTTGCCATATACATTGTAATTTAAAAATCATTCAATGCATGACAGAGTTACCATATATACAGGATTTCATTACCTTTAAACTCTGTGTGAGACCTTGCCCTTTGAGGTAGGGTAGTGGGAGTTAAACGCGGCACATTGTCTTGATGTGCTGAACATTGTGCCAAGTTATTTTAACAAGAGCTGTCCATAAGACAGCAAGCTCGACTATTGTGGGTGTTTGCTAATAAAAACAAAACTTTTATCAGTATAATAGCAAAACAAAATTCTGCTAACTATATAACTACTACTAGGAAAGTTGAATCATAAAAAAGTCAAAATCTATAACTATAGATTTAATTTTTGGTAAATTAATTGTTTGATACAAAATTTACCCCTGAACACTATTGCTAAGTTTGATATAACTACCATAAGTGGTTAATGAGATATGTGCATGATAGTACCTTGCATGCAAAACTTTAACCAATTTTTCAAAGTCAAACAAGGGCCATAATTTGTACTAAATTTAAAAAAGAGTTATCTGCCTTGACTGTGTGACACCTCTAAAGACATTAAAAAAGTTTCAAGTCAATATCATTAGTGGTTACTGAGATATGTGCATGATAGTACCTAGCAGGCAAAACTTTAACCAAATTTTCAAAGTCAAACAAGGACCATAATTTGTACTAAATTTATACAAGAGTTTTTTTGACTTGACTGTGTGACACGCCTTGAGACATTAATGAAGTTTCAAGTCAATAATATAAGTTGTTACTGAGATATGTGCATGATAGTACCTAGCAGGCAAAACTTTAACCAAATATTCAAAGTCAAACAAGGGCCATAATTTGTACTAAATTTATACAAGAGTTATCTGCCATGATTGTATGATACCTCTAAAGACATGAACAAAGTTTCAAGTCAATATCATAAGTGGTTACTGAGATATGTGCATGATAGTACCTAGCAGGCAAAACTTTAACCAAATTTTCAAAGTCAAACAAGGGCCATAATTTGTACTAAATTTATACAAGAGTTATCTGACTTGACTGTGTGACACCCCTTGAGACATTAATGAAGTTTCAAGTCAATATCTTAAGTTGTTACTGAGATATGTGCAAGATAGTACTTAGCAGGCAAAACTTTAACCAAATTTTCAAAGTCAAACAAGGGCCATAATTTGTACTAAATTTATACAAGAGTTATCTGCCATGATTGTATGATACCCCTAAAGACATGAACAAAGTTTCAAGTCAATATCATAAGTGGTTACTGAGATATGTGCATGATAGTACCTAGCAGGCAAAACTTTAACCAAATTTTCAAAGTCAAACAAGGGCCATAATTTGTACTAAATTTATACAAGAGTTATCTGCCTTGATTGTATGATACCCTTAAAGACATGAACAAAGTTTCAAGTCAATATCATAAGTGGTTACTGAGATATGTGCATGATAGTACCTAGCAGGCAAAACTTTAACCAAATTTTCAAAGTCAAACAAGGACCATAATTTGTACTAAATTTAAACAAGAGTTATTTGACTTGACTGTGTGACACCCCTTGAGACATTAATGAAGTTTCAAATCAATAATATAAGTGGTTAATGAGATATGTGCATGATAGTACCTAGCAGGCAAAACTTTAACCAAATTTTCAAAGTCAAACAAGGGCCATAATTTGTACTATATTTATACAAAGAGTTATCTGCCTTGATTGTATGATACCCCTAAAGACATGAACAAAGTTTCAAGTCAATATCATAAGTGGTTACTGGATATGTGCATGATAGTACTTAGCAGGCAAAACTTTAACCAAATTTTCAAAGTCAAACAAGGGCCATAATTTGTACTAAATTTATACAAGAGTTATCTGCCATGATTGTATGATACCCCTAAAGACATGAACAAAGTTTCAAGTCAATATCATAAGTGGTTACTGAGATATGTGCATGATAGTACCTAGCAGGCAAAACTTTAACCAAATTTTCAAAGTCAAACAAGGGCCATAATTTGTACTAAATTTATACAAGAGTTATCTGCCTTGATTGTATGATACCCCTAAAGACATGAACAAAGTTTCAAGTCAATATCATAAGTGGTTACTGAGATATGTGCATGATAGTACCTAGCAGGCAAAACTTTAACCAAATTTTCAAAGTCAAACAAGGGCCATAATTTGTACTAATTTTATACAAGAGTTATCTGCCTTGATTGTATGATACCCCTAAAGACATGAACAAAGTTTCAAGTCAATATCATAAGTGGTTACTGAGATATGTGCATGATAGTACTTTACAGGCAAAACTTTAACCAAAGAAGCAACGCCGACGCCGACGCACAAGTGACTGTAATAGCTCTCCATATTCTCCGAATAGTCGAGCTAAAAATCATCAATGCATGACAAAGTCACAGTCCGGACACGAATGTGTATATACAGGATTCCATTACCTTGAAACTCCGAGTGTGACCTTGACCGTTGAAATTGACGTGGGTCTTTACACGCATCACATCGTCTTGATGTGCTGAACATCTGTACACAGTTATTTTAAAATCTATCAATGCATGACAAAGTTACAGTCCGGACACGAATGTGTGCACATATATAGGATTCCATACCCTTTAAACTCTAAGATGACCTTGACATTTAAGATAGTGACCTGGGTCTTAAAGTGACATTATGCGCATTTTTTTCAAGTAAAAATCCAGCTGAAAATGGTGTGTTTACAAAAGTGTAGAGGAAATAATAACTTTTAACCCAATACACCAAACTCTTCCCGCTACCAGTATGAAAAAATAACTTTCAAAATATTGATTTTCTTATTTGACTTGGAGAGTCAATTTAAGAAAAGAACAACTGCATGCAGGAGTTGCTTCCCTTCCACTGCCGAAATCTCTACCAACATCAACAACGACACATTCAACTATCATTTTATCAGTCCGATTTTTTTATATCTAAAGCACCAACTTCAAATACTAATGCGGCATAATCATTAATTTAACACATTTAAATGCACAGCAACCAAAAATTGCTTTTATAAAACTGTCACCAAAAATACACTTTGTGCAGTAATATGCGCATAATGTCACTTTAAACGAGACACGTCGTCCTTATGTGCGGAACATTTGTGTCATATGATTTTTGGGCTCGGACAGACGGACGGACGGACAGACGGACGGACAGGGCGATTTTAATATGCCCACCTTCGTACCACTAACTTTTGCAATGTTTCCATGGTATCTGACAAGTGATTGCTAATAAAAAGCGCGGACATGGAGGGACGGACAGACATGGTGACTCCAGTTTAGCCCGCTTAAACTTTAGCAATGACGTTAATACAAATGTCCACATATAACAATGACAAAAGAGATTGCGGAAAAATAAGCAATTGCCCTACCACTAACCTAACCACTTTTCGCTGATATTCACGAACATATTAGTGTCAAGTTCACTGTTCTGGAAAAATATGAATATACCTACCAGAAATGGCATACAGTCTCCTTTATAGTCTCTTTAAAGGGCAAATGTATCTTGAGATTTTACAACTCAAATCCTTGTACATCTTTTGTTATTTCTTCTGTAGTCATAGACAAATCCACCTGCAGGGACAAAACATTTTTCTATGAAAAGGAGGATTAGTAAGAAAGTTGTAATGCGAACACCACATCCACCACGTGCACGATACGACACGTCTACCTGTATCTCTTCTGCAGTCTTAATTACGTATATTACAAAATATACTGACACCAAAAAGAAACTGTGCATTTGTGTAATAATTATCTGACGTGCCTTTGTCACCTTCAGCTTGCCTGATCGTGGAAGATCTCTAACGCTTCCATTTGACGGTAACGTTGTCGAAGGATCATGATGGTATTTCTGTGGCAGTTAAACTGCCTAGCGACGTCAGAGACGCTGACGCCGGATGCAAGTTGCAGAAGTGCATGAATTCGTTCATTTTCTTGAAACCGTGGCATCTTGTTAATGAGTGAAATTCAAATGTGTGATTTAATTATTGAAAAAGTTGCATTATAGCCTTCGGTCAGTTTGAAGGACATCCACGTGCTTAAATATTGGGTAAATTAGTGCAATGTATGAAAGATTATTTTGTTACTCATGATAGTAAAATCTATCTTTTTAAACATAGTAACGAAAAAGTTACGCTCAATATAAAAGTGCACAGTTTCTTTTTGGTGTCAGTATATAATAAAACATGACGTCATTTTTGTCTTTGCATTGCATTATCAACACTTAAATCACGAAACAATAACTATTTAACACGCACATCAGAAGATTCCATGTGAATAATAAACCTTAATTTATCCCTTACCCTGCTGATGGCAAGTGATTTTGACTCTGTGACCAGTGTAGATCATGATCAGCCCACATCTCTGTGCCCCCGAGTGTGTTGTCAATGTTCATCCTGTATGTAACTAGTGGTACGGTCCAAACTGAAAAATTTACAACTTCAGTTTAAAAATTAAGAAGGGAGGAACTTGCCATGTAGCGTGATTATAGAACTTTATAATGGACGTCCGGACCTGTGACTTACTATATGCATGTACATGAATGGAAGTTGCCTGAAGCCGGACTCCAGGTCAGTGAAATTATCGTTACAATCTTATTTTTACCAATGAGATACATGTGTTTGATTCTTCCTAGAACAAAATATACATGCATATTCATGCTATCGAACTTTTAGTTAATAAAAAAAAAAGTGACAGTTATTAAACATGATGAGATGGAAGATGTCATTTTCATTTAAAAAGTTTTATGTTATTTTCAAAATAAATCTAAGCCAGAAAAGGTAAATTTTATATCAGTTATAAAACAAATATGCAGCGAAAAGAGAAACTCGTGAATTTCTAATGCCGTTAGAACGGACGGACAGGGGGACACAACTGGCGATGTTAAAATGGGCTGTATTATTTTGGAATGCATACTTTGCTAAGAGATATTGTTTTATTTTGTATTTTGCATTTTAATTATATTTTAAAAAGTGTTCTTGTGTGACTGTGTTTTTTTCAAAGCATTATTGTTACTTAAGGTAAATCGCGGGTTTCCCCCACAAATCGGGTCATCTTCGCATCATTGTCCATGACAATTCCACGAGGCATGAACTTTTGTTACTAAGAAAAATACGGTAAAGTGATAATTTTCATCGAAACTGCGTTAAAAACGCCATCTAGCGGCGAGGTGTATTTTTCGTCGGTTTTCGTGTTTTTCCGACATTTTCCTGTCTACGCAGATAATGAAACGATCTAATTTTCAAAAATGCAAATTGAATGTTCATTCATTTATACATTCGAAAAATAAAACAAAACATTAATTTTGTCGCCAAAAAGAGCGTCAATTGTGAAAAAACGGCCCAAGAGATTTTAAACAAAAAGCGCTATGGATTCTTTAACCAATTTAAAGCATTTTTAACAAATAAAAAGACGGGTTACCGTCTTACATTTCGTGCCATTGAAACGTTTTTGAAGCGAAGAAACATGAGAAACTTTGGGGTAAAATACAAGATTGACGTGACGTAACAAGCATTTACTGACGTTAGCGTTGTTGCTTTATTATGCAGAAGTCATTTTAGGTATATCCTTCAATGGTTCATGTACTTTGTAGTCGATAATTATTTTTTTTAATTTGAATGGACACCGCATTTTAATAAAATGATAACGGTTGATCTTTGTGACAAAATATGTTCAATACCGGCGAGCGATTCCACTGTGTTACATAAGATATCGCGGAAGAAAATCTGCGTTTTAAATATCTTTATCATACATGTTCTACATGTATTAAGAGACAAATAGTACATGTATATCACAACAGCATTTAGTCATCACTTTTATTATAATGAAATGCTGTCTCAATATTAAGAATATTTCTACGGAACAGTCATGAAAATACTTACTAAATATTCCTTCATTTATAATTTTGAAATTCCAGTTCCTCTTTATTATTATTTTTTTGCTTTCCCTAAACAAGAGTGATAGGCTTGATATTCGAGGGGGAAATGGTTGTCTAAGAAAATTGGAATGGGATAGGCAAAAAAAAGTGAGAAAATATCAGGTGGGGTGGAAGAGGGTGGAGGTGAAGGGAGGTATCTTTTTCTGTGGTGTGGGGGGGGGGGGGAGAGTGTGGGGGGGGGAGAGGGTAGAAGGGGGGGAACACCATGACCATGCTAGGAAAAGCAATTGGGGGAAGTAGTTGGGGGGGGGGGGGGGGGGGGGGGGGGGGGGGTACATCATGACCATGCTGTCATAAGTAATATGATTTTAACATCAAACTAATAAAACAAGAGTGCCCTATATCGCTCACCTGGCTATTTTTTTTATAATATAAGGTCATTATTAGCACAAAGGGTCAATTTTGACCTTGGGGACATGATTTGATCATTCTTGGAAGATCTCAACTAGGCAATGATACATGCCAAAAATCTAAGCTCTTGGCCTTGTGGTTTCAGAAATAAAGATTTTTTTTATAGTTTTTCCTACATACGCCATTATGAAAACAAAAGACACCCGGGCGGGATCAATTTTGACCCGGGGATCATAATTTGAACAATCTTGGTAGAGGTACACTAGGTTATGTCACATGCTAAATATCTATGCTCTAGGCCTTGTGGTTTCAGAGAAAAAGATTTTTAATTTTTTTCCTTTCCGTTGCCATGGCAACCAGAGTTCTGCATAGAATACTTTTTTTTGAACAACTATGAAAGGGCTTCATACAAGGAACATTCCTGCTAAGTTTCATCATCATTTGCTTGGTGGTTTAAGAATAGATGTCGTTTGAAGGAAAATGTTTACGGACGTACGGCGTACGGCAGCCGGTGAGCGATCTTTATAGCTCACTCTGGCACTTTGTGCCAGGTGAGCTTAAAACACTTTAACCAACGCAGACGCCGGGGCGAGTGCAATAGCCTCCTTATTTTAAAATAGTCCAGCTAAAAATGTGTATATAATCTAGGATCATTCTCTTTATTTTCTATACAAGATATTCTAGCATTATTGTATACAAAGGGCTGTCTATGTAATAGATTGTTCAGGTCTTCAGAAGCGAAGAAATACCGGGACAGTGATACATGTGCTTGCTTTTTACTCTGATCTATCGCGGTTTGAACCCCTGATGTAACCTTCTTTTTTAATTTGGTCTATAATTCACATATATTGTCTTTCTAAAAGACATTTTTAACACTAATAACGTAGTATAGTTTCATACATTTTATGTGATTTCGTTTTAATCATGTTTATAATCTAATAATCAAAAATATAGGAAGAGAACCCAAACGAATTAACTAAACAGTTCCTTTTTAGGTTAAACTTATCTATCTTACATTGATTCAAAACAAGTTCTTGCAACTTATACATATGTTAACTAGGTGCAATAACTGCTTCCTGAAGTTCTGACAAGAACTCAAAAAAATCCGAAAGAAGCAATTGTTGATGTTGCGGCCAATGCCGGGATTCCAACCCACGACCACCAGGTTAGGGGTCAACCCATACACAACTGCGCTCCCATCCCTTGTTGGCCTCGTTAGCTCAGTGCATTCGCCTCCAGACCGCACAGTCCCGGATTCGAATCCTAACCGGAGCACAGGTTTGTCTTTGGGTAAGGACACTGATGTCAACTGGCAGCAGCAGTGATAAACTAGCGAGGGAGTAGTAGGATTTGAAATGGGTTTTCCAGAATGACTCAATAATCTATGACTGCTTTCTGCATAGTTAAATAAATTTTGTATAGATCGACTGAAAAAAACTCTCCACTCACTTTAGAAGGATGCCGCTAGCATAGGGTATATCCTGACGTCAGAGTATGGAGTTTCGCAAAAAGTATTCTTCTGGTCTCTCACACGTTCCACTTAGTAGTTTCCATGTCTTGTCTGAACTGTCTTGGTGAAATATCCCTACATAGATACGATGACAAATCAAAGTATGATATGTGGAAAATCTGAAGAAAAAAAAAGTGCTCTAAGAAAGTCACGGTGTGAAAATGAGTGCTAATTTATGTTAGCCTTTCTGCAAGTCTTTTAAAACCAGTAGACTATATAATATTCATTACTTAGTTGTGAAGAACGTTAATTTACAATGACCAGATGGTTACGATCACTTTCTTTTGACTGCGGGTGCAAAGGTTCGAATATCGGCACCTCAACAAATTTTTTTCCTTGTGCACAAAAAATTATCACCATTGTTTCATTATCGGAATAAGGCCGGAGGCCGAAAATGTATAAAGTGCTAGAATGGGGGTCCCATTTTTATTTAACTGTAAACAATTATTGGTACCTGCTTTGGGAGTAAAGTATGTTTAGTCTTGACTGGGTTTAAATGTTATGCTCTCACAGAGCTTACGTTGACTGCCACGAATGCGGAGAAGTTAAATAATACTAGCATTAACATTTTATTACAGTAACCATTGCTACCCTTTTACAAATAAATGTTGAAATTCGTTATTCTATGATTCCATAGCAACTGTATGGTGGATGATGTCAGGTACTGTAACTACTACTCATAATTCTGCATGATTTAAGCTGGTGTTTTGTCATATTATTACACGTTGTTGTTTTTTTCATGTGGTATATGTTGATATACCGGGTATTGCCCGCTTAGATTAATATTGCCCAACCTGATACCATGCTGAGATGGGTAATATAATTAAGAAATAATATGTATCCATGTTTGGTTTATCGTAGAATAACCAGAGTTTGGAGTTTTTATGCGCAAGAATATATCACGAAGGCCGCAGGCCTAAGTGATATATTATTACGCATAAGAACGACAAACGAGGGTTATTCTACCATAAACCAAACTTGGATATTTATTATTTCGATTCTAACACGACTTATTTGAAACAAAATTTGAAGAAAAAGAGAGAACTTTTTTCATTGAACGTATCACTTGCGTGCTACGCACCTAGATTTTGCCGTTGAAGTTACCTCCCGCGAACACTGTAAAGATGCTATTTTTCTTAACGTGACTTTCATTCATGAAAGATGTATACGCGGTGTTTCAGTTTTATTATCAAAAGCTTTAATAATCCAATTTTCAAGTAAATGTAACAGGCATTTAATTGATAGAAGTGTTTCGAATTTTCAGGGTACGCAATAGCGATTCAAGTTACGAAACATATTAGTTACGTGTATAGATAAATGACGTCACAGTTTCTCTTGACTAAAGACGTCACTGTGTAAACAAAAACAATAACAACAAAACAGTAAATAAAGTCAGTGTAAATGGTGTCGTAACATAAATCAAGTTAACTGGACGTGTGACATCCATCGGAACCCCCCGTTTTGCCCCAAGTCATCCACAGTATGCCATATAAGATTCACTATACGTCGGGTAAATTGAACAGCCAAAAACACGATGCGCGTGCAGCAACGATCAAGGTCGGTTTATTGCAGAATAACCCAAATAGATTTTGTTCTACATGTATGTAGGTTATTCACTGGTCGTGTTAGAATATTAAATATCCACACTGTGCGTCATTGCCACTAAATGACGTCGGAAATTGTGTAGAATTTTTGAGCAAATGAATTTTTCCATATATAGATTGTAGAAGAGTAACAGTCTGGAACTTCACTTTTATTTTTATTGATTTATACATAAATCATAGTGGTGTCAGTAGAGCTGAAATTTCCATTGTGAATTGAAGAAATGCACACGCATGCAACATGTCTGACATAGGGTAGATCTACAAGTAAGGGCAATTTCAATTGTATGTTACCTGTTTGACCCTTTAATACCACTTTCTTATAACAGAAAGTTTACCAATCAAAAGGCTGGAAATTTCATGGAAGGGTAATAAACCTATAAGCACACTCTTTCTTAATTACATTACGCTCTTTGCATTCTCCAAAACTATGAAAGTCCGAATAAAATGTACATATACATTGTACTTGTGAAGTCGAACTTTCAGTCAGCAGAGAAGCAATAAAGGAGTTAAACTTACCTGACTGACGACATTGACATCATCCTTCAAGATCAATCTAGACCATGATCAGCATGCACATCGGTCAGTGTCATCAGGGGGGCAGTCGGCTGACACAGCAACATGTAGGTGTATCTGTTGTAACGTCCATGAACGAGTATTTTGCTCCTATAAACGTGCATTAATGTTATAATAGTACGCCCATTTCATTCTTTAAAATGTTTTAATTTATTCTTCTTGTCATAAATAATAAATTGACTTGGATTTGAACTTTCATATCTTAATAGTTATTTAGTTCTTTTAAACATGAATATAAGGTAGGACACAGAGCCAGGCTAGTGTAACAACTGGGTTCATTTAAAATACAATAAGCTGGCGACAAGTGAATCATTATTCTGCCTTTGTGACAAGTACGGACCGAAATCAGTCTATACCATGCTGGTGATAAACCTTTCTGACTTGGCGACCAGAATAGGCCATATGATTTTATGCAACCGATGTCAAATATGTAAGTTTAAACAAACCCAATGGCGGCGAATCTTCTTTCATGACAAGTGAAGACTATGATCCGCTTGTACATCCGTGCCGCCATGTGAAAATATGCTGAATTTGCACCATAGTTATGTTGTAAGACCTACAAACAAAATGTTCCATAACCATAAACGCATATCATTTTAAATACAGTACACCCTTTTTAATCTTTATTTTTTATTTCAGTTAAAACATGTTATAAATAAGTTCTAACTTCTAGACCAATATCAACCATGATCAACTTGAACATCCATGTCGTCAGATAGCACTTGTGTCATTCAGCACTGTCTACGCAAAAAAGTCTTTAGGTGTAAGTATGTATTTCAAAACGTCCTTTAAATTCAATGTAAAATACTAACTTTAATTTACCTGTTAATTGATGACAAGTAAGTCTGCCAGATCATTGCACATTGGAGTGTCGTCAGTGGGCATTCAACTGTACAGTACCATAATTCTGTAGTAAGTTTCGTAAATGAATAGTCTGTACCTGTAAACTTGTATTTTTTATAACAGTACATCATGAAAAGCATATACATGTATAATTAAAATAAAATAAATAAGTTTCAACTAATCGAGCTTGTCTTCGAAAAATCATTGTAGACAATGATCAACTTCCATATCTAGGCCGTCATTCTACAATTGGTTCGATGATACAAAATTACTGATTGACTTCGAAATTCACTGTTGTCCGCCTCAGTGATCGAGTGGTAAGAGACACTGTAACGTCTCATAGATTGAGGGTCATGGGTTTGAGCCCTGCTACCGTCTAGGTCTCTTTTTGTGAGAAAGTTCGCAGTTTCTTACGTAGAATAGGAGTCTAGTATTTGTTCTACCCAGGAGCTACCTGCTAGTATTAGGTTAACTGCCCGCCTGTTAAAATGACCAAAAGCACGGTTGAAACGGATGTTAAAACACTACTACAACGGCATTGAAAGTCTGATAATAATGTATAGGCTACTCATATGTAGCCAAACATACAGCAACCAAACAATGTATAAAGTCGTTAATGAAGTCTTACCTTACTACTAACACATTAGTCTGCTTTCAAGACCAGAGTAGAGAACATCCGTGTGTTCAGGGGGCTGTCAGTTGATTCAGCACTATTGTTCTGTTGTGTGTTTTACAAACGAATATCTCTATCTGTGAATAACAGTATGTCATACTATCTTTGTAGCAACTGAGTCTGTTTTTACGGCAACGGTAGACCATGACCAAAATGCACATCGGAATCAGCACCGTCATACTGTTAGTTTATGTACTTTTAACTTCGGCGTAGAATAAATAAATTCAAACTTATCCGTTGGCGAGTCTCTCTTCTAGGCAAGTATAGACCATGATCAGCTTGCGCATCTCTGTATCATAAGGGGGTTGGGGATCGGCTGATTCAGTACCGCATCTCTTGTAAGTTTCGTACTTGAACGAATATTCTATACCTGTACTACATAAACTTGCATTATCGTTACAATAACACGTCAGTTTCATTTATAAATGGTTTTATTTTGCTTGCCATCAATGCCAAATTAAATCAAAATTGAAAAGATATGGGGTTATGATGAATAAGTATTCTAACTTTCATAGAAATATCTGAAATGGTTAGGTCAGTAAGTGGACTGATACTAAAAACTTAGCTTAGATTCTAAGTCATGAAGAGCAATCATTCTAAAGGAATTCTTGACAGAGTTACATTCTCTTACAAACAAATCACAATGGAGTCATGATGCCAACATGTATCAATATCTAAAAGGAATAAGTCAATAAGCATACCCAGAATCAATGTACTAATTTCTAACTCGAAATGTACAAAAAAGCCATTACTGATTACATAGTATGTTTTTGTTAAAAACATGTGGCCTAAACAGTCCTTAAAATTAAATATCTTCAATACAAGATGTTTTTGTCAAAATCACTTGCCTTTAATATCAAGCTTATAACTTATGAGAAGATTTTTATCGAAAGTTATTGGCCAACACATTACCTAAAATGAACCTACTACTTCTATGAGAAGTGTTTTTGTTAAATTGGTTGGCCTGAAAAGTAATTAGGTCAGTCCTTAAACTGAAACATATTCGAAACTTAACAGAATGTTGATAAAATTTAAATGGCCAAAATAGCCCTTCAATATCAATTATCTTCACAGAAGGTTATGTCTTGACAGAAATAATTTTGTCAAAAATGATTGGCCTAAACAGTCCTCTAATGATCCTACGGCTTCATGAGATGATTGGCCTAAACTGTCCTTACAGAGTTTCCAAATGGCATTAATGCTTTTGTTTCTGACGCTACTATATTGTCATATGTCTATAATAAATAATCTCAACCACTTACTTTCTCTTTTCAAAGCACTGGATACTGGACTGGGACTTTACTGTACTGTAAAGCCTGCTGGGTATAACCTATATCTCAGTTTTAGACCAGCTACTAAGATACACAATTTGTGCCTAACCTAGGAAGCCTGTTTGGCATTGCCAACTTGAAGACAGACTTACCATAAAGCACATTCAGAGGGAGTAATCACGGGAAGACGGAAAAAAATACCAAAAGCAAGGGTTGAGATTACAGACCTATAAAATATATCTACACTTGAGAAAAAGAGGTCAAAAGACCAAATCTTTTGTACAATGACTGACCTAAAAACCATGAAATTATCTTTGTGCACACACTTTATATGATGCTAACCACTAGCTACCTTTCTCTAAGGCACTCAACTTGTGCCTAACCCTGAAAGTCTGCTAGTTTTAGATTTTATCACATCTGTACAAAAATACATCAATGAAATCTTTAACAATTCAAATTGTGTTGCTAATCAAAGAAGAAAATGAATGCTTTTCAATAATCAGTAACCAAAGGCCAATTAAGGCTCATGTACACAAAGGCCATTACTGGTTACATAGTATGTTTTCGTTAAAAACATGTGGCCTAAACAGTCCTTAAAATTAAATATCTTCAATACAAGATGTTTTTGTCAAAATCACTTGCCTTTAATATCAAGCTTATAACTTATGAGAAGATTTTTATCGAAAGTTATTGGCCAGAACAATACTTAAAATGAACTTACTACTTCTATGAGAAGTGTTTGTGCTAAAATGGTTAGCCTGAAAAGTAATTAGGTCAGTCCTTAAACTGAAACATATTCGAAACTTAACAGAATGTTGATAAAATTTAAATGGCCAAAATAGCCCTTCAATATCAATTATCTTCACAGAAGGTTATGTCTTGACAGAAATAATTTTGTCAAAAATGATTGGCCTAAACAGTCCTCTAATGATCCTACGGCTTCATGAGATGATTGGCCTAAACTGTCCTTACAGAGTTTCCAAATGGCATTAATGCTTTTGTTTCTGACGCTACTATATTGTCATATGTCTATAATAAATAATCTCAACCACTTACTTTCTCTTTTCAAAGCACTGGATACTGGACTGGGACTTTACTGTACTGTAAAGCCTGCTGGGTAAAACCTATATCTCAGTTTTAGACCAGCTACTAAGATACACAATTTGTGCCTAACCTAGGAAGCCTGTTTGGCATTGCCAACTTGAAGACAGACTTACCATAAAGCACATTCAGAGGGAGTAATCACGGGAAGACGGAAGAAAATACAAAAAGCAAGGGTTGAGATTACAGACCTATAAAATATGTCTACACTTAAGAAAGTAGGTCAAAGACCAAATCTTTTGTACAATGACTGACCTAAAAACCATGAAATTATCTTTGTGCACACACTTTATATGATGCTAACCACTAGCTACCTTTCTCTAAGGCACTCAACTTGTGCCTAACCCTGAAAGTCTGCTAGTTTTAGATTTTATCACATCTGTACAAAAATACATCAATGAAATCTTTAACAATTCAAATTGTGTTGCTAATCAAAGAAGAAAATGAATGCTTTTCAATAATCAGTAACCAAAAGGCCAATTAAGGCTCATGTACACAAAGGCCATTACTAGTTACATAGTATGTTTTCGTTAAAAACATGTGGCCTAAACAGTCCTTAAAATTAAATATTTTCAATACAAGATGTTTTTTGTCAAAATCACTTGCCTTTAATATCAAGCTTATAACTTATGAGAAGATTTTTATCGAAAGTTATTGGACAGAACAATACTTAAAATGAACTTACTACTTCTATGAGAAGTGTTTGTGCTAAAATGGTTAGCCTGAAAAGTAATTAGGTCAGTCCTTAAACTGAAACATATTCGAAACTTAACAGAATGTTGATAAAATTTAAATGGCCAAAATAGCCCTTCAATATCAATTATCTTCACAGAAGGTTATGTCTTGACAGAAATAATTTTGTCAAAAATGATTGGCCTAAACAGTCCTCTAATGATCCTACGGCTTCATGAGATGATTGGCCTAAACTGTCCTTACAGAGTTTCCAAATGGCATTAATGCTTTTGTTTCTGACGCTACTATATTGTCATATGTCTATAATAAATAATCTCAACCACTTACTTTCTCTTTTCAAAGCACTGGATACTGGACTGGGACTTTACTGTACTGTAAAGCCTGCTGGGTAAAACCTATATCTCAGTTTTAGACCAGCTACTAAGATACACAATTTGTGCCTAACCTAGGAAGCCTGTTTGGCATTGCCAACTTGAAGACAGACTTACCATAAAGCACATTCAGAGGGAGTAATCACGGGAAGACGGAAGAAAATACCAAAAGCAAGGGTTGAGATTACAGACCTATAAAATATGTCTACACTTAAGAAAAAGAGGTCAAAGACCAAATCTTTTGTACAATGACTGACCTAAAAACCATGAAATTATCTTTGTGCACACACTTTATATGATGCTAACCACTAGCTACCTTTCTCTAAGGCACTCAACTTGTGCCTAACCCTGAAAGTCTGCTAGTTTTAGATTTTATCACATCTGTACAAAAATACATCAATGAAATCTTTAACAATTCAAATTGTGTTGCTAATCAAAGAAGAAAATGAATGCTTTTCAATAATCAGTAACCAAAGGCCAATTAAGGCTCATGTACACAAAGGCCATTACTGGTTACATAGTATGTTTTCGTTAAAAACATGTGGCCTAAACAGTCCTTAAAATTAAATATTTTCAGTACAAGATGTTTTTGTCAAAATCACTTGCCTTTAATATCAAGCTTATAACTTATGAGAAGATTTTTATCGAAAGTTATTGGACAGAACAGTACTTAAAATGAACCTACTACTTCTATGAGAAGTGTTTGTGCTAAAATGGTTAGCCTGAAAAGTAATTAGGTCAGTCCTTAAACTGAAACATATTCGAAACTTAACAGAATGTTGATGAAATTTAAATGGCCAAAATAGCCCTTCAATATCAATTATCTTCACAGAAGGTTATGTCTTGACAGAAATAATTTTGTCAAAAATGATTGGCCTAAACAGTCCTCTAATGATACTACGGCTTCATGAGATGATTGGCCTAAACTGTCCTTACAGAGTTTCCAAATGGCATTAATGCTTTTGTTTCTGACGCTACTATATTGTCATATGTCTATAATAAATAATCTCAACCACTAACTTTCTCTTTTCAAAGCACTGGATACTGGACTGGGACTTTACTGTACTGTAAAGCCTACTGGGTAAAACCTATATCTCAGTTTTAGACCAGCTACTAAGATACACAATTTGTGCCTAACCTAGGAAGCCTGTTTGGCATTGCCAACTTGAAGACAGACTTACCATAAAGCACATTCAGAGGGAGTAATCACGGGAAGACGGAAGAAAATACCAAAAGCAAGGGTTGAGATTACAGACCTATAAAATATGTCTACACTTAAGAAAAAGACGTCAAAAGACCAAATCTTTTATACAAATGACTGACCTAAAAACCATGAAATTATCTTTGTGCACACAGTTTATATGATGCTAACCACTAGCTACCTTTCTCTAAGGCACTCAACTTGTGCCTAACCCTGAAAGTCTGCTAGTTTTAGATTTTATCACATCTGTACAAAAATACATCAATGAAATCTTTAACAATTCAAATTGTGTTGCTAATCAAAGAAGAAAATGAATGCTTTTCAATAATCAGTAACCAAAGGCCAATTAAGGCTCATGTACACAAAGGCCATTACTAGTTACATAGTATGTTTTCGTTAAAAACATGTGGCCTAAACAGTCCTTAAAATTAAATATCTTCAATACAAGATGTTTTTGTCAAAATCACTTGCCTTAATATCAAGCTTATAACTTATGAGAAGATTTTTATCGAAAGTTATTGGACAGAACAATACTTAAAATGAACTTACTACTTCTATGAGAAGTGTTTGTGCTAAAATGGTTAGCCTGAAAAGTAATTAGGTCAGTCCTTAAACTGAAACATATTCGAAACTTAACAGAATGTTGATAAAATTTAAATGGCCAAAATAGCCCTTCAATATCAATTGTCTTCACAGAAGGTTATGTCTTGACAGAAAATTTTGTCAAAAATGATTGGCCTAAACTGTGCTTACAGAGTTTCCAAATGGCATTAATGCTTTTGTTTCTGATGCTACTATATTGTCATATGTCTATAATAAATAATCTCAACCACTTACTTTCTCTTTTCAAAGCTCTGGATACTGGACTGCGACTTTACTTTACTGTAAAGCCTGCTGGGTAAAACCCATATCTCAGTTTTAGATCAGCTGCTAAGATACACAATTTATGCCTAACCTAGGAAGCCTGTTTGGCATTGCCAACTTGAAGACAGACTTACCATAAAGCACATTCAGAGGGAGTAATCACGGGAAGACGGAAAAAAATACCAAAAGCAAGGGTTGAGATTACAGATCTACAAAATATGTCTACACTTAAGAAAAAGAGGTCAAAAGACCGAATCTTTTGTACAATGACTGACCTAAAAACCATGAAATCATCTTTGTGCACACACTTTATATGATGCTAACCACTAGCTACCTTTCTCTAAGGCACTCAACTTGTGCCTAACCCTGAAAGTCTGCTAGTTTTAGATTTTATCACATCTGTACAAAAATACATCAATGAAATCTTTAACAATTCAAATTGTGTTGCTAATCAAAGAAGAAAATGAATGCTTTTCAATAATCAGAAACCAAAGGCCAATTAAGGCTCATGTACACAAAGGCCATTACTGGTTACATAGTATGTTTTCGTTAAAAACATGTGGCCTAAACAGTCCTTAAAATTAAATATCTTCCATACACCATGTTTTTGTCAAAATCACTTGCCTTTAAGATCATGCTTATAACTTATGAGAAGATTTTTATCGAAAGTAATCGGTCAAAACATTACCTAAAATGAACCCACTACTCTTATGAGAAGTGTTTTTGTTAAATGGTTGGCCTGAAAAGTAATTAGGTCAGTCCTTAAACTGAAACAAACTCGAAACTTAACAGAATGTTGATAAAATTTAAATGGCCAAAATAGCCCTTCAATATCAATTGTCTTCACAGAAGGTTATGTCTTGACAGAAAATTTTGTCAAAAATGATTGGCCTAAACAGTCCTCTAATGATACTACGGCTTCATGCGAAGCTTTGTCAAATATGATTGGCCTAAACTGTCCTTACAGAGTTTCCAAATGGCATTAATGCTTTTGTTTCTGACGCTACTATATTGTCATATGTCTACAATAAATAATCTCAACCACTTACTTTCTCTTTTCAAAGTACTGGATACTGGACTGGGACTTTACTTTACTGTAAAGCCTGCTGGGTAAAACCCATTTCTCAGTTTTAGACCAGCTACTAAGATACACAATTTGTGCCTAACCTAGGAAGCCTGTTTGGCATTGCCAACTTGAAGACAGACTTACCATAAAGCACATTCAGAGGGAGTAATCACGGGAAGACGGAAAAAAATACCAAAAGCAAGGGTTGAGATTACAGACCTACAAAATATGTCTACACTTAAGAAAAAGAGGTCAAAAGACCAAATCTTTTGTACAATGACTGACCTAAAAACCATGAAATCATCTTTGTGCACACACTTTATATGATGCTAACCACTAGCTACCTTTCTTTAAGGCACTCAACTTGTGCCTAACCCTGAAAGTCTGCTAGTTTTAGATTTTATCACATCTGTACAAAAATACATCAATGAAATCTTTAACAATTCAAATTGTGTTGCTAATCAAAGAAGAAAATGAATGCTTTTCAATAATCAGAAACCAAAGGCCAATTAAGGCTCATGTACACAAAGGCCATTACTGGTTACATAGTATGTTTTCGTTAAAAACATGTGGCCTAAACAGTCCTTAAAATTAAATATCTTCCATACAAGATGTTTTTGTCAAAATCACTTGCCTTTAATATCACGCTTATAACTAATGGGAAGAGTTTGTCAAAAATCATTGGCCAGAACAATACTTAAAATGAACCTACTACTCCTATGAGAAGTGTTTTTGTTAAATTGGTTGGCCTGAAAAGTAATTAGGTCAGTCCTTACACTGAAACAAACTCGAAACTTAACAGAATGTTGATAAAATTTAAATGGCCAAAATAGCCCTTCAATATTAATTATATTCACAGAAGGTTATGTCTTGACAGAAAATTTTGTCAAAAATGATTGGCCTAAACAGTCCTCTAATGATACTACGGCTTCATGCGAAGCTTTGTCAAGTATGATTGGCCTAAACTGTGCTTACAGAGTTTCCAAATGGCATTAATGCTTTTGTTTCTGATGCTACTATATTGTCATATGTCTATAATAAATAATCTCAACCACTTACTTTCTCTTTTCAAAGCACTGGATACTGGACTGGGACTTTACTGTACTGTAAAGCCTGCTGGGTAAAACCCATATCTCAGTTTTAGACCAGCTACTAAGATACAAAATTTGTGCCTAACCTAGGAAGCCTGTTTGGCATTGCCAACTTGAAGACAGACTTACCATAAAGCACATTCAGAGGGAGTAATCACGGGAAGACGGAAAAAAATACCAAAAGCAAGGGTTGAGATTACAAACCTAAAAAATATGTCTACACTTAAGAAAAAGAGGTCAAAAGACCAAATCTTTTGTACAATGACTGACCTAAAAACCATGAAATCATCTTTGTGCACACAGTTTATATGATGCTAACCACTAGCTACCTTTCTTTAAGGCACTCAACTTGTGCCTAACCCTGAAAGTCTGCTAGTTTTAGATTTTATCACATCTGTACAAAAATACATCAATGAAATCTTTAACAATTCAAATTGTGTTGCTAATCAAAGAAGAAAATGAATGCTTTTCAATAATCAGAAACCAAAGGCCAATTAAGGCTCATGTACACAAAGGCCATTACTGGTTACATAGTATGTTTTTTGTTAAAAACATGTGGCCTAAACAGTCCTTAAAATTAAATATCTTCCATACACCATGTTTTTGTCAAAATCACTTGCCTTTAATATCACGCTTATAACTTATGAGAAGTTTTTTATCGAAAGTTATTGGCCAAAACATTATCTAAAATGAACGCACTACTCTTATGAGAAGTGTTTTTGTTAAATGGTTGGCCTGAAAAGTAATTAGGTCAGTCCTTAAACTGAAACAATCTCGAAACTTAACAGAATGTTGATAAAATTTAAATGGCCAAAATAGCCCTTCAATATCAATTATATTCACAGAAAGTTATGTCTTGACAGAAAATTTTGTCAAAAATGATTGGCCTAAACAGTCCTCTAATGATACTACGGCTTCATGCGAAGCTTTGTCAAATATGATTGGCCTAAACTGTTCTTACAGAGTTTCCAAATGGCATTAATGCTTTTGTTTCTGACGCTACTATATTGTCATATGTCTATAATAAATAATCTCAACCACTTACTTTCTCTTTTCAAAGTACTGGATACTGGACTGGGACTTTACTTTACTGTAAAGCCTGCTGGGTAAAACCCATATCTCAGTTTTAGACCAGCTACTAAGATACACAATTTGTGCCTAACCTAGGAAGCCTGTTTGGCATTGCCAACTTGAAGACAGACTTACCATAAAGCACATTCAGAGGGAGTAATCACGGGAAGACGGAAAAAAATACCAAAAGCAAAGGTTGAGATTACAGACCTACAAAATATGGCTACACTTAAGAAAAAGAGGTCAAAAGACCAAATCTTTTGTACAATGACTGACCTAAAAACCATGAAATCATCTTTGTGCACACACTTTATATGATGCTAACCACTAGCTACCTTTCTTTAAGGCACTCAACTTGTGCCTAACCCTGAAAGTCTGCTAGTTTTAGATTTTATCACATCTGTACAAAAATACATCAATGAAATCTTTAACAATTCAAATTGTGTTGCTAATCAAAGAAGAAAATGAATGCTTTTCAATAATCAGAAACCAAAGGCCAATTAAGGCTCATGTACACAAAGGCCATTACTGGTTACATAGTATGTTTTCGTTAAAAACATGTGGCCTAAACAGTCCTTAAAATTAAATATCTTCCATACACCATGTTTTTGTCAAAATCACTTGCCTTTAAGATCACGCTTATAACTTATGAGAAGATTTTTATCGAAAGTAATCGGTCAAAACATTACCTAAAATGAACCCACTACTCTTATGAGAAGTGTTTTTGTTAAATGGTTGGCCTGAAAAGTAATTAGGTCAGTCCTTAAACTGAAACAAACTCGAAACTTAACAGAATGTTGATAAAATTTAAATGGCCAAAATAGCCCTTCAATATTAATTATATTCACAGAAGGTTATGTCTTGACAGAAAATTTTGTCAAAAATGATTGGCCTAAACAGTCCTCTAATGATACTACGGCTTCATGCGAAGCTTTGTCAAGTATGATTGGCCTAAACTGTGCTTACAGAGTTTCCAAATGGCATTAATGCTTTTGTTTCTGATGCTACTATATTGTCATATGTCTATAATAAATAATCTCAACCACTTACTTTCTCTTTTCAAAGCTCTGGATACTGGACTGGGACTTTACTGTACTGTAAAGCCTGCTGGGTAAAACCCATATCTCAGTTTTAGACCAGCTACTAAGATACAAAATTTGTGCCTAACCTAGGAAGCCTGTTTGGCATTGCCAACTTGAAGACAGACTTACCATAAAGCACATTCAGAGGGAGTAATCACGGGAAGACGGAAAAAATACCAAAAGCAAGGGTTGAGATTACAGACCTAAAAAATATGTCTACACTTAAGAAAAAGAGGTCAAAAGACCAAATCTTTTGTACAATGACTGACCTAAAAACCATGAAATCATCTTTGTGCACACACTTTATATGATGCTAACCACTAGCTACCTTTCTTTAAGGCACTCAACTTGTGCCTAACCCTGAAAGTCTGCTAGTTTTAGATTTTATCACATCTGTACAAAAATACATCAATGAAATCTTTAACAATTCAAATTGTGTTGCTAATCAAAGAAGAAAATGAATGCTTTTCAATAATCAGAAACCAAAGGCCAATTAAGGCTCATGTACAGAAAGGCCATTACTGGTTACATAGTATGTTTTTGTTAAAAACATGTGGCCTAAACAGTCCTTAAAATTAAATATCTTCCATACACCATGTTTTTGTCAAAATCACTTGCCTTTAATATCACGCTTATAACTTATGAGAAGTTTTTTATCGAAAGTTATTGGCCAAAACATTATCTAAAATGAACGCACTACTCTTATGAGAAGTGTTTCTGTTAAATGGTTGGCCTGAAAAGTAATTAGGTCAGTCCTTAAACTGAAACAATCTCGAAACTTAACAGAATGTTGATAAAATTTAAATGGCCAAAATAGCCCTTCAATATCAATTATATTCACAGAAAGTTATGTCTTGACAGAAAATTTTGTCAAAAATGATTGGCCTAAACAGTCCTCTAATGATACTACGGCTTCATGCGAAGCTTTGTCAAATATGATTGGCCTAAACTGTTCTTACAGAGTTTCCAAATGGCATTAATGCTTTTGTTTCTGACGCTACTATATTGTCATATGTCTATAATAAATAATCTCAACCACTTACTTTCTCTTTTCAAAGTACTGGATACTGGACTGGGACTTTACTTTACTGTAAAGCCTGCTGGGTAAAACCCATATCTCAGTTTTAGACCAGCTACTAAGATACACAATTTGTGCCTAACCTAGGAAGCCTGTTTGGCATTGCCAACTTGAAAACAGACTTACCATAAAGCACATTCAGAGGGAGTAATCACGGGAAGACGGAAAAAAATACCAAAAGCAAAGGTTGAGATTACAGACCTACAAAATATGGCTACACTTAAGAAAAAGAGGTCAAAAGACCAAATCTTTTGTACAATGACTGACCTAAAAACCATGAAATCATCTTTGTGCACACACTTTATATGATGCTAACCACTAGCTACCTTTCTTTAAGGCACTCAACTTGTGCCTAACCCTGAAAGTCTGCTAGTTTTAGATTTTATCACATCTGTACAAAAATACATCAATGAAATCTTTAACAATTCAAATTGTGTTGCTAATCAAAGAAGAAAATGAATGCTTTTCAATAATCAGAAACCAAAGGCCAATTAAGGCTCATGTACACAAAGGCCATTACTGGTTACATAGTATGTTTTCGTTAAAAACATGTGGCCTAAACAGTCCTTAAAATTAAATATCTTCCATACACCATGTTTTTGTCAAAATCACTTGCCTTTGAGATCACGCTTATAACTTATGAGAAGATTTTTATCGAAAGTAATCGGTCAAAACATTACCTAAAATGAACCCACTACTCTTATGAGAAGTGTTTTTGTTAAATGGTTGGCCTGAAAAGTAATTAGGTCAGTCCTTAAACTGAAACAAACTCGAAACTTAACAGAATGTTGATAAAATTTAAATGGCCAAAATAGCCCTTCAATATCAATTGTCTTCACAGAAGGTTATGTCTTGACAGAAAATTTTGTCAAAAATGATTGGCCTAAACATTCCTCTAATGATACTACGGCTTCATGCGAAGCTTTGTCAAGTATGATTGGCCTAAACTGTCCTTACAGAGTTTCCAAATGGCATTAATGCTTTTGTTTCTGATGCTACTATATTGTCATATGTCTACAATAAATAATCTCAACCACTTACTTTCTCTTTTCAAAGTACTGGATACTGGACTGGGACTTTACTGTACTGTAAAGCCTGCTGGGTAAAACCCATTTCTCAGTTTTAGACCAGCTACTAAGATACACAATTTGTGCCTAACCTAGGAAGCCTGTTTGGCATTGCCAACTTGAAGACAGACTTACCATAAAGCACATTCAGAGGGAGTAATCACGGGAAGACGGAAAAAAATACCAAAAGCAAGGGTTGAGATTACAGACCTACAAAATATGTCTACACTTAAGAAAAAGAGGTCAAAAGACCAAATCTTTTGTACAATGACTGACCTAAAAACCATGAAATCATCTTTGTGCACACACTTTATATGATGCTAACCACTAGCTACCTTTCTTTAAGGCACTCAACTTGTGCCTAACCCTGAAAGTCTGCTAGTTTCAGACTTTACCACATATGTACAAAAATACATCAATGAAATTTTATACCTGATCAGTAACCAAAGGCCAGTTAAGGCTCATGTACACAAAAGCAAACCAAAATTATCTTTCAATATAATGTGAAAGAGTTGTATCTACAGTGCTTTCTAGTTTGACAATATATTGTTCAAAAGTACAGTCAATCAACAAACAAACAAAATCTATACTCACAACAAAGAGACTTAAACCCGGCCTAGACAAGGACAAATCGTGACTTCCATAGTTCAAAGTCTTCCTCTCAATTTTGGTGCCTAAACCTTCAAGTTCTGCAACAAAATCTATAAAAAAAACAAGAACAAGCATTTGTTACTACAGTCAATATATAGTTGCATAAAACAGTTTTAGAGAGAAAAAAACACTTTCAGTTTAAGGGTAAAAGATATATACAAATACCTTCCATGCAGCTGATGCGATGCTTTGTGTAACTTTTTGATGGCACCTACTGTTTTCTAGTCTATTTCGATTCGAAGGCAAACCGATGTTAGAGGCTGATATTTTGTCAAACTATGATTAGTCATGTATTATGAAGAACGGATACATTTTGAAACATATTCTTGCTAGGTGACAAACAAAGATTGTGACAGATTCAGTGGAAATAAAGAAACTAAAATATAGTTAACACCATTATCAACATACTCTTGTTTCATTTTTCTTGTATAAAATACATAATTTGAAAAATATTTGTAAAGACAATAGGAGCGTCTTGCAGTATTTTATATGGCTCTGTTAACAACTGAATCTGTCACAGTCTTTGTTCGTCAACTAGCAAGAATATATTTCAAAATGTATCCCTCCGTCATAATAATTCACTAATTTATAGTTCTATTTACATGAATTTTAAGTGTCAGTATACTATAATATTATGACATACCGATCAAAAGAAACACAGTTTATATTAAAGGAAAAAATAAAATTTGAAAAAACATGCACCCCACCCACTAAAGACAATATTGCTCTACCTTCAAATCAAATTTTATTTTATTTCTTGTCGGTATATCAGTTCCTTTAACCATAAACTGAATCACGTGTTTTTCCTAATTAAGTGATGTTTTATAAACTGTTGATGTGTAAGATAGAAAGAACTGTTCAACTATTTCTATGGTCGAGCATCTAGAGGAGACATTGAACTAGTAAATAAGTGTCAGTTTGAAGAATTTCATCATTTGACTTTGTCAGGAAACTTGAACGAAATTGGATAGTTTTCATGTATTAGTAACCCAAGAACTGAAATGACATTTTTTAACAATATTTGCAACAACACACACTAATACAGGTTCTAAAAGCTTATATAACGTATTATGTCAAAAGACCACCAGACTACATTTAAGTGATAGCATCATTTTTTCACCTGTTCACTGGCGTCCATTTTGTTTTGAACAAGTTACCTTTAAGTTAACATCAATAACATTCTCATGTCTTAGTCAATCCCCAATATACTCCGCCGTCAACATACTTTTAATAACAGGTTATGGTGTTTTATTTTCAATAATAATACGAAATACAAGTAAATGTTTACCTTCAACGATTCAGTTTGGACGTCCTTTTTCCCCAAAGAATCTCAATGTGAATAAAAGAACTGCCTAGGGCATTTGCCAGTGTACTATACAAGCGTGTTTAGTGATTGCCGACAAACCTGTGCGCGAAAAGTAACGGTACCACGATATGAGGCAACTAAAAGGGATAAACTAAATTTGCAGTGGTTTATACGGCTTGTTAGATAGTCCTTATCATTTGATATCATAAATAAGTACCTTATCAGAAGGGAGGAAAAAAATAATTAAAAATCATAATTAACTAAACCCTTTCTAAAATCATATTCCCCTTTAGAAACCTCAAACGTCTATCAAACCAGTCGGCCTTTTCTACGACCGAGTGATGTCATGTGCGCAGGTCAAGGTTAAAACCGCCAATGAGAACGTGTAACTGCGCTAACTAAACTTGAAATTTAAACAAGAAAAACTGTGATACGAAGTATCACAGCTTGCCAACAACCAAAACTGACATGTAAATATTTTGGAAATTGGTGATGGTTGATGTTGAGGCATAGCCCCAAAGGAATTCAAGGAGACCCATTCTAAATTGCATTGTTTGACTAATGCATTCGTTTTACCGCCGTATTGAACTAACAAGTTATGATTATCTTTAAAAAATTGTTATAACAGATTGCCGAAATCACAGTTTTTGGAAGGCATTATTAAGATATTTGCCGCCACACCTTCTCTCGGTTTTTAGTTGTATTTTGAGAAAAGAACACCTGCATCAGTGCGCTTACTTTAGTCTATCAACACCTTTTTAGACACAACTTGAAGAGTGTACATCAAATAGTTCACAGCACAATAACTTATAAATCATATTAGCTAGGTAAAGCATGGCTGCTGAATGCCTACATGTTGATATTGAACACAAACACTCTATTTGATGTATCGATAAACTTTATTATGAGCAATATCATAAATAAAGCTTAGAATGACGTCACAATAAACATTGAAGTTATCGTGGAATAAAATAAAAGTAATCACTAATTGGTATATATATAATACAATAATCAAACGCAATAAACTGATCTAAATATAGGTGTTCTTGACGCTGTGCTCTAGGTCCCTGAAATAAAGAAATGATTGCAATAAAAAGACCATCTTGAATAGAGTTATTTATTTATTTATTTAGTTAATCCATGATACATTAGTATATAATTATTAAAGTGACATTATGCACATCTTTTTAAAGTAAAATTCCAGCTGAAATAGGTGTGTGTGAAAAGGGTAGAGGAAATAATACGGGAAAAACCGGGTTTTTCCCGTCCTTAAGTTACACGTTAATTAAAAATTATTGATGAATTAAGTGTAAAATGAATTTACAATAATTTCAATATATATACGTCCAAGTTGAATTTAGGTTCTCCGTTACAGGAGCCATTTTGGATTTCGACTTCCGGTGGTAATGACTAAAACATTTCCGAAAACAACTCTTCCCCTGTTTTCATTCTTCAACAACCAGCTAATAACTGGTTGTTAACCTTAATGATTTTATAAAACTTTAAAAAAAAATTCATTATATATAAAAGTATTTCCCAATTTTGTCAGGAACGCTGAATTGACGCAGCTCCCGCGCTGTAAGGGGAGGTAATCGTTACGTTGCGTTATTCAAAAAGCGTCTACTGACCACGAACTGAAGCGTTGTTTAATGGACGTCATCGTACCATTATACGGAAGTTGTATTATGATTCGTGTTTTTTTTTAAGGTTTTTTTATTAGAATGTAGTAAATGTGGTGTATTACTTATTATGATAACAGTTACAAATTAATTAATGCATTTAGTTTTTCCCGTGGATAGGTAGCACCTATAGTTATATTAACTTTTGACCCAATACAACAAACTATTCCTACTACCAGTACGAAATAATAACTTTCCAAATATTACTTTTCCTATTTTGACTGAGAGAGTCAATTTAAGAAATGCATGTCTCAGTTGCTTCCCTTCCACTGCCGAGCAACACTAATAACACAAGGGAGATCACTGCCAAGGAAGGACTTATTATTTAATTAGTCCATTTCTTTAATTTCTAAAGCACCAACTTCAAATATTAATGCGGCATTATCATTAGTTTTACACATTTAAATGCACAGCTACCGAAAATTGCTTTTATAAAACTGTCACCAAAAATACACTATGTGCAGTAAGATGAGCATAATGTCACTTTAACGTATAGTTATTTTAAATTTTCACTTTTCATAGAAGAGTATTCCTATGTCCGGTAAAAAATTAGTGAAAATGTTCTTATAGAACATCTATATAACATCCCAGTTTGTCCCTAAACAATATCAAGCAGGTTCGCAAGTCGGCGACGTGTTTCATAGTACTTAGAAATATACATTTATTCATATAAGTTAGATAATTATAAACGATTAATATGTATTTTTTCTAATTTTTATTCTTTAGCTCATCAAAAGTAGCTCTAGTCTTCACAAAGGTGGGTTTAATAGTCGATTCTTTACATATAAATCATACAATGATAACTAAACTTACCTTCAGGCACTGATAGAGGGTAGGCCGTTCTCCATATTTGTCTCAGCAGTTACGGACATTTCTGCAAGAGAAAACGTAGCTAGAACACATACTGCTCTAGAAAACGACTTTGTATTGATCCTTACTAGTCGCAAACGGTGTATCCTTAAGTAACTTTAAAAGTAATGTGATTTAGATCGTTTATAATCCCGGCCGACCCTAGCATTTCTCCTCAGGTGAAACTGCCAAGACCCCAGACAGGTGCAGGTTGTAGAGACGAGAATCCGGGTACCAGACCCTAGCTTACGAATACACCACTTTGTTCACTAACGTGTGCGTTGTATAACACCGATATATGGGTTTCTAACCAGTTCATCTCTAGATAGGTGGGGAACACTGAGAAACGTTTCCGAAATTCCAAGTACCCCGGCCGGGATTCAAACCGGGAACCCCTGGATTGGTAGTCCAGAGCGTTTACCACTCAACCACCGCGCCACCCTTTAAATGTTATGATCCTGTTTTGGTCTAATTTTGTAATAAGTCAGAACACTTTCATATAGAAGAACCCTTTCACTTAAATATCATAGAAGATGAGCAAAACGGTTTCTGCAATAAAGAAATATTGTTCCCGAAAAAGGTTTTGATAAATGGCCAGGGCACTTTCGGTTTCTATTCGTGAAAGCTTCCACCTGACCAGATTCAACCATCAATAACTTCAAAACATTGCGAGTGGAAACAAAGAACCGAGTGAAGGTAACATATTACCCTTGACTAACGGCATATTTATATAATTTCCTAGCATACGGAAAACGACTTTGCCTGGTATGAATGCGATTGACCTCGTTAAAAAACACGTTTTCCGCCATTTTCTCAAGTTTGCTCTCAATTTTCTCACTTAAACGAAGTTTGCTCTCAGTATACACCTACCCCCTGATAAATTGACACAAATATAACGTTAGTAGAGTTGACAAAAAGGTAGGGGTAACATAACGGAAAAATTGGGTAAAGAAGGAGTTAAGAAATTTGTTACCACTACAACCATCTGCCCGATACTAGTAACATCACGTAATGTGACAACGCTTACTAGCTACTTACCCTCGAGTTGCCTTATTGTGTTAGGCCTGTGTCCATTTCGGGCGGACTGATTTGTGTCCGAGTCCAATACAATGTTCGTTAAACTCTCTGTAACGATATTGTCTGCTATTTCTACAAAACAAGATAAAAAAAATATGACAGTTAAAGGTGTATAAATGTTTGTATTCCCCATTCCCCAGTTATTAATCTTATTTTTGTTGCCGTCGTTGTTGTTGCAGCTGTTGTTATTGATGATGACGATGATGAATAGATGGTGTTAGTGATGATGTTTTAACAAATCTGCTGATATTTTCAAAGACCAAAATTCTGTCTTAATTGTATAGTGAAATACTTTGAAATGCAATCGAGTGTTGTTTGACTGACCGAAGCTAACGTAACATTGTTATTCTATAAAGTTGTTCCAAATATCTTTGAATATTACGCAATTTGAGTAACTAGAAGCTAACGTGGTATTAAACCGAAACCAACAATTATCCTGTACTTACGGCTTAGGACACTGGAAGAGAGCGAAACATTGTCGTCTGCTGACTGTACCATGATGACCATTGGCTCATTGAATACTATGTGGTCCCCAGAACGCAAAACGTCTGCTGCTTTGTATATTATGCCAGAGACGTATTCCTGAACTAAAGAAGAGAAAATGAAGCTTGTTATAGAACAACAACGTCCACTGTGCCTTGTCTGCCGCAGTGACTTTGAGTTTATTTGGTCACAACGATAAAAGCCGGGGAAGACGTGTTGTTCACACCTATTTGAACTATGGCATTCTGTTACTGACAGGGCCTGTATTGTGCCGAAAAGCTCAAAGATTTCTTGACAATCAAACTTGAAATGTGTGATACATTAAAACTGTATCCACATGAAACGGATGCCCCGACTTTCCACCTTTGTCTGTCAGAAAACAAGAGCAGATTTCCATAACTTTTCTTTAACTGACCTGATGTGCTTAAGCGAGCTAAAAATAAAAACAAGAAAGTAGGTCAGTGGGTCAACTTATCTCGGAGTCGGGGCAACTTAGACCCAACGGGTTAGTTAAAAAATCTCGGTACATTACCACTAGGCACTGCTACATGTCACATATCTAAGGTCTGAGCCTTGTTGTATTGGAGAAGAAGAATTTTAAAGATTTAAATGATTTGACCCAGTGTGTTTTCAAACATGTTCAATCTAACTTGAGACAAAAAAAATGTGTTTTACCAGCTTACTGATCGTCTACTTTTCACTTAGTATTTCTTATGATCAAAACTAACAGGCTAGATCACTGGCACCAGAGTACTGAACTGCCCTGTAATGTTAACAAAATACCAAAAGTATACCTAAATAACACACTATCATGAAAAAAAATACACAAAAATGGTAAAAAAGTTATTTTCTGACAAACCCCCATATACACTGTTCTGTGAATAATATAGAACAGTGTATACGGGGGTTTGTCAGTAGATGACTGTTTACCATTATTTGTGAATTTTTTCATGATAGTGTGTTATTTAGGTATATTTTTTGGCATTTTAGTACTCTGGTGCCAGTGGGCTAGATAGCCTAGTTGTTCATCAGCCGCTCACTGTTTTGTACGTCGGCTGCTTGACACAGAAGTCGTTAAAAAATGATCTTCACTGTTCAAGTAACAATCAAAGCACTGAAAACACTGATGACACGGTTGAGTTGGCATGTGTAAATTAAGCTTAGGCAAACAATACTGAAATGATAAACTCCAAATGTAAAGCTGAAATGTTCAACTCACAGTGATATACTAAAATGTTCATTTCAAGACGTGAAAATGTTCACTCCAAGTCCAAGACGTGAAAATGTTCACTCCAAGTTCAAGACGTGAAAATGTTCACTCCAAGTCCAAGACGCGAAAATGTTCACTCCAAGTTCAAGACGTGAATATCCACTATTAAACATGTTTGAAAACACAATCAATCCTTTCTCTGTATTACCCTGCGTTAGTTCTAAAAATGTATTTCATATTTAATTTTTCAGTTTAGATATACCATTAAGTGTTCAAAGGGTGCTCGGTTAAAATAACTTACTGCATAGCGAAAAGAGTAGATCATGATCAAACTGAGTTTGTGTGATCAAACGTGTTGAATAAAACTAGATGTGTAGCAAACAGTGCAGATAAAGGTCAAGCTACTTTGATGTGCACGTTGGTCGTGATCTGCACTTGTCGCAAAGGCAAAACAGCCAGCAGGATCAAGTTCATGTAAACTGAACACTTCCGAAAATTGTATTAAGTAGAATGTCTTACCTAATCTGTCAAAGTTATCGTGGTCTGAAGTTCCCACACCCTCAGCTGGTAGACCTTTTGAGAAATAAATTTCGAAGTTAATGCGATGTGTTTACTAATCACAGTTTACCAGTTGTTAAAACTTATTTTATTTATTGCGAGGTTGACAATGGTTCATGAACTACAAAATGCAGATGTACTGCTAATTTGAGTAATATTCGCAATGATTCAATTTTCGCTATTTTCGCGAATTTACCTCCGTGCTAATTTAGCGATCTCGCGAACACAAAATTCGCGAAAAAGTCTGTCTGCTCACAAATCGCGCAATTTTCATCACGCGAAAAAATTACCCAGTTTACAGTATCGAAAAAATGAATGTCTGTGATGACCTTCAAGTACGCCACGTTTCCCAGATAGAACAGGAATATAATATATAAAATACGTAATTCCAGGACGTAATTCCACCCGGTAGACGTTGCCGATGGTTATTATACACAAATATATACAATTCTCGGCTTTACAAGTTATTTAAAGTTTCTTTCAAGATTTAAGACGGAAAAGTCTGCGCATGCTTACACACCCGTGACAGAAATATAATTATGTATTTTATAAATACATGTGCGATTTATTTCTTAAATATAAAAATCTACGCACCTTTTACAGTGGCGCTAGGAATCATGCCATGTAGAGCTACCTTATCAGGTTTGTAAGGTGTTTTGGAAATGATCAGATCGTCCGTACCAGTTTCATTTACAACTGATGCTGGGTCCACTGTCTGGCCCCTTCTAGCGTAAAATCTACGCCGAAGACGATTTCTGAACCGCGCCCACTGTGAACAAAAAAAACGTGAATTCTTGTTGATTGTTAACATTTTGTAAAAAAATAAACCGATTGCACACTAAGTTTACAAATTCATGGGTAAAAGCTAGATATTTCAGAATGAAAATTGAATTTTAGCAGAGACAAATTACAAAAGATGGGAGGAAAGGACAAATGGAGAAAGTATCACGTTTGTAAAATAATCAAGCTGCATAAATATAACTTTTATTGAGTTACTATTTTAACAAAACCGTCGAAATAGTTTATGATGCTGAAATTCGAAACAGACTTTCACTACTGTTAATTTGGTAATATTCACCATGATCAATAATCATAATAATATTCATAATAATAATAATAATAATAATAATATTAATATTAATCTTTATTTCAAGAAGGTAGCACAAATAGACATTTATACAAAATTTGTTTTTCTTCACAATTTCATTGTGACCTTCCATTAATTACAGACAAATCGTTCATACAAATACAGTCAAACCAGTGTTAAAGACAAACTCCGAATAAAGACCACCATGCAAACAAAGACCAGCAGGGATATCACAGTGCACTATTCATCTATACAATAAACACATGCGAATAAAGACCACCTGCAAACAAAGACCACATTTGTATCTTCCCAACGGTGGTCTTTGTTCACAGGTTTGACTGTATATACATCCATACAAACACGTTCTCACAGTCACACCTTAAACTTGGTTTTATACAAAACCCGTACAAATTATTGAATATATTTCTTATGAATAAGGGTTCATATGGAATGCGGGTTGGGACATGCCAAACTTGCTAATTGCTACTTGCGGATTGCTACTTACTTATTGATAAATGCTGGTGGAAACATGCCACTTAGTAATTGCTATTTGCCACTTGCTTCTTTCTACTTGTTTATTGCTATAGCTACTTGTCACTTGCTTATTGATCAATGCTGGTTGAAACATGCTACTTGCTAATTGCCACTTGCTTATCGCGGTTTTGCCAATTGTCACTTGCCACTTGATACTTGCTTATTGCTAAATGCTTGTTGAAACATGCGCCTTGCTAATTACCACTTGCTTATAGTGGTTTTGTCAATTGCCACTTGCTTATTGCCAATTGCCACTTGCCACTTGCTAATTGCTACATGCTACTTGTCACATGCTAATTGCCACTTGCTTATTGCTAATTGCGGGTTAGGACTTGCTAATTGCCACTTGCTTATTGCGGTCTTGCTAATTGCAAATTGCCACTTGGTAATTGTCACTTGCTAAATGCCAATTGCCATTTGCTAGTTGGGACATGCCACTTGCTAATACTTACTTGCCACTTGCTTATTGCTAGTTGGGACATGTCACTTGCTAACTGCCACTTGCTTATTGTTAATTGCTTGTTGCCACTTGCTACTTGCTAATTGCTTATTACCTTTTGCTTGTTACTAATCGCTAGTTGCCAATCGCTTATCGGTATAACTACCAAACAATTTATGGTCTTATTGTGTAATATAGCTTGGGTATTCTCAAAGTAAATATATCTATAAACATAGCTAATTCAGCAATCTTCTTATGCCATGCCTGTAATAAAGTGTAGCTGATATATCTTGTATTCTAAATCCACAATTGAAATATTTCATAATTAAACCATCATCTTTAAATGTGTCAAGGAAAAACATTTTACTTTTACATTTTACGTTTGCAAACCATATTAAGGACGTGTATACATGGATTACCCTTGGTCAATTATGGTTTACTACCAGCACCATAGTTACAAACACAATGGTACATAACCATATTATTGCATGATTTTAATAAACTGTCACAAGAGACCCTTCATTGGGAACCAAAGGACTTTCTGTATTAAATGTACTATCCTCCCGAAAGTTCAGATATATACCTTATATCACCCATGTTGGGACATTGTCAACATTGACAATGTATCAACGTTACAAAAGCAGAGTTACAGTCAGACCATTTTGCATTGATTGGTTCCCTACAAAGTACAAGGTATTTTGAGCGGCATGCAAGAGACAGCAATTAGATGTATTTGTTTCTGTTGGATGCACCACTTCGACACTATATACATGAATTAGTTCAGGACGCCAAACTAAGTAGGCCTTAATTATCCTAAACTACATGGGTGTTCAGTAGAACTCTTGTGTCGCCCTCTTACACTTTGTCATATTATCAAAATTGGCAGCATCACGACCCTTTTGTCATAAGCAATACAATTTGAAAGTTTAATGAAGAAATCTTAAAAAATGGCACAGTTATAGCCAACGTTAAGTATTTGTGACAGACGAACCAATGAACAAAGCAATCCCTATGCATCACCTTCTCTGCGAAAGGGGGACACTAAAGCAAATCCTACACAAGTGGAAGGGTTTTAGTCAATAAATGTTTTAGCAGATATAGATCAAATATTATTCTTTTTTGGTTAACATATATCTTTTAATTTATTCATTAATCTAGATATCGCCCAGAACGGCTTGAATACAAAATACGTTGTGTGTTTGCTCTCGTATTGAATAGCGTTTGAAAGACTCCAACGGTAACTTGCAAGTAGTAACAAGTGGCAGAAAGTAAATAGCAAGTGGCAATTAGCAAGTGGCAATTAGCAAAAAGCAATTAGCAAGTGGCAATTAGTAAATGATAATTGGCAATTAGAAAATGGCAAGTAGCAAGTGGCAATAAGCATGTGACAATAAGCAAATGGCAGTTAGCAAATGACAATTGGCAATTAACAAGTGGCATGTCCCAAGTAGCAATTAGCAATTAGCAAGTGGCATGTCCCAAGTAGCAATAAGAAAATGGCAGGTGGCAATTAGCAAGTGTCCCAATTGGCAAATGGCAAGTGGCAATTAGCAAGTGGCATGTCCCAACTAGCAATAAGCAAGAGACAATAACCAAGTGGCATATCCCAAGTAGCAATTAAGTATAAGCAAGTGGCAATTAGCAAGTGGCATGTATCAACTAGCAATTAGCAAGTAGCAAGTGACAATAAGCAAGTGGCAAGTGACTATTAGCAACTAGCAATAGGCAATACGTATGTCGCAAATAACAAGTGGCATGTCCAAACCTGCAATCAGCAATAAGCAAGTGGCAATTAGCAAGTAGCAATTAGCAAGTGGCATGTCCCAACCCGCATTCCATAGGTTCATGTATGTCTACCACTTATAATTGACAGACACTCAGTAAATAGCATCATAACAGAATAGAATATATTTACAAATTAACCTCATTATAAACTAAATGTGATACTTGTAATTATAATTCTTTTAAACTACATTACAGATCTAGAGTGACGAATATGCACTGGAATGTTATATTCCAAATGTGTACTGCAGCATATAAGTATTTCGATTTCAATATATTTGTTTTATGTTTAGGTAAAGACAGATTATTGAAAATAATGGATCTAAGATTGTAGACTTCATTGCTGGAAAATGTTAACAAGTTACATATTGGCACTACAATGTAGTTTTTTTGTAGTTTTGTAAACAACAAGCGTAATGTGATATTTAATTCTATTCGAATAGCTAAGCATGCATGGCTCTTTTATGTGCCAGTTTTGTCCGTTTCTTAATATAACGCGTTTTTATTCTATCCTGTAATTTACTAAATCTATTTGTGATACTGTATCTGTATTAAATTTTCGCTAATTTTGCGAATTTCACCCCTCGCTAATTTAAATATCTCGTGCATGATTCATTTCACATACATTTATATACTATGAGAGAATTTCACTTTTGCGAATATCAAATTCGCGAATAAGCTTAAGCCGGTCTGCTCACAAATCGCGAAATTTTCCACACGCGAATATTACCCAATTCATTTTAATAGAAATAAAACTATTATGCAGAAAAATTGTCTGATATTTTACACAATTTGCCATTAAAGTTATTGAGATAAAGTCTGGTTACCTTTGACACTAAGTTCGACCTTGACATTGAGCCAATCGTGGTTGTTAGTCACAAATCACCTGAGCATAACAGTTTATTACAAGTTTGTGCCCTAAATGTGACATTGATCCGAAAGGTAATCCCCTTTGTGCCGCTCATGATACACCATTGTAGTATTAAGTTATTTCAAGATCAGTCAACGCAGTTGAGGATTTAGTCCGACCACGAAAAACTGGTATATAACCCTACATCACAGGTTTGTGTCCAAGTGTGACATGGACCTTAGCTTCTTTGTTACTTCCCGGGTTTGGTTCATGGCACACACTTGGGGTATGGGCACTAACTGTATGAAGTTATTTTAAAACCAGTATATTCATGAAAAAGTTACAGCTCGGACACGAAGTATTGGTATATCAACCCTACATGACATGTTTTTCGCCCTGCTTGTAATTGTTACATTGACCTTCAAGGTAGCTCCCTGGGTGTGGTGCACGACACGACACACACATGTGTAATGAGTAACTACTATGTGTAGTTATTTGAAAATCTGTCGATGCACATACGGAAATTCCAACCCGGACAGGAAGTGTGGACTTACAGACAGACGGAATGAACTGAGCAAACGATATGCTATTGTCCTCAACGGTCTTTGACCTGTTGGGGACTAATAACCTCATAATATGTAAGCTGGTGGAAATTACATTGAAATAATAAAAGATGAAATTATTTTTATCCAAATCAAACAAAGCTCCATTTTTTTCAAATATTTGAAAAATGATAATAAAAAACTAACCCTTTCGTTGACTGACTTCTTAAAACTGACACACCACGCAAAACATCCGCAACGTTCACCATCCATTGCTAATTCCGTGCATGTTTCAATGAATTTAGTGGTTGCTAATGACAGACGTCACGATTATTATTGTCATGACGTCAGACGTCATTCTTCAAAGACGCAACCATAAACACCGAATGTAGCCGAGATCTAGAAGATAGTTGCTCGCGGCAACATTTCGGACTTAGAGGTCAGTTCCAACGGTGTTCACCGTCTAGTAAAATTGATTTGGAATCTGATGCGCAGTTATTAACAACGAATGCCAAGCTCTCCGTATCTTTGGTCTCCGGTAGGTATTATCACACCCTGGCGGTAAATAGCCGCAACTCTCTTCGAAAATTGCCTCAATTGTAAAGTCACCGGATTATACCTGATTTCCCGCCTCTAAAATGTTCTTACATATTGCAAGGAATGTGTGGCACTTTTATATCTTAGCTAGATATTGTCTATTTTTATATATTCAGTGGATTTTTAAATATTTATTGTAAAACAAAACTATCATTTATGCGACGAAAATACCCTGTCAATAGTTTTAATATAGTCATTCGATTACATAATTTTTTGGATGTAAAACAAACAAAAAATGTTAATTAAAAACAAGCTCACAGTGTTTTTACAAAAAATATCTCCACGTTGAACATATAATTTACAAGAATGAAAAAAAAATATCAAAAACTTTTGAGTAAATATTTTGTGACATGTTTAATAATAGATCATTTAAAATATATAATATTGCAACACATTACATGCCTTACTTAGACCTATAAGTCCGTCGTTATTACAGGAATAAACAAACAAAGTGCTGTGGTTTGGTGATGCTCCCTTGCAATAAATGTGCTTATTCCTGTAATACATGTATATACCTATTTCCCGAGACACATGGAAGTTCTATATTACGTAATTAGCGGGTCATTAAATGGGGTGCTGTGCATCTGCAGTGACGAGACTTCTGGCACTTGTACTTTTTTTATCGTTCGCCTCCGTGGTCGAGTGGTTACAGTCGCTGACTTGAGATCACTGCAACCTCTCATAGATTGAGGGCCATGGGTTCAGGCCCTGCTACCGACGATGTCTCTTTATGTGAGAAAATTGGCATTTTCTTAAGGAGAATAGTAACAAAAAAAACACGGTTGGACCGGGCGTTAAACAACTTACATCAGTGCTGGGTTTTATTACACGTGTAAATATTCAAATACAATGTACTAATGATATGATTCATTCCATATTTTGCAGACTGGTAACGGCCGTTTACTATGTTGAAAGAACTTGTGTCCCGACCCATTTTCGTTTTCTTTCATTGTGAATATGTGTTGAAATATGGTCAAATTAAACACGGCATGGAAGTTTCTTTTACAGTATGCTAAGGTTTTTCCGATCCAATCAAATGATGTCACTCCATTCTGCTCGTAAAAAGCAAATCAGTATTTCCAATATGAAAACAATTATTTCTACATTGGACTGTGGCATCATTAGGCTCCGCCCTAAATATCTATAAATTGTCAACGGGTCGAACGGGTAAGCCGTATTATGTCGGCGCTACAGGAATAAACAAACTCGTATTAGATGATTCGATCTAAACTGTAATTTTATAGGCCTACACTATACGGACTAATTAATCTATGTACATGTAGGCTTCCTCTAATAGTTTGATAGGCCCAGTGAGTGAATCGATGATATTTCCATTCCAAAACATCTGAAAAAGGTGGGTTTTTTTTTTATAATTTCTTAATATCACGGGTTCGGGTTGTTTAGCCTCAGAATAAATTCCAAAATTGCCCTTCTGAAACGAATTTCTATTTACTTAAATGATGATATGAGGATCATGTTTTATATGTTTGTCAACTATAAACTATTGCTGTACAATAAAGGGGGAAGAGAAAAGGTGTGTAAACAGTTCTGAATACTGTTTCAAAGCTAGACGCAAGAGTTGCGAGGCAAATATTTCTGACGTGTAGCACACAGTTACTAAACGAATTACAATGGCTGTTGTGGAGCCGCCGTGGCGCATTGGTAGCACAGCACGTTCGCCTCAGTATCGATCGAAGGGTCCCTGGTTCGATCCATTCCACTACCATGTCGGTAGTGTCCTCAGGCAAGACACTCGATGTTGATTTCATGTCAAACGAGTCTCGAGAGCGATTAATCCAAGTTTTAAGAACTTGTTTTACAACCGAGAGCAAATAAAATAGTATATAAAAGTATATAAAAACCAAAGCATTGAACGCACTGGTGGGACGGTTGTGTTGACATATGTAAATTAAAACTAAATTTAAGCAAGCAATACTGAAATGTTCAATTCCAAGTAATATAATGAGGTGTTTGCTCCAAAACGTTAAAATGTGAACACAAGATGAAGGCCAGTGTCAATATAATGAAAAATGATTGGCAATTCACACAAAATTATGTTTCAGATCGCAAATTTGTAAAAGATTTTGTCAGTTGTACTTAACAGCTAATGTTTAGTTTGAACAAACTAATGTCAGTTGCACTTAACAGCTAATGTTTAGTTTGAACAAACTAGTGTCTAAATGTAGAAATTTACCTGTACCAATGTTTATTTCAAACCGGAAGTGGTTAGTGCATACCAAAAGTGACTTTACTTCGGTTAATGAAACTGTACAGACCTACTAAAAATTGGCAGTTGTGTGGCTAATTTGTGTTCTTTCTGTTGTGCTTTTTAGCAACATAAGCCCAAAATAGCCACATGAATAAATGACATCAAAGAGAATTAACTGTTACATATTGTTGCCATAGCTACGTAAGCCCCGCTTCTTGGGCTCGGACAGGAACATCTAAGAATGTAATTCTTTTGGACTCTGTTTCATCTGGTACTGACTAGCAACTATTATAGCTTGGGTTGATGTACGCATAAAAGTTTGTTTTAGATCTTTAGAATAACTTTTTTTACGACTTAGATCAAAATCTTACCTTGCGCCCAGCACATACGCTGATCTCTTGTATCCAAAAATACTTCTAAAAACAAAATTTAAAATCTGCTGCAACAGTCTAAAGGCAGCCTAACAAATCAAATTTGGAGATTGTGTCTACATTTAATCATGACATAAATGATATAAATCATTCCATACAAAACGCTACAGTAGCTTATGTCTGAAATTGCTTTCAGTCATTTTTTACCGCAGCTAGTCTGACAACTATTAATACACATATGTATACATAGTATGTAGCAGATCTGAAAATGTGTAAGAACGAATGCAATTTATTATGTAAACTTAAACTCCATACAGTGTTGCATTTACGCACGTTGGTGTATCACATGTCAAATAGTAGAAAATACTTGTAACTACGTATATTCAAGTCAACTTAGAATACCTTTGTTTCGATTGTTTCGTTTTTATCTTTACTTGTTTATTCACTAAAACTTGACAGTAATCATTTAAAATATTGTCATCCTTTATAACTGGCCATATGTCTATTTTTTCCAAATCTGCTGCTAAATTCAGAGTAAGCTGGATTAAACATTTTTCTACTCAAGAATACGCCATCGAAGATACGTAAAGATGGTCTTTTGGTTCCATTAAGAAAAAAAAATGTCAAAAAAAACACGAGCACCAAAACAGACAAATACAAAGCTCACTACTGCATGTAGCAAATGCGCGCGTTCAGTACAGGTTCTATACAGTGCTCAAATGCGTATACATTAACCGTCCGAAAAATAGTTTCATCACATCTACATCAAATGATGCCAATATTGAAATACCAAACACAACGCACTACATTATGGAACGCCAAATCTACATATACTCAAATATTTGAAGAGGTCTTTAAATAATTGGAGAGCTCTCTAATTCAATTATTGATATCAAAAATTGATTTAAAGCGCGCAATAAATGAATTGAAGACCTCTCCAATTCAATTGAAGATATCAAAAATTAAGGTGTATTTCAGCTGTTTTTAAGAGCTCTGTAATTGAATTGAAGAGGTCTCTAATTGATTTGAAGACCTCTGTAATTGTTTTATAGCGCGCTACAAATTAATTTATAGAGGTCTTGAATTCAATTAGAGACCTCTCTAAATCAATTTGAGCGCGGTGAAATTCAATTTTAGATGTCTTGAATTCATACCAAATTTACATATACTCAATTATTTGAAGAGGTCTTCAAATATTTGGAGAGCTCTGTAAAATATTTGGAGAGGTCTATAAATCAATTTTTGATATCAAAAATTCGTTTGTAGCGCGGTTTAAATCCATTAATTTGGAGACATCTATAATTCAATTGAAGAGGTCTCCATTTAAATTGTAGACCTCTATAATTGTTTTATAGCGCGCAAGAAATGAATTAATGATATCAAAAATTGATTTTGAGAGGTCTATAATTGAATTGTACCGCGCTTCAATTGTTTTATTTGGGAGCTCTCTATTTCAAGGTTGTACATGGATTATACTGAAGCGCGGTATAAATGAATAAGAGACCTCTCTAAATCAATTTTTGATATCATTAATTCATTTCTTGCGTGCTGTAAAACAATTATAGAGGTCTCTAATTCAATTGGAGACCTCTTCAATTGAATTATAGATGTCTCTAAATCGATGGATTTAAACCGCGCTACAAGCGAATTTTTGATGTCTTTAATTAATTTGTAGACCTCTCCAAATATTTTTCAGAGCTCTCCAAATATTTAAAGACCTCTTTAAATACTTCAGTATATGTACATTTGGCATGTATTAACATCGATTTCAAGATATCTAAAATTGAATTTCACCGCGCTCAAATAGATTTAGAGAGGTCTCTAATTGAATTCAAGACCTCTATAAATTAATTTGTAGCGCGCTATAAAACAATTACAGAGGTCTTCAAATCAATTAGAGACCTCTTCAATTCAATTACAGAGCTCTTAAAAACAGCTGAAATACACCTTAATTTTTGATATCTTCAATTGAATTGGAGAGGTCTTCAATTCATTTATTGCGCGCTTTAAATCAATTTTTGATATCAATAATTGAATTAGAGAGCTCTCCATTTTTGCGCGCTATAATTATTTGGAGATATCTCTAATTGAAATTGAGACCTCTAATATTATTTGAAGAGCTCTCCAAATATTTAAAGACCTCTTCAAATATTTGAGTATATGTAGATTTGGCGTTCCATACTACATGTAGGCCTACATGCAAAAAATGTTATACAAATATGTGTGCACAAACTTTATTTCTGTCTCAATTCTGAATTAATTTAAAAAGTAATTGAAACGGCATGTCATGTAGACTACCGTATAGATCTACTATAGTAAAATATTTTTAATATGTATTATTATTATTATACAGTAAGAATATATAGACAAAGAAGGGAAAGCGGTCATGACAGGTTTGTCGTTTTACGGTAGAACACTCTTTTTTTCTATATTCCTTTTATTCTTTTTTTTCGAGGACGACCTGTGACACAGGTTTGACTGTATGACGGAAATACTTGCTAGATCTGTAAAGAGTGAGAGATGTACTTGTTTTTATTCACGGATCAATGTATAGATTTGTCCGTTATACTTTAATTTATTATTTTAGATATTGTTTGAGAAGGACATGTTTCAACTAAGGTATATTAAATTTCCTTTAATATGGCATGATTTATCATTAAAACTGTTTTGAGACAATCCCTTACAAAGCGGTTCATACTACGAGTTGTAAAAATGTCAGATGGTACTAAACTGGATATTACAAACGGATCCGAGACGTTCCCTATACATTTTGAAGATGACCGACTGCAGGATAAGTTGAGAAATGTAAGTACATCAATATGTTAAAGATTTCTACCTGTTTAATATTTTTTTGCAAAATCATGACATGTTTATTTACTCCACTAGAACCTATTTAGGTCAAATACCACTATTGACGGAGTAAAACGCCAAATTTGAATGGGGATTTAGAAAAAAATAACCGCTTCTTATTGCTGCAGACTTCATTGTAGTTTCCAGTTCATCGATGTTTACTTAAGGACAATCTGTACGGTATAATTAAACTAACACAAAGGCTGAAATCAGATATAAAATAATAAGAATTTCATCATTTTCAAATCAGTTTACAAATTTTCAATGTTCGTGGCGTCGATTAGAATATTCGTTGACGTTAAACACACGTGCAACATGTTTTGTAGGCTCACTGACCTCTAGTCAACATAAAACGCGCAAATTTTGCTATCTTGAAAGCTTCGTAATAACATCATGCGTTAAGTATTTGTTTCAATTTTTACGACTTCCGATAGGACTATCCTTTGGTAAAAAAATCCACTTGAATTTCTTGTGATTATGAGCTAGGTTCATGTACATAAAATTTAGATAAATATGAAATTTATGGTTTATGTCGTCACGGCGGACTGAATGTTTTTGTATAAAATTATAAACAGCCTGTGATATAGCTAGTAGTCTCAAAATATAAGTTTGCAAATAAAAAATTAAAAGTAACGTACAATTAAAATTGAATTAAACAATTTCGAACCGTACATAACTTTTGTCCTTCAGTATACTTTAGGCATATTTCAAATTTCCTATTCTATTAAGATTTTTCAATTTTCTCTCTTTGTCAAGTGATATCACGGATCTATATATATATATGTCTGTGGTAATATTCAAATTCAGGTCACAGCCACAGTTAAAGTCCTAGGATCTTTTTGAATTTTCTGATGTTAAATAAATATACTGATAGGATAATTATAGAACCATGTTCATTTTACTCTAAAACAATATTGTTGACATATTCATTTCTTTTGTATTCAAATCGTTTCTTCACGAAAAAGAGTTGCCAGGAAGTCTTTCTTATTTTTTGCAATATCATTGAAAAAAATACTGCTCTTTATTTCGAACATGTACATCGATTTAAAAAGTTACATTAGGAATATTTTTGGTACAAATAAATGTCATTTCCGCCGGTAATACACCATTTTTGGTAAAATAAGAGCTACTTGTAGCTACTTGTGGTCCTGGGACTTTAAATTTCACAAGTGTTACAGTTTAATCTCATGTACTTTGCTTAATCTAGTTTCAGTATGTGTGTTGTAATATTCCTGGACCTGGAACCGACACAGCAGAGTTTGAGGAAACGCTACAGGGCTGCACTTGCTCTGGAAAATCGTGCGATATATCAGCTGACACGAAATGCACGTGCATGAAGTTCGGACCATCGTATTCTTCCGAAACAAGGCTAAATGAGATGTCTTCGTCAAATATGGAAACAATTGTGTTAAATGAATGTAACTCACTCTGCGCATGCTCAGAGTCATGCTGCAACAGACTTGTACAACATGGTATAACTAAAAGACTTGAAGTTTTCTGGTCAGAAGACAAAGGTTTGTGTCTAAAAACGCTGGAAGCTATCAAATGTGGCACATTTATTTGCGAATATGCAGGCGAAGTTCTTACACGAAACGAGGCGAGACAGAGATTTGAAAAACAATCAAAAGACGATATGAATTATATTTTCGCTTTAAAAGAACATGTTGCATCGGGAGTGTTGCCTACATACATTGATCCATGCTACATTGGAAACGTTGGCAGATTCATAAGTCATTCATGCGAACCAAATATGGCTATATATCCGGTCCGTGTGCATAATCTCGTGCCAAAAGTGTGTTTATTCTCTTCACGTGATATACGTGCAAATGAAGAATTGACATATGATTATGGTCAGAACGGAGATCAAGTACAAGGAAGTGCTGACAGACACCGTAAGATTTGCAGCTGCAAGTCAGAGACTTGTAGACGATATTTGCCTTTTGATTCATCTGTTTTGAAATAAAAATGTAAAAGTTGCATAGGGTTGCTCCTACAAAAGTCTACTACAGTGACTACCATGAGACCAAGTTCATTTCGCCTCATCTGCCTGTGTCTGTGACATTTAATAGCGTATAACCTAATCCCCTTGCAGAATTTTCATAAAACTTCGGTCAAAATATTCATATTCATATATGTATTATATCCTAAATGTGTACATCCTTTACAAATTGCCCCACACCTGTAAGGAACTTCGTATTGCATGACAATACCTCATCAACTTGTTTTCATTACATCCGAGCGAAATGACAAATATTCGTTTAATGGCCTTTTTTGCCATATAATGTATATGTGTATGTATACAACGGTATATTGCTTATACAAGTTACCGGCACTAGAAATGCTATAAATATATAACAATTCCGAGACAGCGGATAATATTATGTCATGTAAACAACGTGATGACACTTGTCAGTTCATCTGATATTTTTGTGTTGACCCTGCGTGCATTAAAGGGGTCCATTTTATACACATTTCCATTGCTGTTCACTCTCCGCATTCAGTGATGCCAGTTTCGGCATGAAACATTTTGGCGGGTCCCCATGAATTTTATTCAATCTTGCCTTATAAGAATTTCAGGTGGGTGCTGTGACTGTTTCAGTGAGCAGATTGCTCCAGGCAGTTACAACTCTGTGGCTAAACTAGATGGGTGTTCAGTAGAACACTTGTGTCGCCCTCTTACGCTTTGTCAGAATAACCAATAATTTTGTGACAAAATCTAAGTACAAAAAGGGGCATAACTCTGTCAAATATGACCTTGACCAACAAAATTTGGCGGCATCATGACGCTTATGTCATAAGCAATACAATTGTAAAGTTTGATGAAGAAATCTTAAGAAATGGCAAAGTTATAGCCAACATTAAGTTTTCGTGACAAAATCTAAGTACAAAAAGGGGCATAACTCTGTAAATGTGACCTTGACCTACGAAATATGGCGGCATCACAACCCTTTTGACATAAGCAATACAATTGTAAAGTTTGATAAAGAAATCTTAAGAAATGGCAAAGTAATAGCAAAAATCTAAGTAGAAAAAGGGGCATAACTATGTCAAATATGACCTTGACCTACAAAGATTGGCGGCATCATGACCCTTTTGTCATAAGCAATACAATTGTAAAGTTTGATGAAGAAATCTTAAGAAATAGCAAAGTTATAGCCAACGTTAAGTTTTCGTGACAAAATCTAAGTACAAAAAGGGGCATAACTCTGTCAAATATGACCTTGACCCACAAAATTTGGGGGCATCATGACCCTTTTGTCATAAGCAATACAATTGTAAAGTTTGATGAAGAAATCTTAAGAAATGGCAAAGTTATAGCCAACGTTAAGTTTGTGTGACGGACGGACGAACAGACGGACGGACAAAGCGATCCCTATGTATCGCCTTTTCTCCGAAAGGGCGACACAAAAAATATCCTTAATCAGAGTACGGACCCTGCCTTAATGTAGTTCTAGTCCTGTTTGTCGATTATAATATCGATATAATAAAGTGTTTCATCGTTATTGTGCTTTAATATAGCTGTGTCCCAAAGTATCCCCTGCGAATAAAACCCCTCTAGAAGAAATAAAATAAAGTTCTCTACAGAACTTATGACTATTTTATGCGTTTGTATCCCCGGAGTCCATGTGTTTGAAAAAGAATATACACTCAGACTTGTACTTACTTTATCTTTTTGAGATGGTCCCCCATGATAATAGATTTTATTACGACGTGCGGTTTTCACAGAGTCCGATTGTTGAGTTATGCCAAAGTGATTTGGGAAATTTGAAACAATTTTTACGCAGCATTCAACATTTAATGGGTTTTGTTCGCTTGACAGGTATAATTTGAAGTATATACTTGCTTCAACTGATGTAAAATATCCATTAATCGTATGAAAAATGTGGGAAAGTCTTACATACAGTCGAATGGAGCCGGTTCACAAATTATCTCTCAGATCTCTGCTCATGTTGCTCAAAAAGTCAAATTATTTGCTGTTTTTATAAAATTTTAGACATGTATTCAAATTCAATATCAATACTTTCACGTCACTGTCTTCTGACGAAACATTGAAAATAAACCAGATATTATGACATTTAAGCTGCTCACTCTCCGTTGCCGTTCGAAAAAAATAGAATTTTAAAATTTGACATCCTAATACATAACTTCATAACATTTCTACTGTGTCTACTTCTACCGTGTTACTGGCCAATTCAACTGGTTGAACATTATTGCCAGGGGGGTACGCATAAAGATAAGAAAGAAATAAAGTGAGAATATGTACAGTCAGGGGTAAAAATAAAAAGAGTACTTAAGAGTTTAGAGAAAGTGTGCGGCTAGTTGATCCTTGAAGGATTCAGCTGTGCCTACTGATGCGATGTCTGGTGGGAGGCTGTTCCACTCCTTAATGCTTCTTGAAAAGAAGGAATGTTGGCGGTAGGTAGTAGTGTAGTGTTGGTACTGGGAGGAGTGGGCTGCTGTATGACGAGGTTGAGGTGTAAGGGGGTCTGTTTTGTATAAAGCGACTAAGTCGTTGGCGATCTTATAGAAGAGGTTCAGGCTGGCCATCTTTCTCCTGTCCAGGAGCATATTCCATTGTAGGTCTTGAAGCATCTCGGTGACACTCAATTGGCTGCCATAGTTGTTTTTCACAAATCGGGCACCGCGACATCGAACCATTTCCAGTATATATATCAATGTCTGACTTTTCATTAGGGTCCCATACATGACCAATGATGCAGCAGTGTAATAAACTAGTTGTTTATTTTATGTGTTCAATGGGTCAGTAACACACTAATGTAATAAATATGTTCAGCTAATGAGCCGAATAACTTATATCACTGCCTGCTGTTATAAACCAAAACAAACATGGTGTCAAATGACATTTCTATCAACAATTATAAATGACAGAATAGACAGTGAAGGGCTTGGCATCGTCAGTGAGGCATACATGCTGTTCTCCTGATATTTATCGGGTTTTCCCGTTATTTAGAGTGGGAGTGGGAGTGAAGCTCCAAAAAACACTAAAAACTACGAGGCTCATAAAATATCAACCTATATACATGGTCAATACACTGACACGTGATATCGGTAAATGAGAGTGAAATGAAGTGTTTCAATACAAACATTCACATCTGCATTAACAAAAAGTATGATTATCAAAAAGATAATGAATAATAAAAACTAAGGTACGAGTTCACTTTTCCGGAAAAAAAATCAGGTACAAGTTTGCGAGATGACTAAGGTACGAGTTGACTAAGGTATGAGTTGACTGGTTACCCCAAAAAAAGTAACTGATTAGGTTGTCTTACTTGACCAGTAATTTAGTTTATACTAATTTATTTGAGCTCGATTGTGGAGAAAGCTTATAGCTTATCGAGTCACTCTCGAGTCAGCTTCCTGGAAAAACCAGTACTGCAGTCAGTCATATGAGGAGGAACGGTCGTGACCATGGTGGGGCTCGAACAAGCAACCTCTGGGATGAGCAGTAATTTCAGATCTATACTGGTTCGAGTCCAACAACCAGACACATTTGAAACTTATTTTATGCTAACTCTGGTAATTTTTGTATAGATCTAGCAATCAAAATTTTAACAATAGTAAGTTAGGTTCTTCGCAAAAAAGAAGAACTCATTTGTTCACTTTGAAAATAGATCAATTATGTTTTTGAGGCCAGGTGTGCTGTCACCAAATTGCTTTCTTATATTGACCAACTGTACCATGTTTCTGGACAGCCAGTTTTTATAGATTTGTTTTATTATGATGTTAGCTTTTAAATTGTGTAAACTGTTTCAATCATTTGACACATTATTGAAATATCAAGTGCCTGAGTGAGCTGTTAGGATTGCATTCTGCTCCTCGTATGTCCGTTAACATATTTGAAACATTTTATTAATAAAATTACTTCCCTTTGTTGAAAGAATTAACTCCCTTGAAAGTTGAGGTGACCAAAATAATGGGAATTTCTGAAAATAACTTCAAAGTTCAATGACAAAAAAAATTGTATAACTCTCCAGAAAATTTGTATTCTTGTGGAAAAATGATGTTAAATCTTTGTACTATTTGAACGAAAAATGAGAATTAGTTATTATGACTGAAAAATTACTTAATAGAACTTTTGTAATGCAATCTCAAATTTAAAATCAATTAAAACCAAGCATACTTTATCCACCCCCCACACCAGCAATTTTGTCAGTACCCATTACAGTTAGGTAGACTTTTAAAGGCAATCATGATAAAGTTTCTTGTGCAAGAAAACTACACATTGGCAGCAGCAGGATTCAAACCTTGGACCCAGCGATCTTAGGAATACAAAGGCAACCACTGTTCCACTGCATCCACTACCAGTTCACTGAGGTGTGTGTCACCATGGACTTTTATAGATCTGTGGTATCACAAGCTTCTCGAGTCCCAACCATTTCATCATTTAAAGAGAAACATGAAATTGTTTTGATGTATTTTGATTATAAATTATGCTTGTCCATGTTGTTGTCAGACATTTTCTTTTTCAAATCACTTATTTTGAGTGATTTCTTACAATTTCATATGATCTCTTTGTTACATTTCTTATTTGTATCATAAGAATGTCATAATACTTGACCATTTTCATTTTATAAACTTATTTTTAAAGTACATAATTATTTTTGTATGAGAACAAAGTTTATATATATATATAAGATTATTATTATTGTAAGGGATTTTATTTATTACCCATGAAATCTTGATTATTATGATAAAAAATATTCATTGTCGGCAACGGTACTGTATATTGGGTAATTTTCGCATGACCAAAATTTCACAATATGTGCATGGTGTGTGCCGTCGACAGACTTATTCACGAAATTTACATTGCAAATGGATAATCTCTAATAATAATTCTATGTGAAATGAATCGTTCATGAGATTTTTAAATTAGCAAAGTGGGAAATTCCTGGAAATAGCAAAACTTAAGTCGTCGCGAATAGTACCCAATTTACAGTATACACAGATAGCATGGTTGTCACCAGGCATCCATATTACAGTATACACAGATAGCATGGTGTCACCAGGCATCCATATTACAGTATACACAGATAGCATGGTGTCACCAGGCATCCATATTACAGTATACACAGATAGCATGGTGTCACCAGGCATCCATATTTCTCCCATTTGTGAAATGGATAATTTCAGTATTCAATGATAACATGTTTTTTCTCCCTCTATTTCAGAAGCGATGAAGGCAAGTGTATAATCCGATTGAAGAAAGCAATCCCAGAACTGGCCAGTACTGACACTTGGTCACAGTGATTTTAATACAACTCTAGGGAACCAGTATTGATAGATTAGAAGAGTATTTATTGCTTTATAACAAACTCTGGTGTACCAGTACAGGCAGATTAGAAGACATTATATTGCCGAGAGAGTCATCCTCTGAATTTGCAGACATTAAAGTAAAAAAAATGAATGATATACATAGAGAATCTTTGCGTCTCAACTGGGTGTTTCTGTCGCAGAATCTTGTGACCGGTGAACTTTTGGACCACATGTTAGCGGAACTTGTGATTACCCAGGATATGTACGAGGAAATAAACGTTCAGCTTACAAAGAAGGAACGAATATCTGAGTTCCTGTTCATTCTTCAGAGGAGAGGACCTCAGGCTTTCGAAAAATTTCTGGCAGCGCTGGTACAAACCAATCAAGGTTTTATATCAGACCAGTTGATTCAAACTTGTAACCAATTAACAGCAAATAATCAAAGGCAACCAATGCAGGTGCAGCAAAGTTATTGATATGGATGGAGTTATAAACTTACTCATTTCTTTGATCTCGTATATACCATTACTTTTGAAAATTGTAAACATCCAAATAGTCAAGATGTTATCCTGCGCTGAAAGCAGAGTGATATTGTTATGGCGTTGTCCATCAGGAACCAATTGATAGAATTTCATGGTACTTAGAATGAGAATACAACAGCATAATTCTGTGACACACACATACACATCTTTCACCAGGATTGTCTTAATAATTCCAGAGTATTGCCATTTAATTCTGTTTTTCATATATATACAATATTAAACCTTGAAAATTCCTTTTCTGTGAAACTGGTTATGAAACTTGTAATTGGCTCAAATAATCTAATGATAAGCCTTTCTAATATTCACCCACACCCACCCTGTGGGGATGAGTCCAGATTTTCAATATTTAAATATCAAAATTCTATTTCTCTAAAACTGGCAATCAAAATTTACATAATTTAATGATCAGTCTTTACACCACCTACCCACACCCTGTGAGGGGTGAGGCCAGATATTCAATATATAAACAATAAAATTCTATTTCTCTGAAATTGTCTATCAAAATTAAATCGTAATATGGTGCAAATAATTTGATGATCACGCTTTCTGATATCTTTAAAATGCGTCTTTTTCAGAATTTGATTATGTTGGCAAAAGTAATCAACTTTGTAAAGGGGTGAAGGCTTAAAGAAATTTAGAAATTATTGTTTTCTGAAACAAATTATACTGATTTAACATGTTTAATTTAACTTATAACAACCGAGTTCTGTATGACTGTAAGATGAAAAATAAAGTATTGGGTGGTGAAATTTTGAAAATGCTTCTTTTTTCAGAAAAGGCATGTCAGAATTTGTTTATGTTTTGCACAAGCAATCACCTTTGTAGTCTGTAACAATGGAAAATTTAGAAACTAAATATTTTATAGAGATGAGGCTCTTAAGTGGGTGTAGTGCTTTTCTTACTTATACTATATTAAAACTTAAGAATTCTTGTTCTTTGAAACTAGTAGTATGGCTTTAATTTAACTGACACCAATTAAGTTCTTTATGTCTGTAACTTGCAGAAAAAAATTATCCCCTCAGAGATGAGGCCCCAGTGGGGTGGTGAAATTCTGAAGATGCGTCTTTTTTCTGAAACCAAAATATTTTCCAGTTGGTCTTTTTCTAGTGATTTGCTTCATTCGGTTAGGGCTGTAAATTCACTGAATTTGCTTGTTTATTTTGAGATTTCCAGTAGTTTGCTAGTCGTTTGATTTATAAGGGGACTCCATAAAGAAAACAGATTAATTTTCATTATAGGAGATCTTAAAGCAGACATTTTAGTCAGTTTGGTAAAATTTCAGAGTGGTACATTCACAAAAATTTGCCAATTTTTTAATACATATGATTTGAATGAAATTTACGATATAAGACTTCAGTTTCCTTATTCTGTTGCTGTGAAACTGCAATTAGAGACATGTGTATATAATATCTTATAGTTATTATGCACCCTTCATGGGATGTGGCAATGAGATTTGTTCTTAATGTGATACCAGTGTCAGTACAGATAAACATTTATTGAAGACCATCGGGAAAATAAAGAACGCCTTGCCAGTAAGGACCAGGAAGAAGGAATTGATGAACTATTTGTTTATAGTAGAGAAACTCTGAAGACAAACCTCTTGTCAAGAAAGACCAGCAAGACTTCTTGTGATTTGGTTGTGTATATATATACAGTGCAACCTCTAAGGAGAAAGAACACCCTTGGGAACACAAAAATGTGTTTGTTGTAGAGAGGGGTTTCTGGAAAGGTTTATTTGTTATAATTGACGCAACGAAAAAAAATAATGTGTGTCTTTTTATGGAGGTTGATACTCTAGGGACGTGTCGTTCGAGGAGGTCGTATTGTACAGTAACTGTTGTACTTTTTTGTACGTGAATGGAATAACTTTATAGTTTGTGAAAGAGTACAGGGCATAGCTGGGTGTATTTAAATGAAATGTAGTTGTGGGGTAAAGGGAAATGAGCTGACATAGCATGTTTCTTTAGAGACATCTATACTTTATAGATAAGAAACTGTGTTGTCACCATTGATTAGTCTTCTTTATTTGACTGGTTTGAGAATGGTTGTGACCGCCCTTTGTACTCACTAAACCTCTCACTGATTAAGGGTTATTCAGGTTTGAGCCCATTTACTGACATCACCTCTTCATGTGAGGTGGACAGCAGTTTCTTGAAACATTTGGAGTGTTGTAGTGGTTACTTCACAGGAATGATGATAAGGTACACACTGCATACACTGCTAGCCAGTATTTTTACTGTGATCCTGTTGAAATGGATGTTTAAGGGAAATAATGAACTTTGCTCAGCAATTGAACTGATTTACCTGAATACATTGTTTCATAAGCTTGTCTAAATCTTAATTCATAGTGTTACATGTATTTTGATTGAAGCTTTGACCACCACTTGTTAGTGATTTATTTGATAGGTACTTTTATGCAGTGCACTAAATTTGTTTGTACTATACATCTACTGATTTGTGCCAGACCAGAAAAAAGTGCTCTAATCATTTTTACTGGGGAATCGCACCGTCTGTCCGTCCGTCCGTGACCCCTTACAAATTGTGTCCGTACCGTCAGCATTGAAGGATTTTAAAAAACTTGGCCACTTCTAGCACATCAAGACGACGTGTCGCGTGCAAGACCCACTCCCACCTCAAAGGGAAGGTCACTTGGAGTATGAAGGTTGGATCCTCTATAGCACACATTCGTGTCCGCGACGTGTTGAAGATTTAAAAAACTAGGAACACCTGTCTAGCACATCAAGAGGTGGGGGTGGCAAGAACCACGTCCAGGTCAAGTCTCTAATTGAAGGAATGGACCTCTATATAGCATAAGCACTTGGTCCGGAACTTGTCTGCATTGAAGGATTTTAAAAAACTTGGCACAAATGTCTAGCACATCAAGACGACTGTCGCGGCAAGACCCACGTCCCACCTCAAAGGTCAAGGTCACACTTAAGTTTGAAGGATGGATTCCTCATATATGCAATATGCACGCATTTTCCGGCTGTAATTTTGTCATTTTTGAAGGATTTAAAAAATTGGCACAAATGTCTAGCACATCAAGACGACTGTCGCGTGCAAGACCCACATCCCTACCACAAAGGTCAAGGTCACACTTAAATTATAGGAATGGAATCCTGATATTCATACATTTTGTCCGGACTAAACTTATATGCTTGAAGGATTTTAAAAAACTGGCAAAAGCTAGCACATCAAGGGAGGTCAGGCAAGACCATCCCTACCTCAAAGGTCAAGGTCCCTTATGTTTAAAGAAGGAATACTGTGCATGATTACCTGTCAGCATGGAAGGATTTAAAATACATAGCACATTTTGGCACATGGAGAGGACACGCGTGGGCCCCTTTCGGGGGCATTCGTCCTTGTGAGGGACAGCCTTGTTACTTTTCAGTTTTGTTCACTGACAGATTTGAGCTTTGATGAAGTTTTGTTTGCGCTCTGACAATGTATTAAGGTTTTTTTTACAATACTTGTGTTTTACTAGATGTTTTGTCCTGATTTTATTTCATGTGTCTGTGAATTAAAACTTTACAAAAGGTATAAGCATGTGTTTGTTTGATTATTTGATGAAAATATTCATAATTTATGATATGTATGAAATGTTAATATACATGTACTAAAGGGCAACACTTAGTGAACCAACCCTTTCTCAGTTATAGATCAGAAATAATTTGTTTAGCTCTACTGGAAAAAGACCAGCAGAGCTTAGATCATGGTGGTTTATCCGGCATCTATACACATTTCCGTAATAGCACTACAGGTCACAATTTGAATTTAACCTTCATCAAACTTGCTCAGACGGGTTGCCCCCAACATGTAGATGATCACTCTTTTTTGGGGTCAAAGGTCAAGGTCACAGTGACCTCCAAAAGATTTTCCTTGATAACACTACAGGTCACAATTTTCCTTCCAGTTTTATCAAACTTGCTCAGAAGATTGCCTGTAGATGCCATCTCTTGTTTTGGTGGTCAAGGTCAGAGTCTTGAGATCTTTAAACGTCAAAGGATGATTGGTCTGACCGAGTAGACTACCGGTATCTACTGGTTTTCAGGTCAGTTGGTAAAAGGTCGAGGTCACAGTCACTCGAAATTCTAAATCTTTTCCACTTTAAATCGTGCAATGATTGGTCTTACTGAATAGATTCCGACTGTTTTTCAGTCAGAGGTGGAGGTCACAGTGACCTCCGTTAGCTTTTTCTTAAAAACACTCAAGTCATTTTTATTTGACCTGTAGTTGATCTCTTCTGTTTCTGGGGTCAGTGGGTCAAAAGTCAAGGTCACAGTGACCCCAAACTTTGAAAATGGTAACTGCTCAATATTTTTAGATCTAATTATCAAAAGGTCAAAAACTTCATAGGATGATTGGTCTAACTGAGTAGATGATCGCTACTATTTTGCGGTCAGTAGTTCAAAGTCACAGTTAAAAAAGTACCTCTGTAAACGTTTCCTTGATAACATTCCAGAAGTTTTTCCCAAAACTTACTCAGAACAGTCCAGTAGAGTGATACTGTCGATTTTGGCCTCTTGTTTGAAACTTGAGTCAAATGTTCACCTCATTGAGGTAATATACAGATTCCATGTTTCAAGGTTACTTTCAGACTTGTCTGCTTTCTAACACGAACAATTTTCATGCAGTCCTTACTAAATTTGGCCAGAATATTTATTGGTACCTTGTCAAGTTTGATAATGGCTGCAGTCAGTTGGAAGTTATGACCCTTTAGTTGCTGAAATGTATTTGCCAAATTTTATGGCCTTTTGAATGCTTAAATTTGACAAATGAAAATGTCTCGATCCCAACCCAAATCAGAACAATTTTAAGATAATTGCCACTTTATCTTGTAACCTCTCAAACTTTTAAGGGGTGTTTTTAGTGACAATTTGGCACTTTTGTTTCTTGTAACTACATCCCTCAGTATGTCATTGTTTCATTGATAAATCATAAAAAAATAATATAATCATGCTACAGTAAACTCCATATATAACGACTCCGGATAAATCGAATTTCCGGATATAAGGAACAAATTTTCTCTTCCAGATTTTGTTTTCTTGATTCACTTATATGAACATGTTATATGGACATAACAAACACTGGATATAACAAACACATTTTTATGGTCCTAAGGAGTTCTTTATAAACGAAGTTTACTGTATTTAACCAGACCTATTAGCAGTTATTGGATCTCCTTGATGGTCCTTGGAAGTTTCTGCAGAAAATCTTTATAAGGTATAATCTTCGACCTGTAAGACAGAGGGTGCAATTCTGCTATTCTTGTGAAGAGTTAATATCTTTTGTGTCAAACGAGAGGGCCAAGATGGCCCTATATCGCACATCTGGCTTAAGAGCTGAAGATTTTTAAAGTTTTTCTTAAATGAGCCTATGTGAAATCTAGTGACCCCCAGGCAGGATCAATTTTGACCAGGGGGTCATAATTTGAACAGTGTTGGTAGAGGTTCACTAGGCAATGCTACAAATGTCATGCTAAATATCTTTAGCTCTAAACCTAGTGGTTTGAGATAAAAAAATTAAAGTTTTTCCTATAAACAAGTAAGACTATGCAAAATCAAGTGCCTCCCCCTCCCCCATGAGCGGGTCAAAGTTTGAGCCGGGGTCATAATTTGAACAATCTTGGTAGAGGAAGTACTCCACATGCTAAATAAAAATAAATTCTAAGCTCTAAGTCTTGTGATTTCAGAGAAGACACGTTTTAAAGTCTATGTTAAATCAAATGACCCCCTGGCAGGGTCAGTTTTGAGCCGGGGTCATAATATTAACAATCTTAGTAGACGTCCGCTAGACAATGCTGCATGCCAAATATCTAAGCCCTCGGCCTTCCCGTTTTTGAGAAAAATATTTTTTAAAGTCTTTCCTTTCCGTTGCCATGGCAACCAGAGTTCTGCATGGAATGGAATTTTTTTAACAGCTTTGATAAAGCTTCATGCAAGAATTATCCCTGCTAAGTTTCATCAACATTGGCCTTGTGGTTTCAGATAAGAAGTTCTAAGGAAAAAATGAATGGACGCTGAGTGATCCTAATAGCTCACTATGGTGAGCTAAAAAGCTGTTGCATATATCGCCTTTGTCCATCCTCGGCTCCAATACTGCTCCATTATCTGGTAACCTTCAGTGATTCACCAAAAATACAGACGACACAACTATTTGAAACATGTGCGTCCTTTTAAATGCAAGCACGTAAAAAGCGTGATTTGCGTATATTTTAGCGGCAGTGGTATAAAAGAATATTCAGACTTTGTGTTTTCTACAAGTATAAGTTAGAACAATTTTCACATGAAATAGATCAACAGCAAATGAATTGATTTGCCGATCAATCTTTTAGCTCACCTGGCACAGAGTGCCAGCGTGAGCTATTAGGATCGCATTCCATCCGTTGAACAGCGTACGTTGTACGTCCGTTAACATTTTCCTTCAGACAACATCTCCTCTGCAACCAAAAGGCTAATGATGATATAACTTGGCAGGGATGTTCCTTGCATAAAGCCCTTCATAGCTGTTCAAATAATTTCATTCCATGCAGAACTCTGGTTACTATGGCAACAGAAAGGAAACACTTTACAAATCTTCTTCTTTCAAACCACATGGCCTAGAGCTTAGATATTTAGCATGTGGCATAACCTAGTGGACCTCTACCAACTTTGTTCAAATTATGCCCCATGGATCAAAATTGACCCCGCCCAAGGGTCACTTAAGTTTACATAGGCTTATATAAGTTAACTTCTCTGAAACCACAAGGCCTGTAGCTTAGATATTTGGCATGTAGCATTGTCTAGTGGACCTCTACCAAGAATGTTAAAATTATGACCCACCTGCTTTTACATAGGCTTATATAGGAAAAACTAAAAAAATCTTCACTGAAACCACAGGGCCTAGAGCTTAGATATTTAGCATGTAGCATTGCCTTGTGGACCTTTACCAATATTGTTCCAATCATGACTCTCGGGTGAAATTTTACCCTTCCCGGGAGGGGTTACTTGATTTTGCATAGGCTTATATAGGGAAAACTTCAAAAAGCCACAAGGCCCACATGCAGAGCTAAGATATTTGGAATGTGTATTAATAATTGTGTAGTTGACCTCTGCGAATTAAATTATGATCCCTTGTTTTATTTTCAATTGATAAATAGGTGAGCAATATAGGGCCATCTTGGCCCTCTTGTTATATTTTAAACAACTTATTCAACTAATAAAGTCTGTCTTTCGTCATTTTAGCTCACCTGGCACAAAGTGCGGGAGTGAGCTATTAGGATCGCATTCCGCCGGGCGTCCGTTGTACGTCGTAAGTAGTACGTCCATTAACATTTTCCTTCAAACAACATCTCCTCTGAAACCACAAGGTGAATGTTGATGAAATTTGGCAGGGGTGTTCTTTGCATGAAGCCTTCTCATTATTGTTCAAATAATTGCATTCCATGCAGAACTCTGGTTGCTATGGTAATGATAGGAAAAACTTTAAATTTTTCTCAATAACAGGAATACTTAGAGTTTAGGTATTTGGCATGTGGCATTGCGTAGTGGACCTCTACCAAAAGTGTTCAAATTATAACCCCGTATCAAAATTGATTCGCCCAGGGGTTCACTTATTAGTCCATTCTGGCACTTTTAGGATCGCATTCCGTCTGTCGTCCTTCCGTTAACATTTTCCTTAAACTGACATCTCTTCTGAAACAAATAGGCCAACGGTGATTTAATTTCACAGGGATGTTCCTTGCATGAAGCCCTTTCATAGTTGTTCAAATAATTCCATTCCATACAAAACTTTAAAAATCTTCTCAATAACAGGAAGACTTATAGTTTAGGTATTTGGCATGTGACATTGCGTAGTGGTGTTCAAATTATGACCCCCGGATTAAAATTGACTCTGCCGATGGGGGTCACTTGTTTTTCCATCAGCTTGTATAGGAAAAACTATAAAAGTCTTCTTCTCTGAAACCTTGGTCAAAATTGACCCTGCACAGGGGTCACTTCTTATTAGCTATCCTGAGCACGAAATGTTCAAATGTCGAACATGGGTCATCTAGAGACAAAAACAAGGTCACCCGGTCACATCATAGAAAAACATTGTGCATGCTATAGAGGTTGCATTTTTCATTGGACCTTCATGAAATTTGGTCAGTATGATTGCCTTGATGAAATCTAGGTCGACTTCGAATATGGGTCATCCGTGGCCAAAAACTAGTCACGGGGTCAAAACACAGAAAAACCTTGTGTATGCAATAGAGGTTGCATTTGTCACTGGATTTCAAAAAACTTGGTCAGCATGTTGCCTTAATGAAATCTAGGTCGAGAACGAACATGGGTCATCTAGGGTCTAAAATTAGGTCACGGGGTCAAATCGTAGAAAAACCTTTTCTAACGCAATACCGATGTGACGTCGTTTCTGATTGGTGACGTCGTTTAAATTTGCGACTATTAAATAGCGTATATATAGAGAATAATTGTTAGTTTCGGTGTAAGATCACGTCATAATTTTACCGAGTGGGCACTAAAAGTGATATTTTCACGAGTGGCGCAGCCACGAGTGAAAATAACAACTTTTGTTGTTCACGAGTGAAATTAACGTGATATTACACCGTTATCAACAATTTTTCTGTTTATTTTATGGTTAAAACTCTACTTTTAGTGAGTTTGTTTCTATAATATATCGAAAATTGCGGGAAACGTCATCAGAAAACATAGCGCAAATGACGTCATTTTAACTACGTCATCGTCGCATGGTTTCCAGCATTAATTACGCTCGGTATACTTTTTTACGTAAATACGGGTAAAAGATTGCAAAAACAGTGAACAATAAAAATGGTAATCCACTGTTTCAAAACTGTGGATTATCACTTTTATTTCACCGAGAAAACTCTATAATTCACTTGAAAACATAAAATAAATAGTCGCAAACTTCAAACGGCGTTTTAATTATCGCATTTAGACACATTATGCGTTAGAAAAGGGATAACTATTTAGCGATTTTGATATTTGCGGCCGTATATACGGTTTTAATGGTCGCAAACAGTTTTAACAGCTCCGGCTAACGCCGTCGCCGTTAAAAATATTTGCAACCATTAAAAACCGTATATACAGTCACAAATATCAAAATTACAAAACAGTTATTCCTATAGTGTATGCAATAGAGGTTGCATTTTTCATCGGACCTTCATGAAACTTGGTCAGTATAATTGCCTTGATGAAATCTAGAGCGAGAACGAACATGGGTCATCTAGGGTCAAAAACTAGGTCACGGGGTAAAGTTGTAGAAAAATATTGTGTTATCTGCACACTATGAAAGATTTCTTGTTTCTTTTTCTGAGCACATGTTTACTGATAAACATCTTAGGAGAGTCCATATGGTAGATTTATTTTGCTCTTATGCTGTGTGAAGCTGACCGCTGACCACTGACCACTTAGCATGTAATTGATAAGATTAATACTGCCCTTCACCTAACAGTGTAAGTTTCTCAGTAGTGATGAGAATAATGTCGTTTAAATACATACTACAATCTAAAAATACTTACCTATAATATCTACAGACATCATTTCTTTCTGACAGGATAAAGATGAGATTTTGGTTTGTTTTGCAACTTCTTCTGTTCAACATTATATTTTGCAGACTGGGTTAGCTATCTTTAATAAGACTTTGTAATATTTCATAATGCACAATAGTAAAACTCGTTTGTAATCCTTGAATGGAGTAGTGAAGTAACAAATTGGTTTGAATTTCAACTAAAATCCATTTTTTCAGTTATCAATTTCTCTGACAGGAGAGGGGGTCACTTGATTCCCATAGGCTTAATTAAAGCGAAAACTTCAAAAATCTTGTCTTAAACCACAAGGCCTGGTATTCGAAATGAAGCATTGTGTAGTGGACAGCTACGAAGATAGCTCTAATCTGGACCTCAGGTCAAATTTTACCCTTTCTGCAACGGCGTTGACCTTGTACAATGTATCATAACAAGTGGAAGCCAGGTGAGCGATAAAGGGCCATTTTGGCCCTGTTTTTATTATACAAAATATATTTGCAAACTTCCACTGAGGTTGAGGTAACACGCCGGACTGGAAGTCCAGGGTCTCGGGTTCTAGAATAAACACCCTGATGGGATTCATAAGACATGGAACCGAGTCACAATGTAGGTATCACACACCTAGCTGTCCTTGAATGCAAAAGAACCGGGGGTGTCTCTTGAACATATTCCATATCTGGAAGTTGAGCATATACAATAATATAAGAAACGGGTACCAGCGTAAATAATATGTTTATACTGCAAAACGGCTTTGCTTCTATTATAATTTCTTGTATATATACATGTCTTGCAGTTTGTTCTTACTTTATACGCTCCAACTTGTGACATGACACGTGCCAAAGGAGAAAAACACATTGGCCATTTAAAGCATACATAGACTGCACTACAGCATAATCTTTTTTTTTTAATTTCGACTTTGGACTGGTCTTTTATTTTGAATCAGCAACTTATTTTCGACTGTGGTTGATGTACTTAGTAAGTTCAGTAAACTCGGTTTTATGGCCATATTTTTTGTATTTCTAAGCGATGCTGCCTAGCATACGGGTTTCAGATCCAGCTCATTCCCATTCGTACATGGCTGCGCTACAATGATTATACATGTACAAGTGTATATGTATTTACATTTCTGGACTAATTAATTTTTTTATAAGATGTAAACCAGAATTTATACACGTTCCCTACATGAGTGAAAACTGTAGCAGATTTTGAAATAGAGCTCGGGCCTCGCAGGGTCCTTATATATATACGGGCCCTGGGCTTTGTTATTTACAACTGCATTACAAAATTTCACACTAGATCTAGTCACAATATTTTCCCCGTCCCTTTTAAACTCGTGTTTAAATTTTATATCAATTGCAAAACACACAAAATTCGGTCTAATCTTTCAATCGGTCAACCGAAATAGGTGGCTACAAATGTTTCCTGAGCAATGATGCTATGATTATATCGCGCACTTATCCTTCCGTGACGTAGTTTAGAATGTAAGAACGTTTAACAGGGTATGACGTCACCTAACGTCTTATTTTCTGAAAATACCGGTAAGCAATGTCTTTCACCGACAGTTCATTTACTTGTACAGACAATGTTAAAGAAGGGGTCGGATATATGAATTTGTCTGAAATTGCATCCAGCGAAGAAATTACTAGCTTTGGAATTGAATATGACGATGACGCAATTTTGGCTTTCAATCCTTGTTTGAGAGATGACATTGGCAGATACCCGGTTGCAAATTACACACCGTCCTACTATGATCTGGATCAATCAGTGGAAATCTCGGAAAGTGGAGTCAGTCACAACACTGGAGTCGAAGTTTCGGATTCGATCTTGTCGAATGATGAAGATCTAAGTTCTGATATAGAATACGACGATGGTGCAATCCAGAAGATCAATCCTGATTGTGAAAATGACAGAAACAGAAATCAAGCAGAGAAATATGCACCAGAGGGTGGAAATCATACAACTGATGAAAGAGTTTTGGCATGTGGGGATATGGCATTTGGTCGTGGACACGCGATTGAACGTTTAGCAGCCGAAATTGTGTCAGGAATTAAAAGTAAAATTCCACAACTCGACAAATTTAAACAAGAACTCTCACAAATGCACAAGGACGTGAAATGTTTGAAAGAACAGTATTCTGAGCTTGACAGCACATACAGAAAAGCTTCAATTGTTCAAAACAGAACAATCAATACAGCAAAAGCTTACATGCATAATTTAGACCTGGTCATTTATCAAAACAGAATAATTACCCATCTGGATGATACGGTGAAACATATGAAGTTGTTCGAGTGTCACGTGACCGAGGACCGGAAGATAATCTTTGTGGATCCAGAAAGCCCAGGAACAGACGTTGATGCTCCGGTTCATATATCAGTGAGTCAGGCTACCAACCTTGTTGATAAGGAATTTAAGCGGTACCGTGATAACAGAGAGCCGCCGGAAGACTGCTTCTAAATGGCCTGAGGAAAGTATCTTGGATGTTTTCTGATAAGATATGTAGTCATTTAATCGGCATTGTTAACGTTTGAAACTTACTTAAGACAACATTCAACTCGAATGTGAAGAATTTGGTTAAACAGTCTTTTATTCGAAGATAAATAACAGGATCAACATATTACTTTGAGATAAGCTGGCATTTAACTTAACCAAGTTCGAAATAACATCCGAAAAGTTTGAAAAATGGTAATAGGAACAATTTAAATATTGACCATAAAGCAAACGGTTTAACATTGATGGCAATGGAGTATTTAAAGTTTCGTTACTAAAGGCTATTTCTCGGTATATAAAAGCCTAATTTTGAAAAACAGTTGACGCTAAGACGTATGTTCTTAATTTGTATGTAAGAAATAAAAGGAATAAATAAAAGCAAAGATAGTTTGTGAATAGTAAAATAAACTGAAGTAAACCCAGTGGAATACTTTTTTGTAGTAATTTACGAATGGGAATATTATTTCTAGAATTCAGAAAGATGCTGGAACCAAACGTTGAAAATGGTGTTCATATCGCTTATTCGCATCGTCCCATCGTGTCTTCGCATCGTGGCTTTTACTGTAACACGCGTTTGATTTTAATAAAATCTACGGGAACAGGATGTAATAATCATACGTCCACATTGTTTGAACGATTGATTTTTTCTTATCTAAAGATAGTCTCGCCTTTATATAAGTAAACACTCGTTTAACCTCAATTAATATATACATCGTTTTTGAAAATTGTCAGCTTGATATAATATGTATACCAAAACGCAAAACAAAAACCGCTCTTTTATCTATTGAAACTAACACAAAATTAACAAGTATTCGAAGGGCCTGTAACTTCCATTTTACTCTTTCGGTTTTCAAAAGATAAACATTTTTAGAAACTGCAAATAATAAACTTTCAAATGATAGGAAATATTTTTTGTGTGTATCGGGAATGAAAGAAACTTTAAGATGCACTGCCGTCTTTTTTCTACTGCGAACACCAAGACAAAAGAAAACGTATAAAAAGTTTGTTCTTCAGAAACTTATTTTCATTATTTGAAAGGTTGTTTTTTCCACATATTCACCATGTTTATGAAACTGCAGACTGCATACTTTCATATGATACAAATTTCACTGTTTTATTACATATTTAAGAATAATAGATACGGCTGTGTTTTTTTATTCACATAAATGCAGTGAGTACGCCCGAAAAAAGGCCGATATTAAATCTTTTGATCTTATCTTTCTATCAAAGGCTTACGTCTAAAAAAATCACCAATTTTTATATTCGCAAATTATATACTTTAGTCTTTCATTTGATACCAAATATTTAAAGTTTTATCGGAACATAAAGAAAATAAAGTGTTCAGTTGTATTTTTAAATATATCCTTTACGGCTGATTATCTCTCTTTTCCGCTTTTTGTTCGCGAAATCAAAAATGATCGTTGGATTAGATGATAAATATATGTCAGTTAATGGTTTTTAGTATTTAGTCACCGTCTAGAAATGAAACACTTCACCTTGGGAAATACAATAAAAAGACAAAATTCACGTATAACTTACAACCCTTTTAATTCTTTATTTCAGTTTTCGCACGAGTGATTTAATTACTCGCAGCCGAACGACTGTCTGTATTTTATTCAACTGATAAAACCAGGAACATAAATCTATTATTTCTTAAGCCATTTCAGATTGGAGAATAAAATACTAAGACAAAGTATCCCATATAGTTTTTTATTTCAAGTGACGGTATTTAGTTTACTCTGAACAGGATCAAGTTCTCTTTGCTCTGAGTAACAGATGGTTAATGTATCGCGTTGTCATTTAATGTACATTATATCACGGTTGGTCGATTTGACATTTTAGAAGCACTTTTTAGGATATTTTTACGAAGCAAGAATTCAAACCTGAGAATATTCTTCACATAGTACACAGATCTATTAATAGTATAACTCGTTTCTAAAATACTTCTCAAAATAGATATTACGACAGTAGAACACAAGTAAAGACCAAACGTTTCCATTGTAATTAAAACATTTTTATAAAAATAAAATGTGTCCCTTTGTACAACAATAGAAACCTCGTTACACAATACATCAAGTTGGACAATATCTTTCGTGTTATACAAATGCCAATGGGTGTACCATCCAGAATGGGCTATTCGATCAAATGGGTTATTAAAGATCATCATGATACAATAATGGTATACAAAAAAATGAACCCGGTTCTTTCAGGGACGCTGGAATACATTACTGTAATAAACTGAGATGTTAAAAAGTTTCAAAATATCAGTAATGAAAGTGAAGCAATGACATTACTAAGGCAACATGTTTGTTGTGTGCTTTGTGTTGTGTCTAAAATATGTGTTGTACGCGATTTACTTTTGCACATGGCAAAAGTGTTGCCTTTATTCATTAGTTTATATGCTGCAGTTTATGCTGCCTTTAAACATTAGTATATATACTGCCGTGTTCACCTTTTCTGCTGCCTCAGCACATCAGTTTATATGCTGCAGTCAAGGTCTTGGAAAGACCTTGCTGCAGTGTACGAGGATACATTCTTCTGCTTTTAATGGCGGGTCTAAAACATACCATACGTATTGTTGCAAAAAGGGGTGTAATCAGAAATCAATGATTAATGAAACTAACTGTGGTTATTTCCCTTATATTTTGCAAAAGTTGATTCAAATTTTGTATTTTGGCTTGTTCAGTTAACTTAAATGTCTGACCTCTTAACCTTTTGCAAAACAGAAATTGGAACAGTTCAAAACTTCAGCTTTTGAAAATGTAGGTTGTATATTAATCATAATTATTATAGAATATGCTGCCGTAGATTGCGAAAAGTGTAGTGAATCGAATCAAACAAGAGGGCCATGATGGCGTTATATCGCTCACCTGACTACCTTGGCTATAACAAAAGCGGTCATGATTCTGAAATAATTCGTAGAGGTCTAAAACACCGTGCTAAGTAACATTCCAAATATCTATTCTCTGCCTTGTGGGTGCCCCAAGTTTTCCCAATACAAGCCTATATGAAATCAGTTGAAAGTCCACTGGGCAATGCTAAATGCCAAATATCTAATCTCTAGGTCTTGTAGTTTCAGAGAAGATTGTTTAAGTTGTTCCTATATAGGCCTATGTAAAACCAAGTGACCCCCTGGGCGGGGTCAATTTTGACCTGGGGGTCATAATTTGAACAATCTTGGTAGAGGTCCACTAGCTGATGCCACATGCTAAATATCTAAGCTTTAAGATATCTAGAGTTTAATAAAAAGATACATCAGCTCAAGAACAGACATTCTGATTATTGTTAAGGAACCCGACTTATAGGAGACATAACTTGACTTCACTTCATATGCTTTGAGCATGATCATGTGATTATGCTCAAGAAACTGTTATAAGCACTGGGCATGGATTCGGTACAAAATGCGACTTCTGAAGTATCAATAATGTAGACAGTGGACGGACACCAGGCAGTCACTGAAGCTAGTGTTAAGCATTCGATAGAAAACAACTTAAGTTTGAGAATTGAAGGTCAATGCATTGCACAGCAGTCAAGATTTTTCTGATACTGCCATTTCACCAACTGACTATATATAGTGTATCACTACTGTCTTGCTATGAATGCAACCAACCGAGAGCGTTAGATGGAGTAATCATTCTCTTGTATGACAGCATTAACAATGTTCGACGTAAATATCTTTAAAACCTTTTTCTTTAAGATCGTCTAATCTAAATATTAATAGATACCATCCACTGGCCAAAACAAACTTACAGAGAAACACATATCTACAGTAAGTATAACAACACTATATTCTGTAAGTAAGTAGCTTCTGTGGCTGCAAACTTACTGATATGGCAAACTAACTGAGATGGCAAACTAACTGAGATGGCAAACTTACTGATATGGTAAACTAACTGATATGGCAAACTAACTGAGATGGCTACTTACTGATATGGCAAACTAACTGAGATGGCAAACTTACTGATATGGCAAACTTACTGATATGGCAAACTTACTGATATGGCAAACTAACTGAGATGGCAAACTAACTGATATGGCAAACTTACTGATATGGCAAACTTACTGATATGGCAAACTAACTGAGATGGCTACTTACTGATATGGCAAACTTACTGATATGGCAAACTAACTGAGATGGCACACTAACTGAGATGGCTACTTACTGATATGGCAAACTTATTGAGATGGCAAACTTACTGATATGGCAAACTAATTGAGATGGCAAACTAACAGTAAGGCTATTATGCAACTTACGATATAGCAAAACGATTTTTTTTTGGGAAAAAAAATGGGGTTGAAAATTTTTTGGGGGGGGAAAATTTTTTTTTTGGGAAAAAAATTTGGGGGGGAAAAAAAAAATTATGTTGGTAACAAGATTAAACAGCAAGGTTTCAGATGCTTCTTATATTCTTTATTTCACATAGTACATGTAGGTCATATTACAGTATTTATACCATTAGACAATGCAAAATTCATGATCTTAAAGGTTTAATGCAATACATCCTTTGTTTCATTCGGGTACTGCACTAAATCGTCGTTCTGTATGATTTACACACATCTTGACCGAGTATGATATATTCAATACACTGTCATACTGGTACATATAAGATGGTTGTTTTTTGTCGTGAGATACCGAGATATCAAATTTTTAAAGCTATGACACTCAGTGCTCAAAATGACCAGAAAAAGTATGGTCAAGAAAACTTCTTAAAACATGAAAAATATTTAGAAAATGCATTGTAATTTGTGACCCTTAATCAGTTGAAAATGTTTAAATATTTTGTTATTATGAAGAGTATCGTATCAAAATAAGCACTTGTTAGCATATTCCATGTTTTTGTTTTTATACAATTTTATTTTTGTTTGAATACGAAGACCACTTCTGTAGCTGGTACGCACATTCCAGATGTCACCATGCTGCCGAGAGAGTGGCAGCGAGTGTTTAAAAGCAGTACATACATTTATCAAGATTTATCCCTTAATTAAAGTCACTTTCATAGAACTTTTTAATATTCCAGCACTTTTCAATGGTAGTTTGCCAACTATGAATCTAAAGAATATTCTACAAAAATTTAATATTTTTTTCTGTCTTATCTTTAATTAAACACACATTTTCTAAACCAATACCTTACTAGAAACTTTTATTTTGGCATCAAAGGATACAAATGTGTATACTATACAGGTTAACAACATACATTAAATGAAACATATCACACGATTAGTCATGTCCTGTGCTTGGTACCTGTAACAAATTTTCATAGTCTTTTTAGGTCCTTTTTATCAACAACAAAAATAAAAACTATTACGGATCAAAACCTGCTCAGCATCCTAAACTATCACAAGTTTTACTACCTCATTTCTATCAAACTTAATTCACAACAAAATTCTCTTGCATGCAAGAACTGTATAAAATTAATTAAATTCAGAGAGGATAATTGTTAGTTTCGGTGTAGTATCATGTTATAATTTCACCGAGTGGGCACCAAAAGTAGCAGCAAAAAATCGTTCTTTGATTGAGACTGGTTATGTTGTAACATATTGCTCTAGCTTTACCCTGTCCTTAAATGTAAATTTGTGCTCTTGGCTTTAATCCAAAATTAAATGATCTCGCGTTCCTGAGTCTTTGATAAATACTATGCATTTACTGTCTGAACAACATGGACTATCTTCTCCTTAGTGTCCTTTATATTTTGGTGGTCGTTTTTCCCTGAAAGCCGTCAAACCTTCTATTCTATCTTTGGTAGGTATTGTCTGAAGATAGAACAAACATATTACATGAATATTATATGAAAATGAAGAACAACAAAAAAGCAGCCAAAGCAGGTTTACAATGGCGCCTATAGAAAAACAGTCACATTGACCCGTCCCCTCCCCCCAACCCGTCACTCCTAACTGGAATATTGAGCCGAAACTATTTTTCTCTATTCAGTAACAGTGACCTTGACCTTGATTCTAGTGATACCAAATGCAATCCAAAGCTTCCTCTCCACGAAAGCTACCTACCAAGTTTCATTGCAATTGGTCACTCCTAACTCGAGTTATTGTGCGGAAACCATTTTTCTATTTTTAGTAACAGTGACCCTGAACCTTGTGACCCCAAATACAATTCCAAGCTTCCTTTCCATGTAGGCTACATACACACCATTTTTCATTGCAATTGGTCACTCCTAACTGGAGTTCTGGGTGGAAACCACTTTTCTACTTTAAGTAACAGTGACCTTGACCATTGCGACCCCAAATACAATCCCAAGCTTCCTTTCCATGCAAGCTACCTACACACTAAGTTTCACTGCAATTGGTCACTCCTAACTAAAGTTATTAAGAGGAAACCAAATGTTTTATGCCCATTCGCTGGCCCGCCAGACATATGACAATACCTTTCTAATAAGCAGGTTTCCCTTCGAAAACCTACTTAACAAGAGCTGTCACATGACAGCACGCTCGACTATTCGAAAGGTTGTTGGTAAAATGGGTTTTTTGTCAAAGAACAGGAGTATGTGTAATTGTCTAAGAATTAAGGTCAAAGATATGAAACTTGTTCAAAGACCTTTGTAAATGTACATTACATTCAAAGCCTTACTCTGGATTCTGTAAGCCAACTGGAGGGAGGAGGGGATAATTTCAATAACATAACCTTGTAAATTTGATCATGAATAACTTTGTAACTTTTCAAAATTGAAATGTATAGAATTAATAAAAGCATGACCGCTGCATGCGCATAATTATTCATGATATTTCAAAAAGAAAGCCATTTCGAGTATTTTCATGTTAGTCTGGTAAAAACTGTGACAAAATTCTAAGTTAAAAGGGGCATAAATGTCAAAAATCAAAAACATTGCTGAAGATGTTGACAGTAAACATACATTTAAGTCCATAAAAAAATCAAAAGTTAAAAAGGGGCATAAATCTGTCAAAAATCAAAACAGAGTTATGGGGATTGTTTCCTCAGATGTAGATGTTGATGGTAGACACATACTTTGAGTTTCAAGTCAATACCTTTGATAGTATTCAAAACATTTGACTTTATAAAATCTTTTACCAAATATTCTAAGTTAAAAAGGGGCATAAATCTGTCAAAAATCAAAACAGAGTTATGGGGATTGTTTCCTCAGGTGTAGATGTTGATTGTTGACACATACTTTGAGTTTCAAGTCAAACCTTTGATAGTATTCAAGATATTTAACTTTATAAAAATCTTTAACAAAAAAATCTAAGTTAAAAAGGGGCATAAATCTGTCAAAAATCAAAATGGAGTTATGAGGATTGTTTCCTCAGGTGTAGATGCTGATCGTAAAGATATATTTTGAGTTTCAAGTCAAACCTTTGATAATTTGCAAGATATTTGAATTTATAAAAAACTTTAACCAAAAATTCTAAGTTAAAAAGGGGCATAAATCTGTCAAAAATCAAAACAGAGTTATGGGGATTGTTTCCTCAGGTGTAGATGTTGATGGTAAACATATAGTTTGAGTTTCAAGTCAATACCTTTGATAGTATTCAGGATATTTGACTTTATTAAAAACTTTAACCAAAAATTCTAAGTTAAAAAGGGGCATAAATCTGTCAAATATCAAAACAGAGTTATGAGGATTGTTTCTTCAGGTGTAGATGTTGATGGTAAAGATATATTTTGAGTTTCAAGTCAATACCTTTGATAATATGCAAGATATTTGAATTTATAAAAAACTTTAACCAAAAATTCTAAGTTAAAAAGGGGCATAAATCTGTCAAAAATCAAAACAGAGTTATGGGGATTGTTTCCTCAGGTGTAGATGTTGATGGTAAACATATAGTTTGAGTTTCAAGTCAATACCTTTGATAGTATTCAGGATATTTGACTTTATTAAAAACTTTAACCAACGCAGACGCCGACGCTGACGCCGGGGCGAGTGCAATAGACTCCTTATTCTTCGAATAGTCGAGCTGAAAATCAGGAAGCATTAGTATTTTTGATCACTTCATGGACTTGTACAATGTAACAATTAGTAGCCAACAGAATATTGTTCATAATACAATAACTCCGGTCAAAAAAATAACCAAATAAATTTTTGTTACTATAAGTTATGTACAACTTTGCTCAAAATTGAACAAAAATGAAAACTCTATGCTGCGGAGTGCATGCATACAATTGCTGACAGGTAACAAACAGCTTGAGAAGGGTCAAACTGTAAGCTTTTATGGATCCAAACCTTCCATGTCATGGTCATATTTCTAATAGTCCACACCAAGGCACTGTATCATTCAATCATGCCCTTAAAAGTGATCACATCTGCCACTTCCCATAATCCTTGATCACTGAATTGAACACCCAAAAGTGTCCTGTTGCTAGAGAATACATAAACCTTATATGGGTGAGTGATTACACATAAGTTATATTTGGAAATTTGAATCCAGTGCATTTGGTATGTGTGTCTTTATATGATTATCTTAATATCAAATGCACCTGTAAATGTAAGTTTTAAGGCAATATTTGCACTTGATATATGCACATTTTGCTTTCATAACATACATGATACTAAGTCTTGTTCCTGATAAATGCACATTTGCATGTGATATATGCATGTTTTGCTTTCATAACCTACATGATATTTGCAAATGATAAATGCACATTTGCATGTGATATATGCATGTTTTGCTTTCATAACATACATGATATTTGCAAATGATGTTGCACATTTGCATGTGGTATGTGCATGTTTTGCTTTTACAACATATATGAAAGTAACTTTATGGTCATTTAAATTATATAATACCTGTATATATAATAAAAGATTTACCTGTGCATAACATGTTTCTTCAAACCTAAGGGCACTTTCCAAATCCACTTCATTCCCTTGATTGATAGCTAACTTCGCCATTTTCAGTGCAATTGGTCCCTGAAAGAGGCAAGTTAAACAGGTAATCATAACAAGCTCACCTGTATATCAATTGCCAATAATTCAGGGGGTCATGATTTTAACATAATTCGTAGTAGTCCACTACACAATGCTTAGTAACATTCCAAATATCTGAGCTCTGCCTGTGGGACTTGTGTTTTTTTGAAGATTTTCCTATATATATAAGCCTATGCAAAATCAAGTGACCCCCCTCCTTCTCTGGGAAGGGTTAATTTTCACCGGGGGTTTTGGACAAATCTTGGTAAAGGTCCACAAGGCAATGCTATATGCTAAATATCTAAGTTCTAGGCCTTGTGGTTTCAGAGAAGAAGACTTCTAAAGTTTTTCCTAGGAAATGGCATTTGCCCCTTATAGGTCATGATCACAATCATTTCTTTTAAAACTGTACCTGAGGTGCAATTTCTCTTGCCAGTTGAAGTGACCTTTGGAATGCTGCATCACCATCTTTATTCTGAGGCACAGTATGGTTGACGAGACCAATCTCCCGAGCCTCAATACCATCTATTATACGAGCAGTAAATATCAGCTCCTTAGCAACGGCAGGGCCCACAACTCTTGTCAGCCTCTGGGTACCACCTACAATAGAATGTTTTGCAATGGTGTATGGGGGGTTTGGGTGTCGCCGCTCTCCCGGAGTGCGCGTTCGGCCCCACGGGGGGCGGCCCCTCCTTATACGACACCAATACTGGTTTTTCCAGGAAGCGGACTCGAGAGTGACTCAATAAGCTCAAAGCTTTCTTCACAATGAAGCTAAAATAAATCAGTATAAACTAATAGAATGTCTCATGTTTTTCCGCTTGTTTTAGATATTAGATTGTTTAATATATAGAACTTAAATCTTGTCACGATCCCTCCTGTACGAGCATGATTTACTTGCATACAACACTGGTCTGATCATTTCCTGATGTGTTACTACTCAGTTACTACGGTAGGCCAGTTCAGTTTTGATATTAAGCAGGGATGGGATTACCGTAAATACAGTAATATTAACGATGATTTCATTTCCCCTATTTTCACTTATTCCCAACTTGTTACATTGTCGCGTTGATTTATACAGTAAAACTCTGTACATCACGAATCCAGATATAGCTAATTCCAAATACATGTAGTCATAAGGAAAATTATTTCTGGGTCCAATTTTTTGTCTTCTTTAACTACGGTAATATGAAAATGCTCTATGGATATAACATTTTCAGGATATAAGGAAAAAATATAATTGGTCCAAAGGTGTTTGTTACATACAGAATTTATGGTAATGAGAATTTCCCTTCTGCAAATTTCAAATTCTAATGTCAGGCTGTCTGCTTACAAATTGCAGGATCTTGGTCACTGGAAATTATCAAGTTTACAGTATCACCTCTTAGCTATGCAAAACATTTTTCTAGACATTTCATACTGTGACACTATTAATTTTCAAAATATATGATAATAAATTTAAAATATAAATAAAATTAATTAACACAGTATTACTAGATTCAGTTGGTTTAATGACATTTTATGAAAAAACTTTTTTTTCTCAATATTTTGCTTTTTTATTGGTCACAGGAATTGATCTGACAAGCTGAAAATTGGTCCAAACGGGGCACATTCTCGGTTTTTCCTGAGCCCTGCACAGTAAGACAAATGCTAAGTAGTGAGACAAGGGAGAAAACAAAAATTGACCACATGATGTTTCAATACATGTACTGGTAAATGTATGCTTAAAATAACTAAATGAGCAGATCTTTCTTTAAAATTACTGTCGGAAAACTTGATAAGAATGTATATTTAAAATATGAGCAAACTTAACTTGATTAACTACTGGAAATTAAAATATGACACAAGTTGCCCAAGTGACTGCTAAATCTAGGTGATTGCCAATACATGTCCGACTGTACATATTGAGGGTTGACCCAGAAACTGTTGATATCCTTTCTTTTATATAAGTTACTACTGTAACAGTTTTGTGGTCAACCCTCGATATGGACTATATTTGAACCTGATATAATGAACTTGTCCATTTATCGATTAAGACAGTACCATTAACTGTTTTAAGGGGTGTCCAATGAAAACGTACTGGCTGCACAGCGAACAGTGAAGATTATGATCCTACTGCACATATGTGTACACTGATCATGATTGACTAAAATGATGAAGGCCAGTATTTTACAATAAGAATAAAATCCTACCTCCACCAGGAATTATAGCCAACTTTGTCTCAACAAGTCCCATCTTTGCTGTCTCAGCTGAAAATAAGCAATATAGACTACTGACTTACACAGTGCTTTAAAAACGAGACGGCCAAGATGGCCCTATATTGCTCACCTGGCTACTATTGGCTATAATACAAGGTCAACAATCGCATCGCAGAAAGGGTCTATCTTTACCTGGGGGTCCCGATTTCAACAATCATCGTAGAGGTCACTACATAATGCTACATTCCAAATATCTAAGCCCATGGCCTTGTAGTTCTAGACAAGAAAATGTTTTCCCTATATATGCCTATGTGAAATCAAATGACCCTTTGCAGTGGTAACCATGACAAGAGAGTCATGATTTGAACACTCTTGGTATTCGTCAACTAGGCAAATGCTACATACCATATATCTAAGTTCGAGGCTTTGTAGTTTTAGATAAGAAGATTTTTAAAGACTTCCATGTAAAAGCAAGTGAACCCGTGGTATAGGTTGGTCTAATAAGTTAATAATTTGACAGAGAAAACCTAAACTATGCAAGCAACAGCTGAACATGAAATCTACAGCTTTCAATTTTCTAACTTGCAATTTCTAAAACTCAGAAAACTAAGAAAAAGGATATCTGTACAAACCTGCAATCCTGATATCACAGGTCAACGCCATTTCCAGCCCTCCACCAACTGCCGTACCATCTAGAGCTACGATGGTAGGTATTGGAAGATTGGCCATTTCCGAAAGCGATCCCCGTAGCCCAGCAACAAATGGACCAACTTCCTCTGGTTTCATGGTTGCTCTTTCTTTCAAATCAGCACCTAAAACAAAACACATATTAAGTGATGCAAGCTAGATTAATCTAAAATAAAGCAACTCAAATAAAAGCAGTCGGATCAGTTCAAACTGTATCACTTGTTTCTGACTTAACCTGTATCCTGATATATTGTATCTAAAATTGTGTCCATTAACTTGACTTGTGTCCGTTAACTTGACTTGTGTCCATTAACTTGGATCATGTCCATTAACCTGAAGTGTGTCCATTAACTTGAATTCTGTCCATTAACTTGATTTGCATCATTTTAGTTGACTTGTGTCCACTAAGCTTGACTTGTGTCCATTAACTTGACTTGTGTCCATCAAGTTGACTTGCGTCCATTTTTTATTTGGACAGTGCCATCAATTGATCAAAGGAGTGCTCACTGAAACTTAACTGACCATATTTAGTTAGCAAACCCTGAAGACCATGGTTAAATTGCACTTGTTGCAAAAAAGAAGAATCACTTGCCTACAGCAGGGAATGACTTCAAAATGTGCCTTAGCAACCAGAGGTCTGCATGGAACGGAATTTTTTTAACAAGTTTTATACAGCTAACATATACTTGCCAAGTTTTGTCAGCATTGGCCCAGTGATTTTAGACGACAATGTTGTTTGAATGAAACAGTGGACAGATGATGGACTATGTACAATAGACAATAAGTGGTCCTAAAAGCTCACCCTAGCACTTTGTTTTTAACTTTAAATTCAAAGTTAAATACATGTAATTGCAATATATTAACAAGAAACTCAAAATTTTTTAAGATGTTTACTGTAATTTAGCATTTAAACAACTCAATCTCGTCATATACCACAGGCAATTTCTACAAACTTGAAGCACTGTTTAATGCATCTTTCTTAATTACCTGAGCAAAATGTTCCTGGAACCAGACTTCGGATGATCAATGCACGCAAGCTGTTGTCAAACCGCACTGTCTGAATGGACTCCCGCAACTGCAGTAACAAATTCAGTAACGTACAATTATATAGATAATAAAATCATAGTACCGTCAACTCCGTATAATAACGACTCCGGATATAGGGAAAATCCACATATAAGGAACACATTTTCTCTGCCCGACTTTGTTTTCTTTCTTTATTTTATATGACAATGTTACATGAATATAACAAACACTAGATACAAGGAACAAATTTAAATGGTACCAAGCAGTTCATTATAACCAGAGTTTACTGTATTCATTAAATCTATAACCTTAAGTTTTAAACATGGAAACTTAGTGGCCTCTTATTATGCGCCAATGTGTCATGCTGATGGAGGTTTGTATATTCTAACTCTTCACGCAGTGCTCGTGCTGTTGGTATATCATTTAAATTATACATATCAATATAAAGATTGAACTTCCTACAAGATCTAGCAGCAGTGACCCGGTACGGAGATTAGGATGTCCATGTCTTGATCGAGTGATCAGGACTTTGTGACACACAATGTGCTATCCTGCTTTAAATATTTCTGTCCCACCAATAGGGTTAATGTAATTTTTAATTTGTTCATAAAATCATCATTAACAAGATATGTTTCACTGTAGTTCTTGCTGTTTGTGATTTTTAAGCGCCCTATGTATGACCTTGAAGATGATGTGCAAAAAAACACTATTGAATTCATTTGTAACCCTAAATTTAAAACTAATGGACATTTGTGACCGTTCTAAACAGTATGTACTAGGAGGAAAAATCACACATACCTACAAATTACTTTCTAGCGATGTAACCTTGACATTAACCAAAACATAAAAGGCTAACTGGACAAAAAGGAAATTTTTTTTTTTTTTTGGAGATTTAGAGAGACATCAAACCAACACAAGACTGAAAAATCCTACAACCTCCAGCAATACATTGGGAAAACCATGGGTTGAAAATATTTATGTGTTTGCATCCTAGTTTAAGACTGCTGCATAAATACTAAACTATAATTAAACTGCCTTTAGACATGTTGGAATATCTAAATTTATTCTATTAAGTTTATGATAGGCTGGCTGAAGTTTAAATATTACAATTCTCACCTTTGATAGCAGACTTTTACTCATGGCATTTCTTGCAGCTGGTCTGTTAAAAGAAAACACTGCTATTGCACCTGTAATTAACATACATATACTGATAGGTGCATACAGTAACCATGGTAACAGTGCACAAGAAAATTAAGATAAGATTTTATTCTTGCAATATCTCAACAAGTTATAAATCATAGAGAAATTTTAGATAGCACAGGTCAGACTTATCGAGACTGTTCTGCAGTTGATTGTGTTCCAATGCCTGACAGTATTTCCCTATTTGAGCTTGTACTTTAAACTTGAATAGAGGTTCTTGTTCTTATCCATTGGTAGAAATCTACAAGAGGTCAAGGCAGTATGTGCCGTAGACATTCATGTTGGAAAGAATGTATATTTTCAACTTCAGTCAACTCTGTATATAACAACTCCTTATATAATGAAATTTCGGATGTAAGGAACAAATGACCTATGTTTTTTACCATTTTTATTTGATATGAAAATACTATATGGATAAAACTTACACTGCATTTCATAAGATACACTTACTCTAATGTAACAGCATGTAAAATTGGTATTTCTCAAGTTCTTTAGGCTAGATAAATAATTTAATGTTGTGAATCAGTTTTGGTTGTTGGAAGAATTACCTATGTAGATGCAATCTGCATTAAGGGGATATTCTCATATCTAGATGACTTTCTCGTCTTCAAACATGTCAAAATCAGTTTTCTTGACTGTTGCCAGATAAAGAAATTTGCAGCTTGATTAGGGCTCAATCCCTGGACCCTTTGCTTACAGGTGAAATGCTCTACAGAATGCCTCAACTACCTGGCCGCTTACACAATGATGATATTCTCCCCATCATCATCATCATCATCATCATCATCATGAACATCATACAGAGTCATTTATCTACTCATCATGCATCATCAGGGCCAGATCTGAATCATAAGACCTGACACTCATCAACTCCCCTTTGTATGCATCATTTATAACAAAGATTGCATTAAACATTTTCCACTTGCATTTTTTGTAACAGAAAGTCATTACTGTGGTATTGAGGTCAATTGATTACACTGGGTACTTGATTAGTGAGCATCAACAAGCAATCAGGGCCAAGGGACCTGACAATATCTTTTGTTTGCATTTACATTGAATGCCTGACCTAATGATGCACATGAACTCTAGCCCCTTTTTTGAGGGCCATACGGTATTTTATAACAAAAGATTCCATTCAATCATTTTCCACTTGCATTTATTTGTATTTACCAAAGATAAAGTAGGATTAAGATTTAATGAGGTCACCATTGATTGCACCTAACAACACCTGGCGTCAAGTAATTGAAAATGGCTTGTGCCTTAAGTGTAAACTTGCATGTTTAGTTCAAACATTCAGCAATCAAGGGTAATTTCAAAAATTTTAGGTCATTAAAGGGATACTCATTTTAGACCGGAAAATTGTTTAGTAGGTAAGTTGTTGCGTATTATTAACTAATTTGCCTAATTTGCAGCACATTAAAATTAGGGAGAGGTGTTACAGTGTTAAAAAAGATCTGTGGGGGCAGCCTGAAACCTACAACTTAATAGGGCGTGATATTGCTCTACCTGTCTAGTCCACAGCCAACCACCTTTATATCGTTCTTATTCATAATTATATCCATAACCATGACGTTTCTACTAATTAACTGTATATAAATAAGTAAATTAATCATCAAAATATGCTTCTTCTTAATCCTAAATGATAGCTGTGATAGATATATACCACCTTAAATTTTGTATCAATTTTATCCGAATCGCTTCCATATCCGAAATACAGTAAGTTAAAATTGGGGGCGTTGTTTCATGAAATATTACCGTCTTCTAGATACTGAACACTGAATTCATCTGGTGTTGTTGAGGATTTTGTACAATATCCAGTTGAAATTATCCGCTGACATTGTCTCTGAGGCCTGAAAACGCTCCTGAAAACATGACCCCAAATTGTTGTTGACATTGCGACGGTGCTGCTGTTTTACGACAACGGTTTCATACCCTTTGCCGCCATCAAGTGGGTACCTATCTCACTTTAACTTTTATTGACGCTCTCCAAAATATCACAACCCTATTTATGCAAGAATGCTTTTCTTAATCTTTTCAACAATAACAAAATTTGCTTTACGGCATCGATACGCCTACTTTCGCTTTGCGTAAGATGGGAATTTGAGGAATTTTGTAGAAATTTGCATATGGAGGAAATTATCTGTATCCGTAACGGTTACTAGAAAAGAGTTTGACATGGCGACTAAGAAGTTTGAGAAGCAGAAGTCTGTCAAGATCTCGATAGATGACACAACATTATTGATTTGTGCAGTTGAAGGTGGAGAGAAAATCCAGGATCATGTGGTAAAATACTGTAACAAAGAAATTTCCTTAATCTTCTGATCTTAGGGGTTATTCCTTCCATAGCTTGTGGCTGTTTGCTTTCACAAGGCAACTGGATAAATATTCATTTAATTACCCCAGTAAAAGCCAACATGCCTAGTCTAATTAATTTGACTAAAAAGTTGAGGCCGTCTTGATAGTTTAATTTGGATGGGCGCTACCCGAGGTTTGACAACTATAAGATATCAGATCCAAAACACGGGTCAAACCAATAAGCTGATTGAATTAGGCAGGGTCTGTATATTATATACGGACCCTGAATTAGGCTACAACAGGTTGGGCGCGTATATCTTGTGAAACCAATTGGTTTATATTTAAATCATAGTAAAGCAGACCCCTGCATGACGTTACAAAGGTTAAGGATTGATGAGCATATAAATTCCAAGCTAGTTTCCCTGACGGCAAAGCAGTGTCTTGTTTACTTCATTTATGATGTTCGTTTATAATCAAACTGTTGTTGCAGTGTCGCTGCACACGAGTATTGAGCCTCACATTGAAATCTGACTTTGCGGTAGGACTGTCACGTTTACAGAACTTTGTAAACATGCACACAATTATAAACACTTGCAAAAGAAATAGTTCCATGTACACACTATCAACTCACCTTGAATATCTCGTTTAGGCTAACTTTTCCATATTTTTCATTATGGAAAACAGTGAAGTACTTAAGTAAGGAAAATTAAAAGAGGAGTTTATTAACACAAAATTCTTTTGATTTGAGTTACAGTAGTTCAAAAATTTACATGCTGTGTAGCAGGGTCCGTATATAACTATTATTGTAATATACGGACCCTATGTGCAGTAACAGAAATTCCAGGGTCCAGTTGTTCGAAACTTTAACTGACTAGTAGGCCAGTCATCAATTAACTTTTGAATTTGATCAGCCAGTTTGAGCACTTAAACCTCTTAACAATATAGAAAATAGACAATTAATTACTTTTCAGTGTTTTGATTGTTTACAGAAAACCTCAGATTAATTTGTAACCAAAATGACTCCATTTACATCAGTAAACGTGACAGCCATACTTGATGGCCTGATGAAATACATTTGGTGTGTTTATCGCAAGTTACTTTGGGACAAAATGCCTTGTTGCTATTTCAGCTTGTTATTTATCTGTCTGTTCTAAAGTGTATGTTTTAACCCTGAATGCTTTAGTGCGTTCATGGAATGTATCAATTTATTATGATTGATTCGTCTGTCAGTTTATTGTTCACAAAATTTATGTGGAAAAATATACCTCTGATGCTGTCAAGCACAATACCCATCAGCAGTAAACCAAAAAAATCAGCAAATGCGTTAATAAATGTGTTAATAAATGTGTTTAGCTTGGCAAACATTTAAACATTTAAATTAATTTTCTATTCCAGGAATATACACTCAAAGTCCAGAGAGGTATTGCATCAGACCTTTGCTGGCCATTGAGGAAGAGGTACTCCGACTTTACAGCTCTAGATACTGACCTCAGAATATCTAACATTGCCTTACCGCTTCCACCTAAAAAAGTGTTTGGTAATTTTGACAGAGAATTTGTGGCAGAACGTCAGCATGGTTTACAGGTACAAATGTTAACTGTTTCCTACTTATAATGATATGTGGATTAAACCTTTCAGTACTAATGTATGTTAACTTCATGTATAAACTACAGTAGTTTATTAATAAGTGTTTTCTAGTCTACAGTAAGAATAGCCTGCAAAATTGAATTCTCAGAAGCCTAGAATCTTAATTTCTATGTTTCATTTGTTTATCTGATTAAAGACCTACTGTAACGGTAAATATGGATAGTGGATGCAGGTTTTGATTTTCCAGGTTTGACTGGCAAAGTACCATGGGATACTTTGCCCAACTCCCCATAACCACGAGAATTCTTACTTCAATGGTTAATTTGTGTATTTTACAGGTACAAGGGTTGTCCCAGAAAATCGCAAACATTCTTGATTATTTAAATAAAACACAGATGTTTTCTTCTGTGGTTTCTGGGATATCCATTATATGTTTCATCAAGGTCTTTCATGTATATTTTGTGTATATTTCATATAATCTATTATTTCATTTGCGCCTCGATGTTTACTTACGACCTACAAAATGTGTTAGTTTAAACATTGTCAATCTTATTAAGTATTCTAACTGCACCTGACTTAGTTTAGAGTTAAATTACAACTTTGTGTATTAAAATACTTTATATTCTTGTAATATAAGATGTAAATAGACCCCCGTATTGGTGGTTATCCACTATGTATAATACTTACGATTTATGTAACGATAATCCAAAATGATAACTTAAAGCATAAGCACATTAGCTTCATAACACTTTGATCTAAAACAACCACACGAATGATAAATTCATTCATATTTTGACTACACAAGTGTTCTCAAAATAAATAAAGCACAAGTTTTTCATGGAAATGTCTAATCTTATGAAGCACAAAATTTATGAAATAGGCGAAAAATAACCATAGCTGTAACGAGACTTCAATCAGTAAATATTGTAAAGGTAGACTAACATTAATAAACAAAAAAAAAGAACTTTATATTTAATAAAAATGAAACTGTTGGTTTATGTACATGTAACTATATTCTACACTATAAATTCAGAGAATGTAAAAATTGTGATATCCCAGTACATAGATATGTTATTATAATAGACCATAGTCGTTTTCCGTTTTGTCATGTTGATCTTGTATATAGATATGTATTTTGCTGATGCTGCCCGTTTTATGCGGGACTCATGCATGTTTGAAAAATAAACTTTGAAACTTTGAAACATTTCCATGTATTTCACATGTATATTTCAAGTATAATTAGTGTATATTTCATGAATATTTCAGACCTATATGACAGCTTTACTGAGCAAACCAATCCTAGCCAACAGTTTACCTGTGAAAAAGTTTCTGGACCCAGAAAATTATGCTGTGAATTTTACAGGTAAGAGTATGCTAATTATAGATTTACCAGTTCTAAGCTGTGAACAAAAGATTGAATCTTTATTACCTTTCTGTTGAACAACCTGTCAAACCTGCCATTAGGAGCCTGACAAGAGGTGCATCAAATGGATACTGTAAATAACTTTAAATAGGTGAGACAAAAAATTTGTGACTTTTTCTCTCCGTGTCAGTTCACAAGACCATGAATTTGCAAACCAGAGATTGTTTTATATTGATAATTTCTGGAGAACTTAGAATTAGCGAAATGATGAATCTAGGAAGGACTGCTTGCAAAAAAATGTGAAAATAAAGTACTCACAAATATTACATGCTTAACAGTACTTACAGATAAGGTGGTTGTTTAAGTATATTAAATATAGAACTGGCAAATTAGAATACAGCAGTATTTGCTGCTAAAGGCAGGTGACTGCTTGATCAAGATGACCACTAACAAAAATCCTGAGCTAACTTATCACATCAAATGTTACTGATCGAAGATTCAGAAGTTTTATTTTAAAAAATCACAAGTTGCATTTTGCAGAAGTCTCATTGCTGTTAAGCTCCTTAGTAACACAGTGAAGAAACTGCCCGATAAGGCCATAATACCTGTAAAGCAAATCCTCAAAATATGTAAGAATTTAAGGAACTGTCATAGCTTAGACTCAATCAAGCCATTACATGTATCATATTAATTTAATACCCTTTGAGACAGCACCTTTCATTGGACCAGTCACTAGTGAGGGAGGAGCCAGAATTTTATTTTCGGTTACTGGTACCCACTTAAAGCTGATTTGTCAGTCTCTAAGGTCAAGTGGTTAAAAGTCACCAACTTGAAATCACTGTAACCATCAGCCCGGTTAGCTCAAACGGTAGAGCAGGAGACTTGTAATCTTGAGGTAGCAGGTTTGATTCCCGGGGCTGATGAACTAAAGTCACTAACAGTCATTTAGATGAGACTTAAACCAAGGTCCCATGACGTATGGATGCTATACAGGTTAAAGAACCAGGGGTGTCTCTGGAATGGGGAAGCTTTCTGTATCTTGCACTTTTTCTTGCACTATCCTCCAAAACCTAACTTTTTCTAGGGCATTGGTCATGTGGGAAACCGGTACCAATGATAAAACTCTAACATACCATACCATCACTGTTACCTTTCATTGTTTGAGACTCGTGAAGTCAAGTCCTCTTTATGTGAGTTTCTCATGTAGGACAGAGTTATAGTACTGGTCCTTCCAGGAACGATGGTTAGGTCAACTATCCGCCTGTAATGAGTACCAAAATTTGGTTGAAATGGGCTCATTTAACCCCAAGAAACTAGAAACTTTACAGTTTATTTAGCTGAGGCACTGGGCACTATGAGGTCCTGTTGGTATAGGAGGCATTTAAACAAACACATTTCTGTAAGATCACTGAAGCTAGCCTATACTTGAAGTAAGATGCAGTTTGTTACCGAAATAGAAATGTATTTATTTTACAGAGATAGCTTTACAACATGTTTCTATGGTACTCAGATCAGAAAAGCAGTGGGAAGTGGTTGAACCACTACCAGAAATAGGTGAGATTATTATACAAATATTGCAAAATCTCTGAAATCTGATGTTAAATATTAGCAGGAGCTTAATAAGTGTAATTGTTATTGGTGTCTACAAAGGGCCAGGGTGAGGTATTTAGGATCACTCCTCGTAAGTTTTATGTTGTACATCTGTTCACTGTTTCCTTCAAATGACATCTCTCAAAGCCCAGGGGGGTAGGGGGTGCACTGGGTTTTACACTTGACGTTTAACTTCTTCTATAAAACCACAACTAATTGTTAAACATGTCTTCTATAAAACCATTGCCTGGTGAACGTTGTTGCCTAAGATTCTCTGTTCAAATCATGACCTGCAAAAAAAAATGACAGCACCCAGGAGCAGGTCAACTGATTTCAAGTATACTTCTATATAATGGGAAAAAACTAAAAAAATATCTTCATGTCTAGAGCCAAACAAAAGCTTAGATACTTTGGTATGTGGAGCAGTTTAAGAACGTGTCATGACCTCTAAAAAGAGGTTGTTTCAAATGCTTACATGTATATAGGGACCCTTCAGCACCAGATCCAAAACCTGGCCCGTTCATGTCACACAATATGTAGTGGCCTTACCTTGCCAATGTTTGCCAGGTGAGCAATATAGGATCATCATGACCCTCTTGTCATGTAACTTATACCAAGTGGCAAGTGTAAACAAATGCAGTAATATACCTGTATTATTAGTGTTGCAGATTGTTTCATTGAAGACTATAACTTTTTGTGAAACTGGAAGGACAGGATGCCCCATCATTTGATTTGTCCTTTGGAAAGCTGATTTTAGATACATGTATTCATGTATATTGAAACTTATATGTTAGGCTTTATACTTTTAATTGCTCAATACATACAATTAACAAACAGATGCAATCATTTTTCTGAGTGCTAAATTATTATGAATAAAAAACCATCTAAACTATTTGCTACAAGTAGACAGGTTTTTAGCTCGAGTTTTCTATAAAAGCTATCCTACTGGCAGAGGTACCTGTTTGGTGTCACACCTGGCTAAGTTTGTTACAACCCCACTTTACTTTTCCAAGTATTAGAGGATAAGGCATGAAACTATCATACTTGTTAACCATCAAAAGCTCCATCTACAGACAAGACAGATGTCTCTTGTCAAGGTATTTTGACAGCAATTATGGCCCTCTTTGACTTAGAAAGTGTATTGAGCTTGGTTAAGTTTTTGATACCAGCTCACATTATATCAAAAACAAAGTTTTAAGATTTTTAATTTGAAAATAACCATAATTAAATTTACAATCATTACCAACATGAAATCTTGAGTACATAACTCTTTCCAAAGTTTTTGTAGAAAACAACGAATTATGCCCCTGTTACTGTAAAAGGGAAAGATAACATTGAATACTGGTTGTAAAATCCAGTTATTGCCTTAACCCTTTGAGATATTGCTCAGAAACCTTGAATGCTTGTTTACATCATTACCCCCATCGTAGACAAGAAAAAGGGGTACACTCTGTCAACCAGGGTTTTGTTTTCCCAAAAATTAAGCCCTTTATCAACTTAGAATCTTAGGTTAAGTTTTTTGTACCAGTCCACTTATTGACTATACTGTTTGAGATATTACTTTGAAAGTTGGAATGCTTGTTTACCATCATGATCCCAAAACATGAGCAGAGAAGGTAATTCTGTCAAGGATTTTATATGAATTATGGCCCTTTCTAGGAATGTAGAAACTCAGTTAAAATAGGTGTGGTTCATTCTTGTCCAGCTCAATGGACTTAAACCATTTGAGATATTAGTTTGAAAGTTGGAGTACTTATGTACCATCATGATGACCTATCGTAAGCAGTAAGAAGATAACTCTGTGAAAATGTTTCTCTGAATTTACCACTAGAAATTCCAAGTTAAAGTCTTGAGTGCCCTTAACTGTCAGAAGTTTTGTTTTATTGGCAAGCACCAAAAAAGTGTTCAAATAGTTCCTATTACAGCCTTTGGTTTAATAAACAATTGTAGGCAAAAATACCTGCTTAAGGACAGAAGAGCACTTGATTAAAATTTAATGACTTTTCCAGGTTGGAGAATAAGGCAAGAAATATATTCTAGTCAAACCCGATAAAAAAGCTCAAAGACAAGACAGATGTTGTCTTGGGTAAGTAATTTTGAAGCAAAAAGTCTTACACAGTGGAGACATAATGCCAGTTAATATCGTATGTATATATCCCTTGATACCAATTCAGATGTAATTTACAGATGTGACTTTTTCAATCATTTATTGACAATCATAATGTTTATTTCATAATTATATACATGTTGTGCCGATCATCAATACTGATTCTGTACAATAAATCTTCATACCTGTGAAACCTACAAGCGTTTACTTGCAGTATACTTACCATGTGGATTCATAATCCCGGCCTGGAGATGACCTTCTACTAAGATTGTTAAAATTATGATCCAAGTATAATTGACCCTTAACCCAGAATGTAAACAAATTATTGACTGGTTTGCCAATTTGTAGGAAAAACTTAATTATCAATATCTGAACTAAAAGGTATACTGGCGCTTCGATGTGTTTGTTGATTGCATTTTGTCATGGTCGTGATTTTGTGTATGTCAAATTATCCCCCAGCCAAAATTTACCCTGCATGGGGATTACTTAATTGTTACATTGGTGTCTAGTACACATCAGCGGTCAATAACATAATGGATGATGGCTTAAGTAGGCACAGTTGTGGGAAAGTCCTAGTCCATAAAATTACCAATACATAACAAGATGGTAAACAGATCAGACTAAAGGTATAAAACAAGGCTGGAAAATAAAGATGGTTTAACTACTGTCTTGCAATATCTCTGAGGATCGATTTGGAAATTTATTCACAATAGTGATTAATATGGATTGCCAAAATACTATTATTGGAAATAATTTTAAAAATCTTTATCATAATGTTAAAATCTTAAGGCCTTGACTTCACAGATACATTATATTTGGCAAAGAAATTGACGAGTAGATTTAAAAAGCATTGATTAAAACAGATGTTTACAAAGCACCCTTTCAGATGTGATTTGTGACTATATAGGTCCAAGCACATGGAGCAAGTGAAAACTCTCCTGGATAAGTACCAATCTCCCCCATTTTTAGGACATTTAATGTCCCTGTTTCTATCAAAAATGGTTCACAGGTATGAAATTTAAAACCATCTTAAAATTTGTTTTTATCAAGAAATTAATTCTTTAAATATAATATGTCTGGATATAGAAAAAGGATGCCCCATATAAAAAAATATACATATATATTTTATTTAAGTTGATCTAGAATTTACAAAGATTCACCTTTTAAAAAGCAAATGTATTTAGACTGTACTGTATTGTATTATTGTCATAACGTTTGTTTGTAGGTTGAATATGGTCCAGATAGATACCTGCCAGACAAAGAACTTGGTGCCCTCATGACAGTTCTACAAAATATAAAGGTATATTGTCTTTGATATTTGCATCATATCCAATGAGTGAGCTTCTTGCATGTCTAGTTTCATATGATAACAATTACAATCTAGATTTAGGCTGTGTAAGATTGTTGGTTTGCTCAATGTTTGGTATAACACAGTTGTTTTTGCAAGTCCAACTAAACAGCCTACATCATTATCAAGGTTTTTGCTTTTAAAATAAATCTGGGACCTGTCACCTTGCCCCAAAATCAGTCAATGTTTGGGACTCTTGAACTAAGAGGGGTAAAAATTATTAGGTCGAAAAAGACCTTATTGAGCTAAATTCATGGGACATGTATGATCAAACATACAGAAGTTGTACCCAAAATGCTGTTACCCAAAATTGAATTTTAGTTGTCTAAAGGGAATAGTCAATATTGCATATTTTGATGCCATTTTTAACAATACCTGTGATAGAGGCTAGGGTGAGCAATTAGACTCCAAGAATGTCTTCATATTTAGTAATTTTGTTTGTTCAATCCAGCCAAATTTAGTTAGAAACGTTTACACTGTAATTTTGGGGTTCATCATTTTCCCCCCCAACTGTCACAAAAAATGGTCAGGATGATTTCCAATAATTAACTCTACAAGTACTTTCGAATAATGGGTCTATATTAGGTAATGAAAAGTATGTCTACTGAGCCCAAATTATTAGGAAAATCTTGTTAAAGGGCATCTAGAGGCTACATTTTCCAGTCCAATTAAACTTGCATTTTTTGTCAGAAAGGGAATAGTTATTATGCATTTCTAGCATCAAGTTTTAATATGGGTCACCTGGGGGCAAAAACTAGGTCACACAGCCCAAATATGGAAAAACCTTGTTAACACTCTACGAGGTAACATTTTCAGCCCAAATGATCCTGGAAATATTGTCAGAAAGGTTGTTAAGATGATTTCTAGCCCAAGTCCCAATACTAGGTCATCTAGGGGTCAAAACTTGGATAAAATGCCCAAATATGGAAAAACCTTGTTAACAACTTTTCGATGCATTACATTTTCAGCCCAGATATCCTTGCAAGTTCTGTCCAGCTCAAAGTGCAAGGTCATGAAGGTAATGGATCAGCAAAATAATGAAAGTGCAGATCATGACGTCACTTGACATGCATAAATTATAAAAGTACAGATCACAAATGATCAGACAGCTAAATAATGCATAGCAAACACGTGCCTAGATCAATGTCAGACTAGCAAAAATAAAAAGCTGACCCTAGATAGCATATCATGACCAGCCAACATACCAATGTAACTTAGCTTAGCCTTGCAGGATCATAAAATACTTGGCAAAAAATGAATAGCTAGCGTCAGTGCAGATCATGACCATCAGAAAGCAAAGATAATGAGAGCCTAGAGGTAAGGATATTCAGCATGTGTGCATATAATTGACTCTCTACCAAGATTGTTCAAATCCTTGACCTTAGGGTTAAAATAACTTAACCCTGCCTGGGGGATGAGGGTCTTTTGATTTTACACAGGCTTATTAAGAGGATATCATGAGCCTAAAGGTAAAGAATTGTATCCTTGATTCTGCCATTAATGGAAGGTTTTTTATTTTTGCCAATGGTAGACAGGTGAGCGACTTCAGGGCCATCACTTGGCCCTCTTGTTTTAATTCTCTTATTTCATTTCAGCATCCGTATGTGGAGCAACCTGTTCTATCAACGTCAAATGAAAGTGGAGGACTTGTGATAAGAGCCTTCAATGAAAGGGGAACTTTAAGGGACTATTTATGCAAATGTAAACCAAAGGGACATTTCCTGAAAAAGTATGCCCAACCATTAAAAGTGACTAGTTCAGATTTAGACATGATAAAAAAGATTGGAAAACAGATTCTAGAGACATTAAGTTTATTTCATGAAAAAGGCCTGCCCTATGGTATGTATTGGGTTTTTTTTGTTATGAAAATTGTCTATTTATTTTATTAAAGTACATGTTTGCCTAAAATATCATTTTACGCCGAAAAAATCACAATGAGATAACATTTCATTATAATGTACACTCTGAGTCTTGTCCAAAAGTGATACAAAAAGTGAATCTCTACAAATAAAATAGTAATAAAGCACATAAATTAAAGAACCTGTACGGTCAGGTTACAGTCCTAGCGTCAGACACTCTTAACACTATTTTAACTAAGACCTGATTAAATTTCACCACTAAGTCCTTATGCTAAAAAGATATTTTTGGTTATCTAAAAGCCACATTTGAAATTAGATACTATCAGATGGAGGTAAGCAGAGTACCCTTGTACTGGTTATTCCCAAGTCCTTTAGCTAAAATAGAAACAGTAAGTATTTTGGAACTTGCCGACTCAAAATAAATATACATTCCGGGTTCAGTTGCTTCTAAAAGCCAATAATGTGATGTGAAAGTTGATGAAAAAACGATAAAAATGAAACATTTGATGGACAGATAGTTCCGCTCTTTTTCTGTCGTAATAATTCCAATTTTTGTTGACCTGTTGCTGTTACCTTTGTTGAAATTAAACGTCTGAAAGATTGACAATCAAAGATCAACAATAATTACAAATTCAAGCGTTTGAAAACAGTATCCAAAATTAAGGTACTCCAAATTAAAGGACCGTAACCAGTAGAAAAAAGACTCTGCACACTTTATCGTCATGATCAGTAAAAAATACTGTGAATAAAGATCACCTGTCATAAGAGATCAGCTGAAATTTTTTCGACAGGTAGTCTTTATAAACAGGTTTGACTGTACATGCAGTTTAGTATATTACAAAATAATACGAAGATAATTTCTTGGGCCATTATCGATTAATTATCAGCACAAGTGTTCATTAACAGTTGATTGCTTACATTGTTTATATCTGCTCTGCATAATAATTTTGTTATCTTAATTAAAATATTAGAATTAGGATCTTAAGCTGTGAAATGTTAAAATTGAGGTCTGAATGTGAAATTATCTTAACTTTCTACTATCTCTGTACATGATAATTATAGAACCAATTTCTGATGGCTTAATGATGAATATACGCCAAACTCCTAAGCCCTTATTACACGATATTGATTACATGTTGCTTACGGTATTGTGTGAATTAAAAATTATTTTTCAGGTCATTTACATACGGGGAATATTTTGTTAGACAAGAACTGTGTTAAATTGTTAGACATAGAAAACTGGTTGTTGGGTTTACCGTCCTATTACAGACAGAAGGTTCTCCAGTTTAAAAAGATTCAAGTGAGTAATCTAGTAATCACATATTTTGAATTATTTCCAGTAATCTATTTATCCCTTTTCCTACTAAATTTCTAAAATGGATATGTCCTTTTTCCAATGTGGACAGTACCATTTGATATCGTATACCTGTCACAAATACTTAATCCTGATTGACCGATAGCGCTCACGTGCCTGGTCTGCAAAAGTATGTGTAGACCTTGAAAATGATGTGAAGACCTGCACAGATTTCAAGATGGCATTTCCATAATATTTTCGTGTAATTTTCGCTACTTTTTGTGTGGTATACAATATAATAACTTTAGACTAATGTTTTGGTCAGTATACTGTTTTGCGGACCTGTGAAAATGATATTTACCCCGTAATATTTTTTGTGTAATTTTCTGTACTTTTTATGTGGTATACGATATAATAGTTTAAGACCTTGTAATTGGGGGGCGCCTGAAAAATGATACTGACCTCGGACTTCGTCCTCGGTCAGTATCACTTTTGACAGGTCCACAAAACAATATATTGACCTGAAAATTAATCTGTAACTGTATAGTGTTCATAGGGATGCTAACCGCAAATTAACTGACTGAATAGAGAGTAGCGCAGATCATGATCAGACGACACTGATGTGCTGGCTGATCATGATCTACATGATAGGTGTCTGCTAGTAGGACAAGAGAGTTCAGTTAAAATCATTTTAGATTTGAGATGAGGCTAAAGTTTTATTGCAAAATGATTTGAAACAAAGCTTTGATAGAATATAACTATCATAAGGATTGTTGGTTGGATGTCTTTGTCCATGGTTGAGCAATTAGAGTAGCTGACTTGAAATTTACCTCTCATTGACTGGGGGTTTTGGGTTTGAGCCTTGCTACCGCCCATGCCTCTTTATGTGAGAGTTTGCAGTTTTTTCAGGAGGATTGGGTTTTAGTGCTAGTATTTCCCAGGAACAACAGTTACTCTTAGGGAATCTGCCTGCTTCTTGAAACAGTAGATACATATTGTGCGCATATTGCAATTTTGGGTCAGTAAGTCAAAGGTCAAGATCATAGGAGCCAGTAAATCAAAACCTTGTCTTCTCTGATATGTGCTGCATTATAATAGTCTTTACCAAATTAGGTTTTGATCTACATCAAATGTTACAAATAGAAGAGGGGTGAATGGAATTTGTATATGGCCCTCATGATCACTTCATTGATAAATGATGTATAGCTGCTGATTTAAAGATAGACTGTATATTCAACCGCCTCCATTGATAACTTTCCCAGGAACGATGTTTTTGTATACACTAAAATGTACCTTGACTCAATGTTTTTAAAGATATTTCTTGTACATTTCAGACTACAGAAATGATGGATGTGTATTGTTTTGGTTGTGTTTTATATGAAATGACATTTGCTCGTGAAGTGCCGGCGGAAAGCTGTGATGAATTCCCGCCACAGTGTCCCGCTCAGCTTAGTGAGTACTGCACGTGTTTCAGACTGCAGACAGGCTGTCTGCCAAAGACAGAAGATTTTTCTACATTAAACATTTAAAAGATAATACTTAATTTAAATAAGTTTTATGTTTATATATAGGAGTTTCTAGGTAAACTAAAGTTATGAAGAGGTAGATATTATTTATGTGCCCTGCAATTTTAAATGTGTTTGATTGAGTAACTCCTGTAGTGATGCATTTTCATTCTTCCATAATGTGGACATTTTTGCGTTGCCATTTTGGAGAAAAGGCATACATAGGGATTGCTTTGTCTGTCTGATTGTCTGTCCGTCTGTCAGACCGTTACAAAAACTTAACATTGGCTATAACTTTGCCGTTTCTTAAGATTTCTTCACCAAACTTTGAAATTGTATTGTTTATGACAAAAGGGTCATGATGCCAATGTTTGTATGTCAAAGCCATGTTTGACAGAGTTATGCCCCTTTTTGTGTAATGATTTTGTCATGAAAACTTAACAATGGCTATAACTTTGCCATTTCTTAAGATTTCTTCATCAGACTTTCAAATTGCATTGCTACGGGTTGTGATGCTGTCAAATATTTGTAGGTCAAGGTCATATTTGACAGAGTCATGCCCCTTTTTGAACTTAGATTTTGTCACGAAATAATTGATTATTCTGACAAAGTGTAAGAAAGTGACACAAGTGTTCTTCTGAACACCCATCTGGTTTCATTTTCTTCTTCACTTACAGTTACAACCATTCAATCAAAAGATCTAATATGTACAACTGAGAAGATTTGTTTCAAAACCTAGATAATGAAGTTGGTAGTGAAGAAAAGAAATTTGCCTCTGATATTTTTCACCAAAGTTGTTGCCCTTTTTAAAAAAAATGGGGAAAGCATGTCCTCGAACAAAATTCTAATATCCCTTTTTAGCTCACCTGAGCTGGCTCAGGGTGAGCTATTAGGATCGATGAATGTCCGGTCCGGCCGTCCCGTGGACGCCCTGGTCCCGTCCACATTTAGTTCGTTAACACTCTAGTGGTCACATTTTTTCTCAGTTGTCACGAAACTTGGTCAGGATCTTTGTCCCAGTAATTACTCGGACGAGTTCGAATATGGGTCATCTGGGGTCAAAAACTAGGTCACAGAGCCCAAAAATAGAAAAATCTTGTTAAGGCTCTAGAGGCTACTGTTTCAGTCCAAATATCCTGGCAATTTGTCAGAAAGGTTGTTTCTATGATTTCTAGCTCAAGTTTTAATATGGGTCACCTGGGGTCAAAAACTAGGTCACACAGCCCAAATATGGAAAAACCTTGTTAACACTCTAGAGGTAACATTTTCAGCCCAAATATCCTGGAAATTTGTCAGAAAGGTTGTTGGATGAGTTGATTTTCTAGCCCAAGTTCGAATATGGGTCATCTGGGGTCAAAAACTAGGTCACAGCCCAAATATGGAAAAACCTTGTTAACACTCTAGATGTTACATTTTCAGCCCAGATATCCTTGAAATTTGTCAGAAAGTGCAGATCATGATCAGACAGCAAAATAATGAAAGTGCAGATCATGATCAGACAGCTAAATTATGAAAGTGCAGATCATGATCAGACAGCTAAATAATGCATAGCAAACAGTGCAGATCATGATCAGACAGCAAAAAATAAAAAGCTGACAGTGCAGATCATGACCAGCCAACATACAATGAATAGCTTACAGTGCAGATCATGATCAGACAGACAAAAAAAATGAATAGCCAACAGTGCAGATCATGATCAGACAGCAAAATAATGAGGCATAGAGCTTAGATATTCAGCATGTGGCAATAATTGACTCTCTACCAAGATTGTTCAAATCCTGACCTCAGGGTCAAAATTAACCCTACCTGGGGGGGGTCTTTTGATTTTACATAGGCTTATTAAGAGGATATCATGAGCCAAAGGTAAAAATTGATCCTTTCTGCTATTAATAACCTTTTTATTTTTGCCAATGGTAGACAGGTGAGCGATACAGGGCCATCATGGCCCTCTTGTTATTATTACCCTTATAGGATCAGTGTTGGAATCCATACTCACTACAGAAGCATGTAAAAATGGCCTGCCAACTGTTCAGAATCTTCTTATGCATCCGTAAGTAAAATTTTAGTGCATGTCGTATGTCTGCATATCTTATTAATTTTCCACGCTGTAGACATAAATTTTGGATTTTGCTACTAAGTCAAGTGTATATAATATAGTCAAATTTAAGGCCCTGTACCTGTTTATAAAATTGTGCTTTAAGAAATTTACATCTTTCAAATAAGGTGACTTACTCACGTTTTTATTTTATTAAGAATTTAGAAACAAAGCCCCAGAGCTTGTTTGTACTGCTTTTATTGTATTTAAATAAATGGGGTTAACCAAAAGGGGCCTCAAATTAAAAAAAAAATGAATTTAGAAACAAATAATGAACCCAAAATAATCTGCTATTACACAGGAAAGATTAATTAAATTGTAGACTTTCTTTCAAAGATTGTGTTTTAATATGTTTTCCATTGTTTCTAGATTTTTCTCTGATGTGCAATTACAACCCCCTGCGGAGAAGCCATTCCTGAAAATACCAAGTAAACTGAAAGAGCCACTCAGACAGGCTAAGGAAGAGTTTGAAAGGAGGCTGAAGGAAGAACAAAAAGCTGTAGGTAGTTTTAGAAAATTACGTTGAATGTTTTTGTGTACCTCAGTTGTGTAGGTGTTACAGCATTGCCATAGTAACCTAGAGGACTCGTGTTTGTATCCACAGATATACCACTTGAGGTTTGATCTTAGAAATAAGATAGGGTACTCTTTGCAAGAATGATGATGTTATTTCGAGGGGATGTAGCCTGTAAGAAATGGCTTATTTATTTGAGTCAATAGTACTCTGTCTGATTTGTATTATGCTACATGTGCTCTATTACACTATTGTTACTGTTCTCTATTATAGATAGATCATGTTCTCTATTGTAGATAGATCACAGTTTAAGCTAAATGGTATAAATTAAGATGAAATCATGTTGTATTGGTTGGCCCATTAGTTAGTCCTCTAGACCAAATTGTTTCTAGACAGCAAGTCATGAACTTCTATTTTCAGACCCTTCAAACATAAGCTTGATCATTAAAGCTTTTGAGGTGACTTTGCCAAAGGTCAAGGCCTCAGTTACTGATATTTTGCTTACAGCTTAATTATTTCAATATTACTAATTTCTGTGAGGGAAGCATTTATGTTTTGTAAAACAGGATTTCTGACAGATTGATGCAGAATTATATATATTAAATAGTTTACAGGGTTTTGTTCATTACGATGTTATATCTTTAACTTTATGTTTAAAGGTTTAAAAAATTGATGCCACCATCATGCAGCTACAAGGAAGTTCTGTATTTGTTATTCCTTATTTTTTCGCAGATATACAAAAAGAAGCGTGTTTCCAAAGCAAAACAGTACCATATGTCAGAGGATGTGAAAAAGGAGAGAAGAAAATCCAAAAAGGTAAGTAACCTTCATTTTCTTTTATCCCCTTCCAAAGGCGGAGGGATATTGTTTTGACAATGTCTGTCTGTCTGTTTGCCTATCCGGAGCCATTGCTAAGGAACTAAGGGATAGAATTTATTTCATGAAACTTAGTGCATAACAGCATAATGCCGCAACTATATTTTTGATAATTTTATGTTTTGATTTACTTGAATTTCATTGAACTATTTTGAGTGGCGTATTAATGAGGTCAAGTGGATGTAATTGGGCGTATTCTGCATTAGGACGGGTGCGGTTGCATAGGGAGAGGATAACTGAAAGTAGCTTCCAAAAAATTACCCAAAAGGCTGGGTAACTAAGACTGTTGCATTCACTCTGTTTTTTTATAGGCTCTGGGTTCGTATCTCAGCCATGTTGCACATTTCTTCGCTTTAAGAACATAGTAAAATTTCCATTTAACAGAAAGCACTTGAGAATGGTGAGGTGAGCAAGACCGAATCATCCGAACCGACGACACCATCTACACCAGTTGCAGCTCCATCCACATCTGCTGTGCCTGCAGCCCCACCTGGTAGGTGCTTTACAAGAGTTCTTTGCTACCTACATCATGGTTTCCTCTGCCACCATCACCACTTGCTACTGTTAACTTTAAACCAGTTCTATGACTTTGTCATACATCAACGCTTGTAGTTCAATGACTGCTTCAGAGAAACACTAACTTGCCTCTTTGCCTGCTTCCAATATATACTTATTTTCTGTGATTGGTGTTTCCAAGATACTACTACTCTAATTTCACTGCATGGCAACTTTCCAGATACATTGATTTTATTATATGAATGCATCCCATATTATACTAATTTTGCTCAAGGATGGTTTCAGAGATCTTCTAAATTTACTACATGACTTCTTCCCAGATATACTTACCCCATTTAATGACTGCTTCCCTCAGTGACTGCTTCCCTCAGTGACTACTTCCCTCATTGACTACTTCCCACAATGACTGCTTCCCTCATTGACTACTTCCCTCAATGACTACTACCCACAATGACTGCTTCCCTCAATGACTGCTTCCCTCAGTGACTGCTTCCCTCAGTGACTGCTTCCCTCAGTGACTACTTCCCTCATTGACTACTTCCCACAATGACTGCTTCCCTCATTGACTACTTCCCTCAATGACTACTACCCACAATGACTGCTTCCCTCAATGACTGCTTCCCTCAATGACTACTTCCCACAATGACTGCTTCCCTCAGTGACTGCTTTAAAAATTTACTTATTAGGCCTGTTGATTGTTTCCAAGAGAAACTAAATTACTGAATGACTGCTTCCCAGAATGAGATATACTTAATTTATTCCATGACTACTTTCCAGATATTCTAACCTTCCTAGACAGATTAACTACATGCACTGTTACTTAGTTTTATGCCTGCTTCCCAGGTATATACAATTGTAATAAAATTCATTTGATGACTGCTTTCGAGCTATTCTAACTTCTCTAGACAACTACTTCCCAGTTTTTCTAACTTTGCTTGATGACTGCTTCCTAGATATTCTAACTTCTTAGGTTGACTGCTTCCCTGATACACTAACTTTGCTTAATGACTGCTTCCCAGATATTCCAACTTCTCTAGATGACTGCTTTCCAAATATTCTTACTGTTCTAGATTACTGCTTTCCAAATATTCTAACTTTTTAATTTGACTGCTTCCCTGATACACTAACTTTGAATGATGACTGCTTCCCATACATTCTAACTTTTCTAGTTGATTGCTTCCCTGATATACTAATTTTGCTGGATGACTGCTTCCCAGAAATTTAACATCTCTAGATGACTGCTTCCCAGATATTCTAACATCTCTAGATGACTGCTTCCTAGATATTCTAACATCTCTAGATGACTGCTTTCCAAAGATTCTACCTTCTCTAGTTGACTGCTTCCCTGAAACACTAACTTTGCTCAATACTGTTTCCCAGAATTTTTATCAGTACTAGCACCAACAGTAGGGATGTGGCAGTCTGAGTGAGATTCCACCATTTACAGACCATTGTTGTCTAGTAGTGTATCATCTGATCCTGATATTTCAATTAATTTCAAATTAAGGACATTATTTATAGTTTTAGGGCCAAAATTTTCACTTTCATAGAATTTCCTAAAATATGGCATTTTCACTGAGAGTCAAGTTTAAAACAGAAATCGGAATTAAAAACCATAGATCTTTGGCCTTGAGTTTGAATTATCTGCCCTTGAAAATAAGAAAATATAACAAAATGCTGTGTTCGAAGACAGATAATTAAAAAAAAAAGGCCTATGACTCATGGTTTTTATTTCTTAGAGGTCAATATTGATCTATTCTGGTGAATAACACATCATATTCTATGCCTCACAAGCCCATTTTATTATGTGTATATTGCTTATGTAATGCTCAAAAAGCAAGTTTTTGTTGTTTCATTGATACAATGCTTAAAAATTGCGAGGGACAGTGTCCGCGTGTTTCCACATCATATTAGTGCGTTTTGATTCCGGCACCATCAAAATTCTGTCTAATGCAAAACAAAAGGATGGGTGGTGTTGTAAATGTAGAAAAAAGTATTCACTGGGCAAAAACCCAAAAATTATAAATAATTATATATTATACAATGTACATGTAGTTTGCTTAGCTGATCATAGTCTGGACCAATGGGATATTGTTTATTTATGGATCATATGATAATAATGCAGATTTACTGCTTTACAGAAATCTTTATAGAAATATGCATGTATCTCTGCAAATTACTATTTAACTGCAGTGTCAACAAATCCTGAATTTTCATATTGTTACAGGGAAAAAATGTTGAAAATTAAGAGAAAGGTCAAAGGACATGGAATTACCAGTGTACAAACTTTATGAAATTTTTATCGATAAGATTTCAAATTGTGGTACTTTTCTTGGCTGATGTACAAATATAATATATTCACATTGGATGCAATTTTGTATGCTTTAGAAAACCCCATGAGTAAGGTTATAAACAAATATCCCTTATACACTGTTTTACACGGAATAAGTATGCGACAAGGACTGACTTTGCCATTTTAATACTATATGCTTTAATAGTAAGAAGCATAGAGATTACAAGTAGGTTTTATTTGCAATCTTTTACAAAATGCCGTCTTTTGAAAATCATAGATTATAATGTACTGCTGGGAACATAGGAGCATAATAGGTGGCCACTCAAAAATAGATTACACTGTACAAGTTTATTGTATTGTAAAAAGTCAAAAGAAAAAGTTGATGCAGGTATATACAAATTGAGTAGATGAATCTTGGGTCTTAGAAACTGATTAAAAGACCAATAGGTGATTTCTTAATTTTGATTGGTCAGATTTGAAACTTGAAGCTGACTGGTATCCATTTTGTAGAGCAGTTTACATAGGACATGTGCTAGAGAAAATTAGCCCTGTTTTTTCTTAGAAATTATTAATATGTAATAAGTTTGATTGCCTCATGTCATAATACAATGTGCATTTTGAAGTTTTAAACTGCATTTTGAAGTTTTTTGCATTTTGGTTTCAATTTCGGCAGTGTCTCCCTCGCAGTCCAGTCCCAGACACACAGTGAGACCCAGTTGCCCTGTCCATAAGGATAAGTATGTCTACATGGTGTGCTGTTTATTTGTGCATTGTTAAAGGACTTTAAAACAACACAAAAATCACAATGAAAATATCATTATTTGCTGTGTTTCTTTTTCAATTTAAAAAAACAAAACAAAACAGGAAAATAGGCCCGAGTATGAAGGAATAAACAAGGCCAGGAACATGATTGAAAGACATATTTATATAAATTACTATAATGATAATTATTGTTATTAGTGTCATCATAGACTTGGCTTTACATGTTCTTATTGATATTGAGTACACAGAATTTACTTTCACCATTGAGAAATTATGAGAATGTTTATTCTTGCATATCAGATGGGGATTTCTTGTATATCGGATCGGCATTTCCGGTGATTTTGCCCATGCTGGAAAAACCAGTCTGGCACCCCTCCTATGCCAGATGACTCTCGTGAATTACTTATGACGTAACGTTATTAAAATTGTGACGTCACTTTCCTAAACACAACATCAGAAAATCGTTTGTTTTTTATGATAATTCATTATTTTGCATCTAGAAATCTTTTTTAAAGTGCAAGACAGTATGCAAGAAAAAGTTTCCATCATGAGACACTTGGCTCAGATGGAAATATCCGTCACCTTGGGTAACTGCAGAGCCTCGTTCCCGCCAAGACAGTTACCCTCAGTGACGGATATTTCCATCTGAACCGGTGCTCATGTAAGAAACTAATAAGATTATGCAAAGCAAATCGTTTTAAGCTTATACGTACACATATCATGCATATTAAGATAAGTACATGTAGTCTGGTATTTCACAATTCTGATACCTTCAGTTTAATAATCAAATTCTGTCTGGATGAAAAATCAACAAAAACAAAACAATGTTTGTAAAGTAGTATGGATAATTAACAATTTACATCATTTTTAGGTTTGTCTTCTTAGTGAAGAAAAAAAACAGCAGCAAATAATATTTTGATCATAGAATTGTAACATTTATTAACAATATTCAGACTTTAAGCAGAATGAGAGACAGGCTCTGCTACTTGTCTCCACATTTGGCTGAAGCTTACGGGGCGACTCTGGGTCTCAAACGTCCACAGGACCAGTCTGGGAGACACTGCCTTAGATGTTGTGTTTAAGCTTCATTTACATATGATATGATGTGTGTTAATTTTATAACTAACAGTTTTATTATTAAACAATCTACAGAGCCATCAGAGGAAGCCTAATAGGTAATTTGTGTTGTACATCGATCAATGTATGCATGAAAAGGTGTTTTACTTACTGTGCTAGCCTACTGTATACAGCTCTAGAGGGAGACAACTGTTGTAGATACTATTTTCTAATTAGTGAGAGGGAGGCAACTGTGTTGTAGATACTATTTTCTAACTAGTGAAAGGGAGGCAACTGTAAAAAAATTAGAAACCTTAATTGTTACAAAATATGTCAAAATGACAATGTCTCAGCTAACATTATTGCATAATTTCAAAAAATTCAAGTTTGTGAGCTTTTGTTTAATGGGGCACTCCCTAAATCTAGCAGATTATATTCTCCCAACATACTGGTAAATGTAATGCATTCAATGAACATGAAACAATAAATAAATACAATTTTAAAGAATGACATACAAATGTATATTGAAAACTGTCTCATTTTAGCACATTTAATCAACATAAAGGTCTTCTATAATAAATTGTTAATTGTACAACTTTTAAACAGATTATATACTTAATGTTTTACTGTTAAAGTACTGAATCATATTTTAAAAATACTGATTTTACTGAAAATGACTGGAATGTATAGCTTAAAGTAATAATACTTGTAAATATTCTATTATTTATGCTTTTGAAGCCATTTAACTTGACACCAGTTTTAGGGAGTGCCTCTTATTGAAGTAAGGCTCAGTTTTTATTTTTGAATGAAAACTTGAAGGGGGTTTATCTGGGGCCCTTGAAACTGGAAGTCTAATATTTACAGTTGTTATCATGAGTGTGGAGTGAATTTCAGACCTGATTTATATACATGTAACATGCTTTTTGTTTCTGTTGCTAACCTTTTCTTTAATGCACTCTTAGACTCATTATTTTTAGTTGTTTTTTAGTGGTCTGTATGCATTAACAGGACACTTCTTTCTCATATGTCTGTATGCTTGTTTTACTAAATTGTGCTAATATAGCTTGATTTGTGGTACAGAATACTGTGAGCTTTAATGTAGCAAAATATATGTGCCAGGCAGCTATAGAATGAAAGGAGAATTTATTATCTACAAAAAATGTAATCAAGTGGTTTTTTGCTGGTGGATTGAAGACAAATAAGTCTATAGATGGTTTTGTACATAGAATTGTAGAGATTTTATTAAAACATGTGATTATGTCTAACCCCCTGTAACCAATATGTTCATTATATCTTGAGTTTGTTATATCCATATATCATAAGGAAAGAAAATCTTGAGCAGAGACAATTTTGCTATATCTGAAGTTGTTTTACATGGAGTCTATTGTGTATGATTCATGGCTCAAATGTTGCAAGTTTAGTTCTATATGGCCTAGTACGAAATATGGTCATTTTTTGCTTTATTTTATTGCTTTAAGTTTTGTATTTTATAACTATATCGTAATCAGATATCAGGACAAAAAGTTGTAAAACTGGCATTGTATTTGTTCAAATTATGGCTAAAAAAATTCAGATCCAACGAAATTTCATGGGTATGTATGGTGAAAGACAATTATAGCGACTTCATAGAAGCTTTACTGGACGAAGATCAGCAGAGCTTATGCCATGGTGGTTTGTCCGTTGTCCGTCTGTCCATAAACTTTTCCTTGATAAAGCTCTACAGGTCACAATATTCATTTGACTTTGATGAAACTTGCTGATCAGGATCCCTGCAACTTGTAGATGTTCCCTATTGTTTTGGGGGTCAGTGAGTCAAAGGTCGAGGTCACAGTGACCTCCAATAGCAATTCCTTGATAACACTCTGTTAGCTTTTCCTTGGTAACATTGCAAAAGATTTTCACAAAACTTACTCAGAACAATCCAGTCAGACAGACCAGTAGAGCCATACTGGCCCTTTTGGGCCTCATGTAATTACACCACATGATATGTTGTGGAGTACAAATTCAAACATGTATAATAAATTACTTTTAACAGAGACAATACATCACTTTACTACATGATTTTGTAGATCTATGCTGTTTCATCACACATCCATCATCTAATTAATGTGTTCTATTTAATATTCTGATTTAAATAAACCAGGGATTGTACATATATCGTTAATATAATAAATCTTGAATAAGCATAATGTAAATAGGTCAGTGGTATAGGGAACATTTGCTTCCAGTGCAACAGCATGAGTACAAGGTGTGTCCTATGGCAGAGACATTGATGCCTCATGTGCCTCAGTCAACCCAGCTGTAAATGGGTATAGTAGCAATGAAAAACTCTCTGCCTGTCTTCAATGAGCGTGTTGACATCTGGAATAACTGTTTGTGATGGATTCAATAAGCTTGAAAGCTGTCTTCATCAAGGAACTCAAATAAATTTGTATTAACTAGTATAAAACTATATTTTACATTATTCTGATCGGTAGATTTCGTACTTAATATATATTCTGCTATCATTTATTGTTATAACAACTTTACCTATCTGCTTTGATTATCATTTAAGATTGTAATTTTTTTTGACGTACCGGTTTATATTTCCGTGGAATCGGCATGGTACCGAGTACTATCTAGTTGTATAAGCTCTTATCATAAACATTTTAATCTGTTTTATTTTAAATCTGCTAGTACTCTTTATTTATATAAGTCTGACAGTATATCATTAATCATAAGGCAGAAACAAAACATGCATGTACTTTGATCAGAATAAGTAATCATGCACTTAGCATTATCAGTTGATTGCAGGTACTGTTAATTTAGGATAATGTAACAGTGAGTAGAAGTGTAATGTGTTTATAGTTGTGTAAATTTATGTCATTGGAATTAATTCAAGGTTAAGTGCATTTCTTGCACGCATGATTGACCTTTATTATGCACTGGTTGTAAACTTTTGGGTTATGTCACTGTCATATTATCCGGAATAAATTGTACTCATTAAGGTAAAGAAGTATTTTATATCATATGAATTATTAAATGTAGAAATGTTTGAATAGAAGGTACTTTAATGGACCCTGTTTTAGGCTATAAAATGATACAGGTCTGCTGATTTACCACACAGTGTGCCAGATATATTCCTAAACGGATAGTCTTATTATATGAATTATGATGTCATGGTAACCATTATTATATCATTGAACTGTGTTTTAAATTAATTAACCCTAACCATTATTGGACAGGCGTGATTTGTTAATTCGATAAAGGTATTTAAAAAGAGCCATTTTTGGCATCTGATAGAGTGGAAATATGTTCTTTTTTAATGTATCAGTTGAAGTTGTTATAATAAGTTCTTCGTACTAAATATAGCTTTATAAAAGTTTGATAAAAATTTGATTTTTGTATATTTCAGCACCACCGGCACCTGGAGTACCACCACCTCCTCCTCCAGGTATAGGGGCACCTGCCCCACCTCCTCCACCACCTGGTGCTCCACCACCCCCTTCAGGCCCAGGTGCAGCCCCTCCTGCCCAGTCCCCATCTTCAGCAGGAAGAGGAGCTCTTCTCACCTCTATCACAGGATTTAGCAAGGGTGGATTAAAGAAGACCGTCACAGTTGATAAAAGTGGACCAAAGCTTTGATTACTGGACCCATAAAACAATAGATCTACTCAGTGTAGTGGTCGACTGTTAATCATGTAACTTAACCCATTTATACCTATATTTTTACAATGGGATCTTCTTACTTCCAATTTGGGCAAGTCTATTTCTTTAAATAGGGGTATTTTACAGCATTGTGATCCAAAAGGCTAAGACATTGTTTTTGTCGTCTGCTTCAATGCATAGGTATAAATTATATTTTAAAAGCTGCTAGGCAAGAATGGGTTAATAGATTGTATACTTTTAAAAATGTAACCAAAATACCCCAATATTTAATATGAGGAGTGTTTTGTTTTTATGGTTGTCTGTCTGTCCGTATATCCTTCCCCTTACCATTTTCTTTAATATGATCTCGGAACTACATAATTATTCTTGCTTTATGTCTTGTGATAAGTCCACTCGAGAGATTTTGGAATAACTTGAGGTTCAAGGTCACAGTCAGTTGGCAAGGGTCAGAATACTGTTCTAGTCATGGAAATCATATTCGTCCATATTTTCGGAACCAATAACAGAGATTTGTTAATAACTTGGCACAAATTTTCACTGCATGCAGGTGATGCTTTGATTTTTCTGCAGATTTCTGATTTCTTCAGGGTCAAGGTCACACCTATTGATTGATGATTATTTTTTTGTTACATGTATTATATTCTACATGTTATCAGACTAATGTTGATATTGATATAAACAGTGTCTGGTTTATAAACACAATATTCTTAATGCAAGGGGGAGGGGGGCACTATATTTTTTTGTCACAGCCAACTGTCTTTTTTAGCTCACCTGAGCTGGCTCAGGGTGAGCTATTAGGATCGATGAATGTCCGTCGTCCGTCGGACATCGTCCGTCGTCCGTCGTCCGTCCACATTTAGTTCGTTAACGCTCTAGTGGTCACATTTTTTCCTCAATTGTCACGAAACTTGGTCAGGATGTTTGTCCCAGTAATTACTCGGACGAGTTCGAATATGGGTCATCTCCGATGAAAAACTAGGTCACATGACTCAAAAATAGAAAAATCTTGTTAAGGCTCTAGAGGCTACTGTTTCAGTCCAAATATCCTGGCAATTTGTCAGAAAGGTTGTTTGGTTGATTTCTAGCTCAAGTTTTAATATGGGTCACCTGGGGTCAAAAACTAGGTCACACAGCCCAAATATGGAAAAACCTTGTTAACACTCTAGAGGTAACATTTTCAGCCCAAATATCCTGGAAATTTGTCAGAAAGGTTGTTAAGATGATTTCTAGCCCAAGTTCGAATATGGGTCATCTGGGGTCAAAAACTAGGTCACAGCCCAAATATGGAAAAACCTTGTTAACACTCCAGATGTTACATTTTCAGCCCAGATATCCTTGAAATTTGTCAGAAAGGTTGTTTTGATGATTTCTAGTTTTAATAGTGTGTTGTTTATTGAACACCTCAATCGCTAATTTTATTGCAGTATTTTAACACCATAAGATTGATTTGTAATCAGTACACATCTTGGATCTCTCATGGTAAGGCCAGAGTTTTTATATCTCTTGGTTTATGCGACTGCCTGTCCTATTTTTTTGAAAAAGGTAGAATAACAATGACATTATGAACTGACATTTTATTTGTATTATTTCCGCTGTTCCGACTTCACAGACTAGTTAATGAAGTGTCAGAATAGTAGGGATATATAATTGAAAGTAATTATTTTAAAGTGTTTATTTTGTTCGAAAATGACGGGTGCAGTGGACTGATGTTCAATATGTGCTCTGTTCAATACAGTAGGAAAAGTCCTTCATATGAACTCAACATTTTAGAAAACTTCCCATAAACCAAGCAATATAAAAACTCTGGCCTAAAATTGGCACTTATAAAGTTTTAAATAGCGATGATGCAATACATGTTCTTGACCCCTAGTTGAACTTCCATGTTAAAGAATGTAGTTGTAATTTTTACATTCACATCTATCACTTTGGAAAGTACCATAAATTGTTTAAAAAATGAACAGCTCACAGTGCAGATCATGATCAGACAGGAAAAAATTGAATAGCTCACAGTGCAGATCATGATCAGACAGCAAAATAATGAATAGCTTACAGTGCAGATCATGATCAGACAGCAAAATAATGAATAGCTTACAGTGCAGATTATGATCAGACAGCAAAACAATGAATAGCCAACAGTGCAGATCATGATCAGACAGCAAAATAATGAGGCATAGAGCTAGATATTCAGCATGTGGCAATAATTGACTCTCTACCAAGATTGTTCAAATCATGACCAGGGGCGGGGGGGGGGGGTGGGATCTTTTGATTTTACATAAGCTTATTAAGAGGATATCATGAGCCAAAGGTAAAAATTGATCCTTTCTGCTATTAATAACCTTTTATTTTTGCCAATGGTAGACAGGTGAGCGATACAGGGCCATCATGGCCCTCTTGTTTATTTATGCAAGAGAAGGTAACTCTGTGAAGGATTCCTTTTGAATTATGGCCTTCTTTGACTTGGTGAAGTTTTTTCGCACTTCTCCACTTATTGACTTAACCATTTGAGATATTAGTTTGAAAGTTTGAATACCTCATACATTGTATGTACTATCATAACAACTATCTGTAAGCAAGAGTAGATAACTGTGTCAGAATTTATCAATTGTACTTAGAAAAACCTTGTTAAAGTTTTGTGTGCAACTGGCACTGTCATTCACATTATGTCAGTAACCACGTTAAGTATTAATTTAAAACTTAGCTGTTGTGTTCAGGGGTATCAAACAGTAATGTTAAATAACTTACAGTTAATATCTTGCTGCTTACAGCCCTCGTTTATACTCTTTTAAAATACACAGATTGTTATTTTGCCTTTTGCTGCCAAAAGTTTTGTATTATTGGCAAGCACTGAAAAAAGACAAGCACGCTATCCTACTGACAGGTCGCGATCATGTTTAGATTATGCAATATGTTTGTATTTTTACTGCATAAAAACTAAAATGAATAGTGTATGGATATGTTGCAATGTTTGCATAACTGCATACCTGAAACATATTCATTTCAAAATCTTCAAGTGCATACCAATGAACTATAAAACCTCCTTATAAGGTTTTTGGAAAGTGGTGTGATCACACAGTGGTTTTCTATTATCATTTCAATTCACCACATCATTTTTTTTCAGTTTTCAAAAGGATTTGAAGGATGAGATATGGAGCATAATAGTGATGCATTCATCATTAATTTTGAGTTACATAATCTTAAAAGTTTATGAAAGATTAGAATTTCAATCTTTTTGATAAAAGAATGTCAAAAAGCTGTTTTATTGAAAACATGTAATATGTTTAAGTGGGATGACAAATTTAGAAAAATACCCAATCGGCAAAGAAATCATTAAAGGAGAACTCCTTGCACCTAGCACGTTATATTCTCCAAACATATTAAATAATGTCTTCAATGAACGTAAAATGATGAATAAATACAATTTTAAAGAACGACGCCCCATTTTAGTACAAGTAATTAACATATCTGCCCATTCATTGTACAGCAACAACTTTACATAGATTATTGAACGTTTTTATGGTTCTGCAACATGTTTTAAAATGCTAATTTTACCGATGAGGGCTGGAATGTACAGTTTTAAACTTCTAGATTAAGTAATAATACTTGCCAATAATCTTTTATTTATGCCTTTGAAGTGATTCAATTTGACACCCCCAGTTATAAGGAGTGCCTCTGTAAGATCTTGAGAAGTAATGGATTGTCGCAAATCTATTGATACATTATGATCTTAAATCTTTCTGAAAAATTGGTGATCTTTGTTTTGGGAAGTAATTGTTTTTTCCTGAAATAACATTCATATGCACTAACATTGTTAGTAGATTTTGATAAATGTGACAGGGTTAATTATCAAAAATGGATGTCATGGATGAAATGTTTTCAGTTGCTTCAGAGTTATTTTAGTCTGTAACTACATGTTTTTGCAGAACATGGGTTTGATTAGTACATTTTACTTTAAGCAATATCATAACATTTCTCACTTTTATTTTATAACAAACTCAGTAAGACCTGTGAAATGTTATTTCTTGCAGAGACGTCGTCCTATTATTTTTTGGTCCTTTTGCATTATGTAACAGTACATGACCAATATGTGATATGTCACAGCACTGACAGTGTAATGTGGATAAAAAGTGGTTATACATACACTTGTGTACAGAAAGTTCCTGTATTGAGACCACCTTTCGGACCAGTAAAAAGTGGTCTTATTAATAAATCAGTCTTATTCGCGAGACCTTTTTACTATGAAACTGAACATTTGGTTCTGAAATGTCTGGTCTTAATATTGGGTGATCCTGATATCGGTAGGTCTTGATATCAGGTGGTCCTGATATCGGTAGGTCTTGATATCAGGTGGTCCTGATATCGGTAGGTCTTGATATCAGGGGGTCCTGATATCGGGTGGTCTTGATTTCGGGTGGTCTTGATAGTGGAACTTCACTGTACTATTGATTGTAAAAAATTTACACGTGTACATTTTTATGTAGTGTGTAACCTTTACCTTGATGACAATATAACATTCTACGTTTGTGACCCGTGTAGATCATGATCCTCATGGTTAGCAATCCAGGTAGTAAATTCTCAGTTGGTACCCAGTAATCTTCATTTGGTACCTAGTGAATTCTCAGTTGGTACCCAGTAATCTTCATTTGGTACCTAGTGAATTCTCAGTTGGTACCCAGTAAACTTCATTTGGTACCTAGTGAATTCTCAGTTGGTACCCAGTAAACTTAAGTTGGTACCTAGTAAATTCTCAGTTGATACCCTCTGTAAATTCATTTGATATCCTGTAAACTCTCAGTTGTTACCCCACAAATTCTCAGTACCCCTTTTGCAATTATTGGTACCGTCCAAATAAAAAGATGGGCAAGTCCATTTTAGAAATTTCTTAGGGTAAGGGTTAATGTTAAAGTGCAATATTGTGTTTGTTCTTGCAATTCTTTTTGTTAATTTTCAAGTGAAAATGCATATTGTCTCAAATGTTTTGTTCCAAATTTGTGTGCCTTTTACTTGAGAAGCATTGGTGATGTTATTTTTTCATTTAAAATGCATTGTTATACCCCCACAAAACGAAGTTTGGGGGGGGTATATAGGAGTGAGCTTGTCGGTTGGTCGGTCGGTCGGTCTGTTGGTTTTATGGTTTCCGGATGATAACTCCTGAACGACTTTACCGATTTAAATAAATTTGGTACACAGGTGCAACATAAAAAAATACAGGTCAAGTTCGACTTTGGGGTCAGTAGGTCAAAGGTCAAGGTCACAGTCACCCTGAACAGTAAAACGGTTTCCGGATGATAACTCATGAAAGACTTGACCGAATGAAATAATTTTTGGTACACAGGTGTTACATCATGAAATACAGGTCAAGTTTGACTTTGAGGTCAGTAGGTCAAGGTCACAGTGACTCGGAATAGTAAAACGGTTTCGGATGATAACTCCTGAACGACTTGACCGATTCATATTATTTTTACACAGTTCACAGCTTAACATCATGAAATACAGGTCCAGTTCGACTTTGGGGTCAGTAGGCCAAAGGTCAAGGTCACAGTGATCCTGAACAGTAAAACTGTTTCGGATGATAACTCATGAAAGGCTTGACCTATTGAAATAATTTTTGGTACACAGGTGTAACATCATGAAATACAGGTCAGGTTTGACTTTGGGGTCTTAGGTCAAGGTCACATGACTCGGAACAGTTAAACGGGGTTTCGGATGATAACTTAAGAATGCTTGGGCCTAGGATCATGAAATTTGATGGGGAGGTTAGTGATATTAACATGTTTGAAATAAACCTATTAAATTTAATAATAATCCATACTTTCCCTCCTTACATATTTTGTGTGCTACTAAAACAATACATTTACACAACTTATTGTATAATAATTGAAATGTAGTCCTTGTGGCCATTCCTTTCTTTTGGTTGCCATACTTCTGTGACAAAGCTGTATTGTGGGGGTATAATTCGTCACTCTTGTGACAGTTCTAGTTTTGAATGTTTTGTTCCATCTTTAGTGACTATTAATTGAGAAAACTTTAACCATGTTCATTAATATTTTTCATTGATGTTTTGAAATTTAAAAATGTTTCATTTTTGTCCTGTTTTGTCCTTTTTACATGAGAAATACTGATGATATAGCAGTGTCTTTCGATGTTTCTCTTCTATACGTACCTGTAGGAGGTGACCCTGGTTGGATGACCATGTAACCTATAAATGCTTGAAGGTCATTGGTTTAAGCCCTGATCATTTCTTGATCTTTTGTGTGTGAAAAATGGGCCCTTCTGTCAGCAGTTAAGTGGCCTTATTTTTGCTTTCTCAGAAAAATTTGAGTAATTAAAATAATAACCAATGCCCAAACAGGGATTAACCAATGCCCAAACAGGGATCAGGGACAGCTTTGCTATGAGGAAGTCACAGGGGTGTACAGTCCAACCTACCAGAATGCCAGCTTCCTAGAGTAACAAGCTCTAAAAAGACACACATTTTCTTTCCCTTGCATCAATTATATAAGGAATCGACTTCTCTAGAACAACACCACTCTACAACAAACACTTTTCTGTGTTTGCCCCTGAGAGGTTGCACTGTAAATATAATTATTTCTTTGATATTACAAATGTAGTTTAGACTGTCCAGTTTTGTCTTTTTGTTTTTGAAGGGCCGCGGAGACAGATTGACTCGAACCATATGATAGTTATGTCATTTTAAGTATGAAAAATATAGATGATTATGTCTTCACTTGTCATTAATTTTTATGTACTTTTTTTGTGAATTTTTGTTAAAGTACAAGTAAATGGTTGATTTCATTTAATGCATCCCTCATTATGATTTATGAACAGATGTGAAAAAAGTGTCAACTGCTTGAAGAATCGGAGGTTGAGAAAGTCACAGTATATCATAGCAAAACTTGCTGTAGATAAAGATGCCATAAAAGGTGTCAACAATGACATATTTATTATATATAGTGCATGCTGTTTGAGCTGACAGTATTGTTTTTTATTGTTGTTTTGTTCACAGTGCTTGTAAAAAATTTGTTAGTCTGTTACAAGGCAAAAGCAAAGATTTGAACCTGCACCATACAGTGCTGTTGTCTATCAATGCAAAATAAGAACGCTTTAGACCACTCTGTCACAACAGCAACCCAAAAAAGGGTTGTGCATATATCAAAGTACATGTATGTATCTAGTTGACAACTTCAGAACAGCGTTTCTATATTTAGATGTACATGACAACTCTGACTCTAGACTGCTTAAAAAGTGCTTGAACATTTTGGGAATTTATTAAGTCAGTATACCAGGGAAGAATCACTGCAGACCTATACTTTGTCAGTCTTTCTGAGTTTTACATGGATATCTTTATATTTACAAATAGGTGGTCAGCTAAACCATGGTGAAATTAAACCATGGTCAACTTAAATCATGGTTAACTTAAACCATGGTCAACTTAAACCATGGTCAACTTGAAAATTAGATCATGGTCTACACTGTTTTACCATTAATTATTCAATAAGACCCTGAGCACCCCCCAATAAGCAACAAATGGAATAATCCAGAATGAAAAACTGGACACATCCAGTTTATTAAAGCCCCATGATCGCTTAAACATTTCCTCGGATGGAACAATAAATTTTCTGTTAAATTAATAATAGAACAATAACTTTTGTCTACTTACTCTAAGACAATGTTAAAGTATGCCTTTCATTTGTATTCATATTAGTACCTCAGGAAAAAAGGGTTGTCTTAAAGAAAAGTATTTCTTATATTTTGCAAAATCAGCGAAAACAAAATCTGCGCTATATTTTATAATTACATTATATATATATCATTAGTAGGCAGGCACCTTTAATTTTTTTAAGCAAGGCTTAACATTTACATTATAATTATCAGATTGGTACATCAGAGTACCACTGAAATTAAGTAAATAATCAGTCAAATTGACTGTTTTACTAATTGTAAAAAATGCTATTTATGCAATCTAATTACGGGGTACCAGTAGTTTGAGTTCAAACTTACCTTTGAACAACTTTTTTTTGTACACCCACATTCCTTATTCGTATTTAAGGTAGTTATGATAAGGTTTATGTAATTTAAATATAATTGCAACACTGAAGATAAAGACTTATAATTTGTTTTCAAAAGATCAATTAAAATACCTTAGATTTGCAAAATTGTTAATTTTCTTTCCATCACACTTTTTTTTAAACTTAAGACTTTTAAGCTCACCTGAGCACATAATCGCCAACTTTAAAGACAAATAATTTGTAAACAAAAAAAAACACCTTAATTTAAAAGTCGTCTCCTGTTGCCACTAGGTCTCTTTTATCCATACTTACATTGAATGGTCCTGTTCTTAAATTGCTCCATAATTTGTGCACTGTTGTTCATAGCCGCGACTAAAGCTAACAGAATATTATCTTTAAACTCAGCTAAGCTATTTATCCTCATCTGACAACACAACCTGGTGGTGCAGAGGTTAGGGTGTTGGTTGCTCGTCCCAGAGGTTGCGGGTTCGAGCCCCACTGGGGTCACGACAGTACCTCCTCATATGACACCAATACTGGTTTTTCCAGGAAGTGTTCTTGAGAGTGACTCAATAAGCTGCAAACTTTTTTCACAATCGAGCTAAAATAAATTAGTATGAACTAACCTGTAAGAGACGCAACTCTTGGTCACTAGTAAATCCATTAATTGAAACAGTGTAATTGGAGCCCTTCTTGTCTACATTGTTAAGAAGGTTTGATTGGATTAAGAATAGACAAATGCCTGAAGAGCTTACCATTTCCACAAACTGTATTATAGGTTAAATCACCTTTATTTTTTTCAACTCACTTTTAAAACATAATTTTATCATTTCATGGCTTTTGATTTGTGTGGCCAGTGGTCTTTCAAAGGTTTGACTGTACTTGGTTATGATTTAAGTTCTGATATTTTGCCTAGGCTTAGTAAAACATCATGTTAATCCATGCAGTAAATGAAAATGCATTTTCAGCTGTTTTCATTATTATTTTTTTTTGCTTAATTTAAAAGTGTCAGCTCATTCTCAGCTATGTAACACATTAATCAACAGTGTACTAATCAGGAAGTAAGCACTAAGTTACCATGAACTTAAAGTGACAGCTCAGCAACATTTTAGCCACTTGTGAAAGGAGACTCAAACTTTGAACCTGTGCCCCATGCCAAGGCAGATGCATGAGCGTGCAGGCTAATTAAAGGTGTGGTGAGGTTTTAATAAAACATGGTTAGAATGTGTATGGGTCACACGGGGCTGTTCAATATAAAAAAGTAGTGAAATTGTTTTATGTAGATCCTAACTTTTGTTCAATACATTTCAATAGGACCTGCAAAATTTCAGTACCACTGATACATTAAACCTAAATTTTTCATGGCCTTATTAAAGTCATTACTTAAATGTTTTTTCCTATCTATTCATTTATCATAAAATGACAAATATGTGAAACATTTCATGAATAGATTACAGCATATTTCCCACACCATGGTGCAAAATCAGTTGCAATGCATTATAATTGTATTTTATTTGTGACAGCTGTAGATGTGTTATCTTCTGGAATAGACGTAAGATTTTATTGAATGCATAACGTAGTTTTTTTTTATTAAACAGATTAAATATGTAATTTACAATTACAGATACAGTCAAACCTGGCCACAAAGACAACTGATCAGAAAAAGCTAAAACGGCCTTTGCTGACAGGTGGTCTTTATTCACATGTGTTGCTACAAAAGATTACAAGCGCATGGTTTTCTGCTTACTGGTCTTTATTCACAGGATGGTATTAAATCAGAGGTGGTCTTTAACAGAAATTTGACTGTATATTCAAAATAGCCAAACTCCAACATGGTCAAATGCTGGGTACCAGTAATAACCTAAGCCTAAACACAGTGAATTTTTTGCACTGTGTAACTAGACATACAACTTTGGAACCAGTATAAGTTCATTTATTGATGTTTCACCTTACTATAACATGATTAAAAGTTGTTCCTTTTTTTCCCCCTTTCCATCTGTCCATTTGTTTGTCTGCATTACCTTGTCTGCTCTTCAACTCCAAACCCCTTGTTGGATTTGCATCAGACTTTTGGGGAAGCATCAGCAGGAAGTCATGTGCATATTACAATTTTTGGTCATGTCAAAAGTTAAGGCTCCATATAGTCCAAGTTTAAAGTCATAGGGGCCTGAAACTTTAAAATCTTGTCTGCACTTCATCTCTAAAACCCCAGTGTTGGATTTTCATCAAACTGTCATGGAAGCATCCATATGAAGTGTAGTTGTGCATTATACAGGTTGGGGTCATATAGTCAGAGGTAAAGGTCACAGGGGCCTGAAACTTTAAAACCTTGTTTGCTCTTCATCTCCAAAAACTGTAGTAGTTTAGAGGTTAACGGTTAGTGTCTATGGCTAACCACTTCAATGCGTATTTTCTTTAAAGATATCGTAAATATTTAGCATATAGTCTCAAGTTAAAATATTAAGGATCACATTACATCAATAATTGGGTGAGATTTTTATTCATCCATCCCATAAGGTATTTATGGCAATATTCAGAAACGTTTCACAAATCAGCCTCGACTAAGGAATGGACTGTTAGGCGGATCTGATTGGCCAATGAATATATTGCATGTATATAAAACAATAAATCAACCAAATCTAATTAGCTTCAATGATAAGTTGACCAATGGAAGACAAGTATTTTACTAAGGATCCCCGTCCTTGGTGGGGGGGGGGGTCAAGTAAATGAAGGTTTCTGTTACAATATAAAATTAATACTCGGTTAGTTTAAAGCTGAGATTTTCTGTAATCATAGTGCTTTATATAAAATAATCTCAAGTTTTCTACAAAACTAGAGTGTAGATTTGCCTGGCGGTTCTTCAAAGATTTTCCAAACTATACCCCTGGGGTTGAAATTAGCCCTGCCCCAGAAATAACTCCTTTTATATAGACTTAAATAAAGAACCTGAAAAACATCTCATCCAGAACCATAAGTCGAAGACATTAGATATTAAATAATAAGCATCCACTAGGCAAGTGAAGATCGTTCAAATTATACCTTGGGATCAAATTCAGCTACATCCCATGCATGTGCATTTTACGTAGACATTAAAATTTTGTACTTTAATATGATACAGGAAAAATCTTGAAAATATTCTCAATGTAAAAATTGCAAGATCTACTGACGTCTAGGTTACATTTATTTGCTACGAAGTATCTCGCACAACTATTCTCATAACTTAACAATTGCTGCATAGGGCTATCCTGGCCTTTATGTTGATATTAATTTGCAATTTTACAGTATCAGTAATACTCAAAGACTAAAATTAATAAACCCAGCATGCGTAGAAAACCCTGTCATGTGATTTTCCCTACTAAAACTTTTGTTTGTTTTTATTTTATTTGTGCCATGAATTTGTTTCATAAATATGTACAAAGTTGTTTGTTGTAATTATTTGTTTTTATCGCAATGCCATTTTAAACAGAAGAATATTATGAAAAAAGATTTGTTTATTTGTTGTTCTTTTATAGCATCCTGTCCAGCTGCGGGTTTTAGCTCTACAGGTTACAATGCATGACCTCCATTAGTTTTTCATTGAGAACACTACAGGTCACAATTTTCATTCAACTTTCATCAAATTTGCTCAGAAGGTTTGCTGCAACATGTAGATGATCCTTTGTTGTCACAGTGACCCAAACTTTGAAAATCTTTTTCTTCATATCTAAATCACTCACAGTCTTCCAACTTTATTGGATGATTGGTCTTACTGGGTAGATGATCCTTACTTTTTTGGGGGTCAGTGGTTCAAAGGTCAAGGTCACAGACTGTCAGTAATTAGAACTTTGAAAATCTTTTCCACTCGATTTCTTTAGATCTATATCACCTACAGTCTTCAAGCTTCATAGGTTGATTGGTCTTACTCAGTAGATGATCCCTTCAGTTTTTTGAGTCGGTAGGTCAAGGTCAGAGTAACATCCTTAAGCTTTTCCTTTATAACACTACAGGTCACAATTTTCATTTGACATTTATTATACTTGCTGAGAAGGTTGCATGCAACCAGTGTAGACAATCCCTATCGTTGTTATGGTCAAGGTCACAGTGACATCTGGTGCCTTTACTTTGATATGGTAATATTCCAATAGATTTTCACAGAACTTACACTGTGCAGTCCAGTAGAAAGATACTGGCCCTTTCAGACCTCTTGTTTTATATGAGCTCGGCAAAGTGAGTTATTGTGATTACCTGATGTCTTCTGTCTGTCCACAATTAACCTTGTGTACGCAATAGAGACTGCACTTTTCACAGGATTTTCATGAAACTTAGTATGACAACCTTGAGGTCAAAATCTCTAGATCACAGGATCAACTTTTATAAAAACCTTCGGTATGCAATAGAGGTTGCATTTTCATTGGATCTTCATGAAACTTAGTAAATATAATTGCCTTGATTACATTCAGGTTAAGTGCGAATATGGATCACCTAGGGTCAAAAAAACTAGGTCACACTGTCAAATCGTACAAAAACGTGTATTCATTAGAAGCTGCATTTTTCATTGGATTTTTATGAAGTATAATTACCTTGATAAATTTTAGGTCGAGTTAGAATATGGGTCTTCTTGGGTCAAAAACTAGGTCACGTGGTCAAATAGAGAACCTTGTGTTTGCAATAGAGGATGCATTTTTCACAGGATCTGCATGAAACTTGGTCAGTATAATTGCCTCGATAAAATCTAGGTCAAGTAAGAAGAAGGGTCATCCAGGGTCAAAAACTAGGTCGCGAGGTCAATTAATAGAAAAACGCTCGTATATGCAATAGAGGTTGCACATTTCACTGAATATTCATGAAACTTGGTAGATAACCGATAAACTTTATCTAGTCGATTACTAGGTCGATGGGTCAAATCATACAAAAGAAAACGTAAACACAATATAGGTTGCAGATTTCATCGTACTTTTATGAAACTTTGTCAGTTTGGTTGTAATGATGAAATTTGGGTCGAGTTTGAATATGGGTAATCTGAGGCTAAAAAATAGGTAACTCGGTTAATGACCTAGTGTATGCCATACAGGCGACATTTACAACCTAATCATCATGTAAATTGGTGAAAAGATTTTATCTTGTCAATTTGAAACAGAATGTTTGTGTTTAAGAGATATGGTTTAGGGTTGAAGTTTATAGTCACATATTGTCATAAGTAGGTTCATGTGAGCGATATCGGGCCATCGTTTTTTTTTTGTTTTTTTTTTCGTTTTATGCTCCTCGAAGGGACTCTTAAGTTCTGTCAAAATTTTATTCCAGTTAATGTCCGATTGACAAACTTCATAGTATACAGGAAATGCATTGAAAAAGAAGTGCCGTATCTCGTAAGTGACGAAAGTCCCCAAAATGGTGTCTCACAGGCTATAACCTTGACCTTCAAGGAACGGACCTAGTACCTATACGCACAACACTTTAATTTCTCTCCACGTGATGATTATTTTGTTCCAATCCTTTTTTATGATTTTATAATCCTTCAATGTATAATAGAGTTGGAATCCGGACATGAACATGTGCACATTTACAAGATGCTAAATTTCCGATCTATACGTGTGACCTTAACCTTCAAGAAAAGGACGCGGAACTTGAAAGTGACGTGCGCAAGAATTGTTACATGTAGTTTTAAAATCCTTCCATGCATGACAGAGCTACCATGGCGAAAACACTCGTTTTGGGGAAGTTGTTGTCGTGTCGACTTGCTTGGTGCCCTACAATTTTCTTATTTTCGCCCCGCCATGCGAAAACGCGACATGGCAGAAATCAGCCACCATACACTATGTGATGGCGATGACATCACAACAACAAAAATATTTTCCGAAGCCTTGCCGGAACCCGGAGCCTTCTCGGAACCCCTGACTTTTTTGTACCTGACCTCATGATATTGACAGAGCATGTTGAAGATTGTGGGAGACCATATTTCTTGCCATTTAGTTCTGTTTTTAGACCTGTAAGATGTAGATGATAATTGTTGGTTTCGGTGTAATATCACGTTATAATTTCACTGAGTGGGCACCAAAATATTTTCACGAGAGGCGCAGACACGAGTGAAAATAACTACTTTTGCTGTTCACAACTGAAATTATCGTGATATAACATCGATATCAACAATTTTTCTGTTTATTTAATGTCTCAAATTAAGTTTATTTCAATAAAATGGCGAAAATTGCGGGGAACGTCATCACGATAAATCGTTCGAGTGATAACGGACTTCCAGGGAAGCTGATAATATCTCTATGAAAGAAATAGTTCAAATAGTTTCGACCCAGACCAAGAGAACCATACCAGAGTACCCAACAGAAGTCAAAGTACCCCTGAAAGTCAAGATGTACCAATTTATAAAAAGTTTTCTGAAGTTATTATATTAGTCTTCATTGATGATTTTGTTCCATAATAAAAGAGTTTGAAGAAATATAAAAGGAGTACAGTTAATAAGTTTTAAATTTTGGCTGGTAAACATGAGTAGAATTAAATCAGTGACATACCTTTGGTATTATAAATGTATCCTAAGTGCAAAATCCATACAAATTCCAACCTAACAACACAAATTTAACCAAAAAAGACAAGAATATAAATATGTTTAAAAAAAGTATTAAATTATACTTAAAGATGAACTCTATCTAAACAACTATTACTTACATTTGTCTTTTACACCTCCTTAGGTGTGAGGCAAACAAAAGCTGTAATAACAGCTACTGATTAGCTGTTTAATTCAGCTTGCCATTAATTATGATTTAATTATATATGGAGCCACTTTCATTCATTTTAATGTCTCTTACATGAAAAATATCTGTTTCTAAAAAAATTTAGAGGTAATACTCAGTATCAAACATCTAATATTTGACAAATTTCCTTTTCCTTTCTTTTTATCAATTTGCAAAAATTATCATCATTCAATTCTGTTAAACACTTATAAAACATCTTGACTTCCATGTGGGTACATCTTGACTTCCATGCGGGTACATTTTGACTTCCATGTGGGTACCAAAAAAAAGTGGGTACATCTTGGTCTGGGTACATCTTGACTAGTTCCAAACATGAGAAAGCAGCGCTGATATGGTTTCCGGCATTCAGTACGCTCGGTATACTTTTTTACGTTAATCCGGGTAACAGATTTTGATAATTTTCACTGAGTGGCCAGTGAGTTTATCGGGATATAATCCACTGTTATATTTCGATAAACCACCGGAAAACATAAAATAAAATGTAATTCATTGCTTTTCGTCTATCTTTCATTCAAATCGTTGTTGCATGATATCATATCTGATTTCTCGTGAAAGTCGAGAAACGACACTAATGAGCTGTCAACAACAAAAAACCTCACATAAAATCATATTTTTATAGAATAGGTCAGTGACCATCTGGGATGAGCGGGTATCAACCCCTTGGTGTAGTTTGTGCAATGAAGTTATAAACTGTAATATGATTTGTTTATTAAAGCGGCCATGAAATCATTTTTTTTAAACACGATTCTCATAGTTATATTGCTCAAAGGTGGCGAACATAATTGTGATTGTAGATTTAACAGGTTCCTGGCTTAACCTCTTGATAATATATCTCTTGTAAGAGGGAAGTTTTAGAACAGAAACAAATGCACTGCCGACCACTGCAGAAAACTTATTATACGCTTTAGTAACATGATTTACCAGCTTGCGCAATATGCCCACCTTCTTTCTATAATAAATTCAGTCTATGAAGTTTAATTGTATTAAAGACCGGAGAAATACTTTAGCCCAGGTAAGACGGACGTCTTGACGTACGGACGGACGGAGGCTATTGCCAGAGCCCAGGCGGGAGATGAAAACTTCAAAGCCATGTACTGCATACCGACACAAACTAGTATCAAAAGCCCTGTAATACATGTGAGTATACACATTCTTAAAAGTTCAAAAACTTGGCTTTATTTGCCTTAAGTTAACAATAATGCGGTGTTCAGGCATTCATGTGTATGAGAAACGTCGAACAGTTTCAGTTGTTTTATTACTGATAAGGTGGTTAGCCTGGGTTGAAGACGAGAAAATCACCTTCAGCTATATTTCATGACCTTGCATAATGTATCGATTTTGAAAATTTGTAATTTAACAGAATTTTTTAGCTATTAAATGATGAATTAAGTGATTTATCGAAAATAACCAACGTATACCAATGTGGATAAATCAAATTAATACTTTTTGCAAATATCAATTTTGTAGTTTAAACATATTTAAAACTACTGTGTATCAACTGTATTGCTACGTTTTTTAATTATTCGCTCGGGCACGTCCAGCTCCGTCCCAGCACATTGTTATTATTTTAATAAAAAAAGGCAACTAATATCTACAGTCAAACCAGTGTTACTCACCACCCCCGAATATAAAGAACACCTTGTGAATAAAGACCAGTAGGAAAATAGCAATGTACATATCATTTATAGCATAACACCTGTGGATAAAGACCACCTGCAAACAAAGACCATTTGTGCAGCTTTACAAACAGTGGTCTTAATTCACAGGTTTGACAGTATAAATAAGAAATAACTGAAAATCTTTTTTTTCTCTTCAAATTCTCGTTTTAACCTAAGTATGCTATAGATCTGTGGTAGGCTAGATCAGCTGTACACGCGCCGCACTGATAGTGATAGTTAAAGGGTTTCGAACCTGCGAAATCCATCTTCAGTGTCGTTCGACTTTTGGGGTCCAACGCTTTATGCCACAACGCCTTCGAAATATTTTCAACAAATACTGGGGGTTTAAGCGTATATGGTCGGTTATTCAATTTTAGTTATAGACCCAGGACCGGGTTGTTCGAAACTTTAATCATGGTCACATTGGTTTACAGTTAAAACTGATGCTCAACACACAGTGGAGTTTAAAACATATAAGAAATAAGTTTTACCAAGTTATTTATGTTATTGACAAATACAAATCAAGATATACGTAACCGTATAGGTATACTTTTTATTCTTGACCTAAGGATAGTTAAAAAAGATTTTTTTACAGATTTCCTCTATATTCAATGTGAATAAAACTGCTATACAGATCGATATTTTTGGGTGTTAACTTTGGCAATGTTAATTATTCTAGGAATGTAAAACTTTGATGGTCACTTTGAAAGGTAATATCACTTTAAGCCTACAGTCGCTTAATCTTAATTTAACATTTCTACAGTTGAAAAATAATATTAAAAACAAATTTTTGAACTTAAGAGAATGAGGACTACAGTCTCTCCAAAGCAAAATCAAAACAATTCGCTTTTTTTTTCAGTCAAAAGTTAATAAACGGTTAAAGTTTTGAAAGGTTTATGTTTAGTAGATTTACATTGTACCTTAAATTGCAATAAATTAGATGTTGCCAATACGTATATACTGATTGAATAGATATTCACACTACGGTAAGTTGTCAAATAACAATTTTTCTAATACCCTGTGTGCTAGCCTACAATTTAGGGTTAAGCGGTGAACCGTGTGTAAGCAACAATCGCATTGAATGTTACGTTTTTCATCATACATGCTCAATGTAATGGTGAAAACACATGTTGACAACCCGATCAAAATGGTCATGATATGGGTGTAAGGGCTCATTTCGTGCGATTATTATCTACACAAATCGCTGATAGCTGTCTTTAAAAAAAAATGAGACCTGCACAAATTTAGTTTACCTGTTGCATCGAATATGCATGATAAAACGCTTCACCTGTGATTTTAACTGAGATGCATTTTGTAAGAAGTTTTACCGCGGGACAAAAGGGAATACTCGGGGAAGCTGGAAGGTGGTTTTGGAAGAGAAAACCCAGGTATATTTTACTTATCATATATTTAACGTAGCAATCTGGCATGTCTGCAGTTCATGTGTTTTTTTACGCCATTGAAATTCTGCATTTTAGAGCATGCACGAATGCACGTGCTCACTGCCTGAATATACATTAAAGTCCGGAGCACGTAATTAAGCCGGATATTGCACTGTTGGATTATAAATGGATACTGAACGGAAACGGGTGCTTAAAATGTGCGGTGTCAGTAAGTTAATATACCAGACTGACCATTTAATTACGAGAGCGTTTCACATACTATATGTATATGTTTTGAATGATGAGGAATATTTCAAAACAGGGTGTTACACGAAAATCAAAATGATTGGAATACCAACGGGTTTTCATACTAGTATGTATTATTGCTAAATATCTAATAATCTTTAAGATATATTTTGTTTCTTGTTCCAACAACTACAGCAGCAACAACAACAAAACAGGACAATTTCACTGTTTTCAGTCTGTCTAATCTTTAAATTGAATATAACTTTTGCATGGTTCGTTTACCAACTGTGAAAGTATATATCAGGGAAACATTGGTGATCCCGTCAGGTTAAAGGTGACTGACCTGTAATCATTGAACTTTTCAACAATTTGGAATATTTTGGTTCATACTCCCGACTTGACTTTTTAAAGGCAATCGGAACATGACTCGGCCTTTTCCGTAGAAATAACGTTAATTCTACGGAAAAGGCCGAGTGATGTTCCGATTGTATTTAAAGGGGCACGCCGTGCATCTAGCAGACTACATCCTCCAAACATAATTGTGTTCAGTGAACGTAAAATGATAAATAAGTACAATTTTAAAAAACAACATATATCGAAAAATGTCTCATTTAGGGACAAATATCAATATCGAAACCGATATCCATCCATTAATTGTACAACAACAACTTTACATAGATTACTGAATGCTTTACGGTAATGAAACATAATATTTTAAAACTATGATTTTAGCGATAATGACTGGGATATAGCTTAAAGTTTAAAGTTAAAACTGCTCGTTCACAGTTTCCAGTAATTTCAAATATACAGATATACTTTACATGAATTTATACTGAAACATGGTTATTTGACTATTCATTCTAAAATATGTTATTTTCAGAAAGTTTGAAGAACTTCAATTTTTTTATCCGAGAGGGAGCAGTAAATACTTGCAAAAATTCTATTTTTTATGCATTTAAATAATTTAAAGCCCCAGGACCACAATAACAAGTAGCTCTTATTTTACCAAGAAGGCTTTCTGGCAACTATTTTTCGTGAAGAAACGATTTGAATACAAGAGAAATGAGTAGGTCCAATATTGTTTTAGAGTGAATAGAACATGGTTATATCATTATTCTGTCAGTATATTTATTTTACAATACAAGCCTCAGTAAATTCAAAGAGTCTCCAGGGACTTTAATTTGACACAAGTTAAAGGGAGTGTCTCTTTAAGTGCGTCGCACGAGCCTGAACGAGGGTCTAGTGTTTTCCCATAGTTAGATAAACTGTCCGACAATAAATAACTGAAACACTTTTAAAACATGCGTTAAACCTAAAGTATAATCAAATACAATCCCATACTCCCACGTCTGAATTCGACAGATGTAGAACAAACCGCACTTGATTGATTTTCCATGTTTGAATAAACATAACTTCAGAGTGAGTTTTAAGCAAATTCACGAAAAGGAACCAAAAAAACTGATAACACCTTTATGATGAAGCGATTATATTATGATCAAACCTGTATTTTTTTAAGGAGAACATTTCAAAGTTCCGTGATCATTTGAAATTTTACACATACAGATTCTTGGGTTTACTATAATGTACTTGAGTAATGATTTTCTGTTCTATTTACACAAAAGATAATATCAAGGCATCCTTTTTTCAAATTTATGTTGATTCTTCACGAGCATTTCAGAGTTTTCAGGGAGCATTTTTTTTAAATATTAGGAAAATAATACTGTACTACATTTGTAATTCTTACAATGCAACCTTTCAGGAGCGAACAACCTTTCGAACACAGATGTGTTTGTTGTAAAAATTTGTTGTTCTGGAGAGATTGATTCCTTACATAATTGACGCAACGGGAAAGAAAATGTTTGTCTTTCTAGGGAGGGTGTTGCTCTAGGGAAGGTGTTGTTCTAGGGAAGGTGTTGTTCTAGGGAGGGTGTTGCTCTTGGGAGGGTGTTGCTCTAGGGAGGATGCTGCTCTAGGGAAGGTGTTGTTCTAGGGAGGATGTTGCTCTTAGGCGGATGTTGCTCTAGGGAAGATGTTGCTCTAGGGAGGGTGTTGCTCTAGGGAGGGTGCTGCTGTAGGGAGGATGTTGCTCTAGGGAGGATGTTGCTCTAGGGCGGGTATTGCTCTAGGGAGGATGATGCTCTAGGGAGGGTGTTGCTGTAGGGAGAATGTTGCTGTAGGGAGGATGTTGCTGTAGGGAGGATGTTGCTCTAGGGAGGATGTTGCTCTAGGGAGGATGTTGCTCTAGGGAGGATGTTGCTCTAGGGAGGATGTTGCTCTAGGGAGGGTGTTGCTCTAGGGAGGATGTTGCTCTAGGGAGGGTGTTGCTCTAGGGAGGATGTTGCTCTAGGGATGATGTTGCTCTAGGGAAGGTGTTGCTCTAGGGAGGATGTTGCTCTAGGCAGGTTGTTGCTGTAGGGAGGATGTTGCTCTAGGGAGGGTGTTGCTTTATGGAAGGATGTTGCTCTAGGGAAGAGGAGGGTGCTGCTCTAGGGAAGGTGTTGCTCCATGGAGGGTGTTGCTGTAGGGAGGATGTTGCTCTAGGGAGGATGTGGTGTTGCTCTAGGGAGGATGTTGCTCTAGGGAGGGTGTTGCTCTAGGGAGGATGCTGCTCTAGGGAGGGTGCCGCTCTAGGGAGGGTGTTGCTCCAGGGAGGGTGTTGCTCTGGAGAGGATGTTGCTCTAGGGGGGTGTTGCTCTAGGGAGGATGTTGCTCTAGGGAGGGTAATGGGAGGATGTTGCTCTAGGGAGGGTGTTGCTCTAGGGAGGGTGTTGCTCCATGGAGGATGTTGCTCTAGGGAGGATGTTGCTCTAGGGAGGGTATTGCTCCATGGAGGGTGTTGCTCTAGGGAGGATGTTGCTCTAGGGAAGATGTTGCTCTAAGGCGGATGTTGCTTTAGGGAAGATGTTGCTTTAGGGAGGGTGTTGCTCTAGGGAGGGTGCTGCTTTAGGCGGATTTTAGGGAGGTGTTGCTTTAGGGAGGATGTTGCTCTAGGGAAGATGTTGCTCTAGGGAGGGTGCTGCTCTGGGGAGGATGTTGCTCTAGGGAGGGTGTTGCTCTAGGGAGGATGTTACACTAAGGAGGATGTTGCTCTAGGGAGGGTGTTGCTCTAGGAAGGATGTTGCTCTAGGGAGGGTGATGCTCTAGGGAGGGTGCTTCTCTGAAGAAGATGTTGCTCTAGGGAGGGTGATGCTCCGGGGAGGATGTTGCTCTAAGGGGGATATTGCTCTAGGGAGGATGTTGCTCTAAGGAAGATGTTGCTCTAGGGAGGATGTTGCTCTAGGAAGGATGTTGCTCTAGGGAGGATGTTGCTCTAGGGAGGGTGTTGCTCTGGGGAGGATGTTGCTCTAGGGAGGGTGTTGCTCTAGGGAGGATGTTGCTCTAGGGAGGATGTTGCTCTAGGGAGGGTGCTGCTCTAGGGAGGATGTTGCTCTGGAGAGGATGTTGCTCTAGGGAAGATGTTGCTCTAGGGAGGATGTTGCTCCATGGAGGGTGTTGCTCTAGGGAGGATGTTGCTCTAGGGAGGATGTTGCTCTATGGAGGTTGTTGCTGTAGGGAGGATGTTGCTCTAGGGAGGATGTTGCTCTTAGGCGGATGTTGCTCTAGGGAAGATGTTGCTCTAGGCGGGTGTTGCTCTAGGGAGGATGTTGCTCTAGGCGGGTGTTGCTCTAGGGAGGATGTTGCTCTAGGGAGGATGTTGCTCTAGGGACGATGTTGCTCTAGGGAAGGTGTTGTTCTAGAAAGGGTGTTGCTGTATGGGGATGTGCCAGCGGGGTGTTGCTCTTGGGAGGATGTTGCTTTAAGGAGGATGTTGCTCTAGGGAGGAGGAAGGGTGCTCTCTAGAGAAGGTGTTGTTCTAGGGAGGGTGTTGCTGTATGGAGGATGTTGCTCTAGGGAGGATGTTGCTCTAGGGAGGATGCTGCTCTAAGGAGGATGTTGCTCTAGGGAGGATGTTGCTCTAGGGAGGGTGTTGCTCTAGGGAGGGTGTTGCTCTAAGGAGGGGATGTTGCTCTAGGAAGGATGTTGCTCTAAGGAGGATGTTGCTCTAGGGAGGGTGCTGCTCTAGGGAGGATGTTGCTCTGCAGAGGATGTTGCTCTAGGGAAGATGTTGCTCTAGGGAGGATGTTGCTCTAGGGGGGATGTTGCTCTAGGAAGGATGTTGCTCTAGGGAGGATATTGCTCTAGGGAGGATGTTGCTCTAGGGAGGAAGTTGCTTTAGGGACGATGTTGCTCTAGGGAAGGTGTTGTTCTAGAGAGGGTGTTGCTGTATGGAGGATGTTGCTCTATGGAGGATGTTGCTCTAAGGGGGATGTTGCTCTAGGGAGGGTGTTGCTCTGGAGAGGATGTTGCTCTAGGAAAGATGTTGCTCTAGGGAGGATGTTGCTCTAGGGAGGGTGCTGCTCTAGGGAGGGTGTTGCTCAGGAGAGGATGTTGCTCTAGGGAGGGTGATGCTCTGGGGAGGATGTTGCTCTAAGGAGGGTGATGCTCTGGGGAGGATGTTGCTCTATGGAGGATGTTGCTCTAGGGAGGGTGATGCTCTGGGGAGGATGTTGCTCTAGAGAGGGTGTTGCTCTAGTGGGGATATTGCTCTAGGGAGGATGTTACCCTAGGGAGGGTGTTGCTCTAGGGAGGATGATGCTCTGGGGAGGATGCTGCTCTAGGGAGGGTGCTGCTCTAGGGAGGATGTTGCTCTAGAAAGGGTGCTGCTCTAGTGGGGATGTTGCTCTAGGGAGGATGTTACTCTAGGAATGGTGTTGCTCTAGGGAGGGTGATGTTCTGGGGAGGATGTTGCTCTAGGGAGGGTGTTGCTTTAGGGAGGTGTCATTCAAGGACTCTTTATTTTTAATTTAAGTGTTTTTTATGCAACTATAATACACTTAGTCAATTTTGCCAGTAAGCCTCTTTCTTGTTGATATCACATACACCAGGGTTCAGTAGAGTGATTCTGGTCCAAAAGTGTATCTCGCAAATCATTTTCTTTGCATATTCACATTCTATGAGAATTCAACCTACACACTGAGCAGGCCATACGTTCTTCTTTGAAATTGTATTTATTTATGTTTTACGTTCATTTTACACATAATCAATGTTTCTAGAATGTAATTGGTTAAATGTAAGAAGTGTCTATTTAAAAACTACTTAACGCGTGAAGGTCTAGTTTCCTAAAAAAATACTGTATATTACACTACACTACTTACCCCATCGTGCAATAACGTACTCTACTTAGCAAATTGCGCAATAACGTACACTACCTACCCCATCGCGCAATAACGTACACTACCTACCCCATCGCGCAATAACGTACACTACCTACCCCAACGTGCAATAACGTACACTACCTTCCCATACAGTAATGACACTCCCCACCCAACCGCGCAATAATGTACACTACTTTGCCCATCGCACAGTAACGTACAATACCTACCAAACCGCGCAATAATGTACACTACTTTGCCTATCGCACAGTAACCTACACTACCAAACCAAACACGCAATAATGTACACTACTTTGCCCATCGCGCAGTAACGTACACTACCTACCCCAATGTGCAATAATGTACACTACTTTGCCCATCACGCAGTAACGTACACTACCTACCCTACCGCGCAATAACGCACACTACTTGCCCATCGTGAAGTAATGTACACCACCTACCCCACCGCGCAAAAACGTAAACTGCTTTGTCCATCGCACAGTAACGTACACTACCTACCCAACCGCGCAATAATGTACACTACTTTGCCTATCGCACAGTAACGTACACTACCTACCCAACCGCGCAATAATGTGCACTGCTTTGCCCATCGCGCAGTAACGTACACTACCTACCCAACCGCGCAATAATGTACACTACTTTGCCCATCGCACAGTAACGTACACTACTTTGCCCATCACGCAGTAACGTACACTACCTACCCTACCGCGCAATAACGCACACTACTTGCCCATCGCGCAGTAACGTACACTACCTACCCCTACGCGCAATAACGCACACTACTTGCCCATCGCATAACGTACACTAGGGCAATAACGTACACTACTTGCCGTTCGCGCAGTAACGCACACACCTACCCCACCGCGCAAAGCACACTACTTGCCCATCGCGCAGTAACGTACACTACCTACCCCACCGCGCAATAACGCACACTACTTGCCCATCGCGCAGTAACGTACACTACCTACCCCACCGCGCAATAACGCACACTACTGCCTTTCGCGCAGTAACGCGTGGGGACACTACTTGCCCATCGTGCAGTAACGTACACTACCCACCCCACCGCGCAATAACGTACACTACTTGCCTTTCGCGCAGTAATGTACACTACCCATCGCGCAATGTACACTACCACCCCACCGCACATAACGGCATCGCGCAATAACGTACACTACCTACCCCACCGCGCAATAACGTACACTACTTTGCCCATCGCGCAGTAACGTACACTACCTACCTCTACGCACAGTAACGTACACTACCTACCCCACTGCGCAATAACGTACTCTACTTTGCCAATCGCGCAGTAACGTACACTACCTACCCCACCGCGCAATAACGCACACTACTTGCCCATCGTGCAGTAACGTACACTACCTACCCCACCGCGCAATAACGTACACTACTTGCCTTTTGCGCAGTAATGTACACTGCCTACCCCACCGCGCAATAACGTACACTACTTGCCCATCGCGCAATAACGTACACTTCTAAGCCGTACACTACTTAGCCTTTAGATTTTACCCTCCGTATCATAACACTTATAAGTTGAACCTAGCATGATAACACAAGGCAGAATGAGCTATGAGGATCGCTCACCGTCCGGGGTCCGTCATACGTCGTACGTCATCCGTCCGTCCGTCCACCATTTCCTTCAAACGACATCTTCTTTGAAACCACTGTTGCAATGTTGATGAAACTTTGCAGGGATATTCCTTGCACCATACAGAACTCTGGTTGCTATGGCATCAAATAGGAAAAACTTTAAAAATCTTCTTTTCTGGAATTACAAGGCCCAGAGCTTAGATATTTAGCATGTAGCATAAACTAGTGGACCTCTACCAAGATTGTTCAAATTATGACCCCCGTGTCAAAATTGACCCCACGCGGGTGGTTACTCAGTTTTACATTCTAGGCTTGTATAGGAAAAACTTTAAAAAATCTTCTTCTCTGAAACCACAAGGCTTAGAGCTTAGATTTTTGGCATAAAGCATTGTCTAGTGCACCTCTACCAAGATTAATCAAATTATGACCCCCGGGTCAAAATTGACCCCGCCCGGGGGTCACTAGGTTTTACATAAGCTATATAGGAAAAACTTCTCTGAAGCTGCAAGGCCTAGAGCTTAGATATTTGGCATGTAGCATTGTCTAGTGGACCTTTACCAGGATTGTTCATATTATGACCCCCGGATCAAAATTAACCCCGCCTGGGGGGCACTTGATTTTACATAGGCTTATATAGGAAAATCTTTACAATTCTATTTCTCTGAAACCGCAAGGCCTAGAGATTAAATATTCGATATGTATAAATGCTTATATATATAGTGGACCTATACCAAGATTGTTAAAATTATGATCCCGGGTCAAAATTAACCCTTTCCGGGAGGGGGGAGGTCACTTGATTTTACATAGGCTTATATAGGGAAAACTTAGAGAAACCACAAGGCCGACAGGCAGAGCTTAGATATTTGGAAAGTTACTTAGCATTGAGTAGTAGACCTCTACGAATTATGTTAAAATCATGACCCCTTGTATTTTAGCCAGTGGTAGTCGGGTTAGCGATATGGGGCCATCTTGGTCCTCTTGTCTTAATTTGGTAGAGTCTGCAACGTATTTGGAACTTTAAAGATGTATCTTTTATTATATTTATGAAGAGAGATGCAAAGTTAAATATATAAATGTAAATAAAGATGCAACTTATAACTTATTTAATACACATGAGTAATTATCTAAGGGATCGTAAAAAAATCCGAGAAGCTAGAATTGCAAAACTTTACAATGATTAAGTCCTATTTAAATAATTAAGTGCCGCATGAGTGACCTTGAAATGTAAAAAAATGTAATCTGAATCGCGTCACCTGATTAAAAGCCTGGTTTACCATTTGAGAAATAGTTTATATGTGATTATGAACATCATCCGACCATCCTAGATATGTTTATATAAGCTACCACTGCCGGTAAACTGTGTTCTAATTTATTAACTGGATTTCAACTTTAGTATTTTAGTCAGAGTAAGTTGAATTTTCTTTAAGCTTTATCATTTAAAAACTGCTTAGGTCATTAATATTATAACAACCATAATACATGTACGATGTAATTGTTTACGACAATCATTACTTTAATCATCAACAGCATCATCATGTAAAAGTGATGTAAACAATGACGTTAATGTTGGATGGGTGTGGTGGAGACCTCACCTACTTTCAGAGTGTGTATCAGTAGCCAGAGCTGCTAAGCTTCAAAATACCAAAAATGGACCAAAGGTTCGGGTTAAAATGAATAGATATATACCTACGTAATTTTGACGCGATTCAAAAATCGAACCTAATTCGAAAAAGTTTCAAAATTGCTTTTGATCTTTTTTCTTACTATTTCATGAACAGTTAATCGAGATAGAAGGTAATTGCAGTAAGACTTTTAAAATACATCGGTTTAAGAAATATAACACCTAGCTAGCATATTTTTTGTTATAATAGACGGACTTATTATAACTGGTAGCAACTTTCTCTGAAAGGATATTGTTTTCCATTTTCATGTAATTTAACACATATTTACTTTTCTGTAATTGCCTATAAGTATATGTAGATGTCAGTTTATGCCAAATAACATAATTATATAGAAATTATCATGTTAGAAATAATAAAAAAAAGTTTAACGTTGTAGGGTTTTCATCACGTCACTCGTATACACTGTGACGTCATTTCAAACGTAATATCTAAAATAAACGTCATTCACACCCGCTGGTCATCTCTGATAAAAATGGTCCACGTACATATCAATAAATCTTGTTCTTATTTTCTCAAAGTAACATTTGTTTCGTTTTTTTCAAAAGTTTTCCACAAACACTGTAATATCTGATCAAACGCAGAGTAATTAAGTTCATGTGTCCCCCAAGTTAATATTTGATGATATACCTGGTGCGTACATATGTATAAATTTTGCCTAGCTCATTTTATCACAAATCAGCATATAAATTGCTCGCCAATTTTATTTTCATTTAATTTCCAGCTGGTATAAAGATGTAACATTCTTTTGATATACCTAATCGATCTACAGTAAACGAATTTAGCAATTTAGATCATATCATATTTAGGTGTTAATTCATATCAATTATGAATTGAAATATCTTTTGCAATGAAATAACAGTTTCGGTATTCCTGCTTACACGTGTAGTGGATTCAATGCTAAAAGTAATACGAGGAACATGGTTTGTGGAAGGCAAAAGAGTTCATGCATATGACATTTTTTACACTGACAGGCAAATTTCTTCAGATATGTTTACCTATAACCGCCGTCCCCGGAGAAAACAAATACAGACCTTACCTGGTTAAGATTTACATCGGTCACAGATCATCGATCAGCCCATAAAAGGGTAAAATAACTTTAAATCAATGACCTTAACTATTCGACTAGGGAAGCATATGTGTCATATTCAATCTGTACATGTATATTCATTATCACCCTATAACAGTATACATTACACATACCATATTGATATCATATCAAAGTAAAGAAGTTATGTTGCATTAAACCTAGCTGAACTTCATTTTGTCTTGGTAAGGGTAGACATTTTGTGATAGGAGTTTTATAATCTACAAAGGACAATGTACATGTATTCATTTTGTCATATACATGTATATTAAACCAACGGATATTGCTTGGGTCCGGCTTTCCTTTTGATATGCGTGCAAGTGTTTCGCCAAGGTATCCGGCTTTCGGCCTGTGTCTGCATTCCATATGGTAAGCCGGACTCAAGTCGCTTAAAATACAGCTACTTTCTGTCATGAGTTCAAGTCTTTCACGTCCTGCCCGGCAACCCTTATTTTGAAGATCTATGTTTAAACAAAAAATAGCGAAAAAAACAGCATAATATCCATGATTCCAAAAAGTCTTTATCAAGTGACTAGAAAATGTGCTGTAAACAACATATATCTGCAAGAATACCCCAAGTCACTTTCAATTTTGGTGGCACTTCAGATTTAGTCCTAAAAACCTGTAATATGGATTAAAATCACATGCACTGGATCATTTTAATTACTGAAACAAAAGACAATCTGCCAAATGGCACTATATATATTTAAATAGGGACTACGTTTGGTTATGCCTATTTTCAGTATTCATACCTATAAAGGTCAGTAATTTATAATACATTGCTGCGAATTTCTAGTTTTATAATCCTCAGAGCGTTTGGATGGTGCAAGGCATAAATTTCTTGTCGGTAACAGACATGTAAATCATAGTGTGGGTTTTTCGTATCCTGTTATCAATTCTATTTATCTAATTATATTTAGTTTACACATCTTCCATAAACATTTCTGTGGAAATTCTGTTCATATCTCATACAATAAAACATTGTATAACGCGTCTTTCCTAGTTTAGCACTCACTTCATCATCTTGTATGATACTTGAAAACTTCATGAAAACGTTTCAAGAAGTCATATTAACTTCGTGATGAAACTGAACAGGACCCGCACTGGGGGCGCAGGTGACCATTTATATTGATCATTTTCTTGGATATGTACTGTTTATCGGGCTTTTGTAAAAGAGGAGAAAGGTTTGTTTCTTGCAAAATAACATTTTTTATTCTAAAAGTTTCAATGAATAATGCCACTCTACCTGTCGTAACTTGTTAAAGTCCATGAGGGATCAATTCCGCAGTGAGAGCCTTTATAAATCCGTATCAGCCACAAAAGTGCAAGAGCCACAGTTGGTATTTTTTTGACATAGCTCTTTGGTTTTCACTGTTCTTTTCTATTTAAAGTGACATTATGCGCATTTTTTCAAGTAAAAATCCAGCTGAAAATGGTGTGTGTACAAAAGTGTAGAGGAAATAATAACTTTTAACCCAATACACCAAACTCTTCCCGCTACCAGTATGAAAAAAATAACTTTCAAAATATTGATTTTCTTATTTGACTGGGAGAGTCAATTTAAGAAAAGAACAACTGCATGCAGGAGTTGCTTCCCTTTCACTGCCGAAATCTCTACCAACATCAACACCGACACATTCAACTATCATTTTATCAGTCCGATTTTTTTATATCTAAAGCACCAACTTCAAATACCTTTGCGGCATAATCATTAATTTAACACATTTAAATACACAGCAACCAAAAATTGCTTTTATAAAACTGTCACCAAAAATATACTTTGTGCAGTAATATGCGCATAATGCCACTTTAACATAATTGTGTGTCAACGGTTATAACACTTACCAACGGTGTCCTGAACATTGCGATATACTGGACATAGATTGCGATAAATACTGCTCTCCCTGCGTGGATTTCATGCGATTGCACACAAACGAAAATATCCAGATAAAGGACACTATAACAAGTTATTACAGGTACATGTACAGTGGCAGGAACATAAAACATCGAAAAAGTAGAGCTTAAAAGTTTTCCAAAAGAAACAACTAAGCTCTGAATATCAATAATCAGTACATGTACCAGAGAACAAACGGTGTTGAATGTCACTTGCATCGTTCGTGACGGGAACTGTTTTCGCTAAGAATCCGTGACTATGGCCATTTCAATGAACGTAATAAAATTTGATAAGAAACACTGCACCGCTTGAGGATCATTGAGCAATTTCACCAGGCATAATGTCTTTATTGTCAATACAAGATCCACTTCATGACAGCGTCTTCTAAGTCATTGTTTTATGGCAAGGGGCATACTGTTTTTGTAATATCGGCATTATTCAACTGATAACTGCTACCTCTGTTTTGTTGATTCTTCAAAACACTGGTGACTTTTCAAATCCGTGAAAAATGTGAACGGTTTCTAAGATATGTGCTTCGTGTCTAGAAAGTAGTAACAAGCGTACAAATGTATATGCATGACAGCAAATTATATAGGTTATGAAATCAAAGGCTCCGCTGCGATGTAAAATGACAAGGTTTCTTTAATTTCAGATTGAGTGATGGCGTGTTCGGCTGTGGTAACACCGGGGTAATATCTCAAGGGAAACATGTGCTGCAGGACCATTGCTCAATATTACAGGTGCAAAGACTCCACGTTACAATGGCCTCGAAAAGAACAGAGTCAGAGAAAACTGCTCATGTTGGTCTCGGGAATACATCAGCAAACCACCAAGCGCATGCGCAAAAGTCTATTAGCGACATAAAAACGGGTAAAAGAGTTCATGGTACTACTCTACAACAGAAACGTAGATTCTACACAACCCGGAGTATTTCTCAGCAAGCCATAGACTTACAAAACGAACCCATAACAAACGAACCAAATCTTCACACGCATACTACGGACAATCAGCAGACATATGTATCATTTCCGCCTCCGGTCTCACGAGATTACAAATATGCGAAAGGAGAACTTTTGCACAGACCATTAGGCGGTATAGAAACAATGTACAATATGTATACGTCTCAGGGAACCGAAATAATCTGCCTCATGACCAAAATTGAAACCGTATATCCAGTTACACCGTCGGCAGTTAAAAAAGCTTTGCACATGTCACATCAAAGACACCCTTTGCTTCGTATGGTCATTAAAGAAAGTCAAATTTACACTGATCACCATTTAGATTTTGTTGAAAATGAAAAAGGCACGTGCGATTTTGCGGTCTCTGAACGCACGGATTGGATCCAGTTCATGTTAGAGGAATTAGAACGTCCATTCGACGGCAGTCAATCGCTTATACGGTATCGCATGCTGAATTCAACAGCCTCCAGAAAATCGACTGAAAACTCTGAATACGAAGTCAAAGATGTGAATGAGTCAGCGATTGAAGTCAAAGATGTTAATGAACCCGCGAAAGAAAATGGTAAAGAAAACTCTGAAAACCACTTTAAGTATCAGGCGATGTTTTTGTTTATTATGAACCATTCGATTATGGACGGCGGCTACTCATTATGGATGTTTCAAGAATTTATAAATTTCCTAGATGCTGTTTCTATGGGTATGGATATAAGAGGGGTCAGACAGTTGCCCCTCCTTCCGCCATTTGAGGATATCTTTACATTTACGTGCAATCGGACTACAGCAAATGATAAAGGCTGTAATAGCAATACTCTTTCGTTCTGTCATAACTCAACGAATGACACGCTATTGAAGGCTTACAATGAAGCATTCCAAAATGATATTGATATTTCACCACATAAAAAGCTAAGAAACGGTTGCTTAGTGTTTAAATTTAGTAAAATGAAAACACGGACGTTTGTTTCCGCGACAAAGTCAAACATGTGTTCTCCTAAGGGGGCAATTACGGCGGCATGCGTTCTGGCCATGTTAGAACTGGTTTATGAAAATAAGTTAACGGAAATGGTCAAAAGTGTAATGCCAATAGAGTATATGACAGATTTAAGGCGTGTCGGCGAGTTCCAGATTTCAGATGACAGTGTACCTCACTACCCCGGGGTAGCAACGTTACACATTCCACTTTTAGCGAACTTACAACTTGAAGGTACACAAATAACAACAAACACATTTTGGAAGATAGCAGAACAATTTGGCGATTGTCTGGATAAACATATAGACTCACCGGAAGTGTATGATTGGATAAAAGCCGAAGCTGCCAAATATAATAGAGTTCCTGCACATCTGGAACAACCGGGAAAATCACTGTATGTGCTGAGTATATCTAATATGGGGAAATTAGATGGCGTTCTAAATTCTGATGTGTCCAGTCGAGTTCGATTGACGGATCTTCATGGCCATTCTAGCATTCTCGTCCACGACATGCCAATTTTCTCTATAACAACGTTTGCTCTTAACGGACATCTTTGCGGCAACGTTAGTTTTTGCACGAATTACACATCAAACCAAACTGCTGCAAAATACATCGGACTTCTTCAAAAGTATCTAGGTTCATATTCAAAGTTGTAGATTGAAGCACATTTACATGAATTTTACGTGATAGCATTTTTATGAACACGGCATTCAGACGATGTCAGTTAAAACTTCACTGCCATTTTAAAATGAAAATAAACAAGATTAAAATGTCACATATTACACTTGTCCTGTTTGTATAGTAATGGCCATGGTGCCTGATTAGCCAAGTAGAATTTAACCGTGGCAAGTTGCTCCATAATGTCTGTTGCAATGTGGCTGATTCTACGTAGTATAAGGAGGTATAAAGAGTCATAACTCCAGATTGTCAGAGGCGATCCCGATTAGTGACTGAACTTAACCGCCAGTAACGCAAAACAATTCTACCTCAGACATGGCTTTTCTATTTTTAAGAAGCACAGACTTTGCTGAGATAATTTGACGGGTCACTAACTCCAGGATATATTGAACAATGCAGCTGTTTTTGCACTTTATCAGATAATTGCGCAAGCTGATTGTGACCAGATTCAGTGACGATTTGAAATCAAGCATCCAAATTACACGAAACACAGTAACTGTTGTCATTTTGTAAAATTTCGGTAGCTAAAGGGCATTAACTGTACTGCATCTAATGGGCAAGTACTCCATTGTGTCTTAGACTTTGGCCGGGCGTCGATTATGGTCGAATTAATGAGCTTGCTGGTAATAAAACAAAACATAAGAACACTGAACAGTAAGCGGACAGTATTGAAGTGACAATATACCAGTATAGGCAATTATTGGCCAACAACTCCAGTGCTTTGGATTGTTAAGCCATAGTTTATCTTCTTCATTATGCTAATGAACTTCAACTGTAGCCGAGGATAATGCAAGTACTACAGTATATGGAACTCATTAATATAATTCAAAAGTTGCCATGAGCGTGTTTAAGAGTAACCGTTCAAAATCCTTAACGAACTAATAGCTATATCAATTTAACTAAAATTAATGTCCACGGTTGCGTGCTGATTTGTGAACAGATACTATATCTGTGAACAAATCAGCACGCTACCGTGGACATTAAGGCTTGTTCGCGAATTTAAAAGGAAAAATCTCTGAAATCTATAAGACATGAATCTTTCGCGTGATTTTTAGTTTATACTACTTTATTTTAGCTCGATTGTGAAGAAAGCTTATAGCTTATCGAGGCACTCTCGAGTCCACTTCTTGGAAAAAACCACTACTGGTGTCACATTTGGAGATACGATCGTGACTCCAGTGGGGCTCGAACCCGCACCCTCCGAGTTGAGCGGTAAACACCTTCACGTCTACACCACTGCTCCCCTGAGTTTTAAATTAGCATAGTGGGAAAATTAGCGAAAATAGCGAAATTTAAATCATTTTTCAATATTAACAAATTTTCAGTATTTTAGCGTATTATTTATCCTATTATCAAATGGAAAGCAAGTAAAAATATTCCGAGAAAAATTGACGCGAAAACTGCGTTTGTAAAATTGGTACACTGCAAATTGCCTCAATGTACTTGATTTATAACACAAAACAGTAAGACTGAATGCATGCCACATGCACACGTTACTGATAAAATTATCGTTATTAGTAACATTGAAGTTAGGTGAGCACACACCTTTGAAGAAGAATTCCTCGTTTTAGATAAGCCACACCTTACAGATGCCTCTTGTAATCTTATGATATGCTATACGCTTATAAAAGATATTTAAACATGGTAAATTTGGCAGCCCAATAAAAATGAAAGCTCCGGAAGAATAATGACTAGAAAGTTGGTTACTTATTCCTTATGCCATTTTCGAATAATGAACTGGGCTGAATAAGCAACACGGACAATGTTGTCGTCATTCTTTCACTTTAGCGGCCAACATAATAACTGTTTTAAGGCAAAGCAAATCTAATTTAAGCTATTACAAAACGCATTTTGAAGAAAATAAACAAAATCGAATAGTCGAATAAGGAATAAAATACTGGTTATTTATTACTAATTCAAAGCCGAATAAGTAATAGAAGAGATACCGCCAGTGACACTGACAAAACGAACATAATTCAGGCTATTACAAAGAGCATATTTGAAATAAATAAAAAAAGTCGAATACGGAATAAGTAACTGTTTTTTAAATGTCTTTTTTTTAAATGTTCTTTGTAACAGCTGAAATTAAGTTTGCTTGGCTTTCAGACGATTAACTTAATATTGGTAATATTTTACACGTATTTCTGTAAATTAGGTGATGTTGGCGTGACGAAAATTTCGCGATTTATAAGCAGAAGTTTTAATTTGCGAAAGGAGAATCCTTTCGTAGTAAATCTATATGAAATTAATCTTTCGGTAGATTTTTAAATTAACGAAGTGGAAAATTCGCGAAAATAGCAAAAGTTAAATCATCGCTAAGATTTCAGAATATACAGTATGTTATAAACTCTCGATAGCGAAGTCTTACAACTTAGATCACTGCTTTGGCAACCTCGAAGAGAGGTAGATAGAGGGGGGCGAACGAGAGGGCCCCGGGTTCTGAGGCGATACCGACTATGAGGCTTCGTACGGGACCATGACAGACTGGGGGCCAACAGTAAACATGTTTTACTTTCCTAGTTTACAAAACTTGCAACACAGTATGCAGGTAATGTCATATATGCACGTTTCCTATAATTGCGACATACAATTTAAATATAAAGGATGTTGCCTTGCCGCAGGAGCCCGGCGAACTTGACATTCTTTAGAACATTTCATTTTGTTCGGGTAAAATCCGTCGTAAACCGGTTGACCCTATCTCGATAAACGGGCTAATGAGCGGATTTTACCTGGTAAGTGAAACAAACGTGTACGGTAGTCCGGTGATCGCTTTGGAATTAAGTTTAGGTATGACTACACTAAATCTTTTTCTACAGACTTACTGTATTACATTTAAGTACGGTCCAAAACATTGTGATTACACCCAAATAAATCTGTAGAACCACCTTAGTCACACCGAAAAACATAAATACCCTTTTTTATATAAATAATGTGAACTACTTTATAGCCGAAAATTGCACCAGTAGGTCTGCAGCGTTATTGTTTACATTCTGTCAAGAAAATTATTTAGATAGCCATATATCGAAAAACTACAACATTAATCGGAAAATTCATAAACTTTTTATTTGTTATGCTCAATTTTTTTAATACTAGTTGTTTGCAATAGTGGCAACTTGAAGCATGAATTTAACTTGAGAAAAAAAGACAAAATACTCATAAATATCAACAACACAACAATTTATTTTTTACTATTCGTACATTCTAATTATCATGATATTGAAATAAACTACATTTGTACTTCTTTCGTGCTAACTCGCATTCTCCATACAAATAGTTTTCCGAGAAAATCTTTAGTGGCGTAAGAGTTTACATAATACTGCAATTCTCTGAAAATTATTCACTGATGATTTCGTAGATAGCCGATTGAGCATGATTGAGGGAATATACTTGTGGCAAGCATGCCTTTAACAATCAGTTCTCTGTTCTATTACTTGCTAACTAGTTGTCTACGGGAGACAATTCAATCGGGCTTGGATCCTAGATAATCAAGGAAAAGATAATCGTATCAGATGATTTGAAATGCTGGCAATGCTTACAACTTAAAGTCTATTAAACAGTTGATCTTACTATATATTTATCTATAACTGACGGTATAAAGTGTTTTTAAATACAAGCTATCCTCCGAAAGGGCCTAAATGAATTATGATCAAGAATGAAGCCTTAAACGTGTTCTGAAGTATTAGCTTTACTTTTTGACTGTAATATACATAAGTTTAAAAAAAGTGCCAGTGTTTTGTGGTTGACAGAAATCATATACACTAAAAATGAACAACTGCCTGGTCAGAAAACCTTTTGTGATATTTATTAAAACATGGATTCCGTCTTTGCCCTCGTCTCCTCCTCCGATAATTTAATTGTAGCCTGTACACATATATCATCTACATGCGACCAACCAAACTGTAGCTTGTTTACACATATCATCTAAATGTGTCCAACCAAACTGTATAGCTTGTATATATATTCATCTATATGTGACAACCATGCGGCAGCTTGTATACACATATCATCTATATTAGACTTACATGCAAATATCATCTAAATGTGACCAACCAAACTGTAGCTTGTATACACATATCATCTAAATGTGACCAACCAAACTGTAGTTTGTATACACTATCATCTAAATGTGACCAACCAAACTGTAGCTTGTTTACACATATCATCTAAATGTGACCAACCAAACTGTAGCTTGTATACACTATCATCTAAATGTGACCAACCAAACTGTAGCTTGTATACAGTTATCATCTAAATGTGACCAACCTAACTGTAGCTTGTATACACATATCATCTAAATGTGACCAACCTAACTGTAGCTTCTTTACACTATCATCTAAATCTGACCAACCAAACTGTAGCTTGTTTACACATATCATCTAAATGTGACCAACCAAACTGAAGCTTGTTTACACATATCATCTAAATCTGACCAACCAAACTGTAGCTTGTTTACACATATCATCTAAATCTGACCAACCAAACTGTAGCTTGTTTACACATATCATCTAAATGTGACCAACCAAACTGTAGCTTGTATACACATATCATCTAAATGTGACCAACCAAACTGTAGCTTGTATACACATATCATCTAAATGTGACCAACCAAACTGTAGCTTGTATACACTATATCATCTAAATGTGACCAACCAAACTGTAGCTTGTATACACATATCATCTAAATGGACCACCACCAAACTGTAGCTGTATACACATATCATCTAAATGTGACCAACCAAACTGTAGCTTGTATACACATATCATCTAAATGTGACCAACCAAACTGTAGCTTGTTTACACATATCATCTAAATGTGACCAACCAAACTGTAGCTTGTATACACATATCATCTAAATCTGACCAACCAAACTGTAGCTTGTTTACACTATCATCTAAATGTGACCAACCAAACTGTAGCTTGTATACACTATCATCTAAATGTGACCAACCAAACTGCAGCTTGTATACACATATCATCTAAATGTGACCAACCAAACTGCAGCTTGTATACACATATCATCTAAATGTGACCAACCAAACTGCAGCTTGTTTACACATATCATCTAAATGTGACCAACCAAACTGCAGCTTGTATACACATATCATCTAAATGTGACCAACCAAACTGTAGCTTGTATACACTATCATCTAAATGTGACCAACCAAACTGTAGCTTGTATACACATATCATCTAAATGTGACCAACCAAACTGTAGCTTGTTTACACATATCATCTAAATGTGACCAACCTAACTGAAGCTTGTATACACATATCATCTAAATGTGACCAACCAAACTGTAGCTTGTTTACACATATCATCTGTATTTGACCAACCAAACTGAAGCTTGTTTACACATATCATCTGTATTTGACCAACCAAACTGTAGCTTGTTTACACATATCATCTGTATTTGACCAACCAAACTGTAGTTTGTATACACATATCATCTGTATGAAACAACCACACTTTAGCTTGTATACACATATTATCTGTATGTAACAACCGTGCTGTAGCTTGTAGCTTTATCCACATATCACCTGTATGTGACCAAACAAAATGTAGCTTGTATACACATATCATCTATATGCCATGGCAACCAAACTGTAGCTTGTTTACATATATCACCTGTATGTGACAACCGTGCTTAAGCTTGTATACACATATCTTTCTTATATGACAATCACAATACTGCTTGTATACACATATCATCTGTTTGTGACAACCGAACTATAGCTTATTTACAGATATCATCTATATGCCGTGACAACGAAACTGTAGCTTGTTCACATATATCATCTATATGAGAACAACCAAACTGTAGCTTGTATACACATATCATATATTTGTGTCCAACCAAACGTATCTTGTATACACATTTCATCTGTACAATGTTAACAAGGTATTTCCTTGATTTGACCGTGTAACCTAGTTTTTGATCCAATGTAATCCAGATTCAAACTTAACCTAGAAATAATTGAGATAAACATACTGATCAGTTGTCATGAAGATCGGATGTCAAATGTAAGTGTTAACAAGGCAAGTGTGAACACACGGCAGGCAGATAGAACACGAACAATGGGCGTTACAATACCTCACATTTGAGCATTAGGTACTTAAGTGAGCTTAAAACAAACCAAAACAAACTAGAATATGTAGGTGATGAATACCCCCAGAACACACCACTGACACAATATGTAAAATTCATGTTACATTTGATGTTCTAATTATAGAACCTGCACAACTTAAGTCATGGTATTTATTACTTCTGTGAAGTACGATGTATAATTAAATTTTGACCAGGGGGTTTTGAGATTAAGAGCGCACAGGATTTAGTATCTCAGGCCCCTGTGGCCTTGATCTTTGACTAATAGACCCGAAACATGGCCCATGCACAACTTAGCATGGTACTTACCAATTCTGTGAAATATCATAAAATTCTGACCAGTGGTTTAGGAGATTAAGAGTGCAAAATAATTTATTATGTGAAGCCCCGGTGACCTTGACTTTTGACCTAGTGACCCGAAACTCGGTCCATGTACAATATCACCTCTGTGAAGTATCATCGAATCTTCTGGAGTTTAAGTGTCCACAAGATTCCATCTACAGACAGACGGACGGGCAGACATACAGACAAGCGGAATCCAGTATACCCCCTAACATTTTGTGTTCGGAGGGTATAAAATCTTAAAAATACAACATTTCATAATTATAATAGATGAAATATACATTTTATACAAAGTTGTTTGGCGAATTTGGTCTCCTTATTTTCTGTTGCCAGTGTCATGTTCTTGTGAAGCTGACTTCCAAAGTGCTTTGTTCTGTAGTTTCCGTATCCGTCAATTTGTATTTTTCTTTTACTTGTTAAAATCAATCAATGTTTTTGCAATATTATATAACATATTTTCGAATGTATCATATGTCTTTTTTTCATATTCTTGTGTCATGCGGAAATGTTAAATACTATATAACATTTTCATAATTTTGTTTGAAATTATCAGAGGCGCAATATTAACACCATTCTTCTGAGAAAAGTCCCCTGTCATCGTCCGGTGTGATATGACCGCTCCGAAGCTTAGATTTGTCCTCCGTTCGTCTGCCGACGTTTCCATCGCCTTCGTCAGTGCCGACAATGATTCCATCCCCGCTTCCTGTAATAGCCATGTTTTCAAAAAATGAGCACGAAATATTTTACGAATGAATTTTTAAAAGATGTCTTTGATGTACCACGACGAAAATAACTACCCGCTTTAACGTATCGAAATATGATAACGTTAGTACAGCGCTTTAAAAGTCGTCAATACCAAACTATAATCACTGGCTTATTGATGAAATCCCCCTTCCCCCTCCCTGAAACTTCATTATTTCAGAATAATTATCTTTTTTGTTTTGTAACTAAAGTCACACAATTTATTCATATGAGCACACACCTCAATGTCCCTTTTTTAAATTGAAATTTTATAAACCGTCTCATTTGGTGTACAACGGTAAAGGCTAGGGAGAATGTACAAGTCGTGCTTCATTTAATGCTGTTGAACCATAGTGCTTTTAGTTTCGTACATACACATTCTAAGTATTGAAAGTATTGTAAATTACGAGTAGGAAGTTAGCCCTGCACCCCTGTTTACCCTGACAGCTCCGTGAAGATAGCCCCGTAGCACCTACTAGAAGTTACCCCACAGCACCGTGAAGTTAGCCCCGTATCACCTAGTTACCCAGCGCCCCGTGAAATTAGCCCGTAGCGCCTAGTTATTATAATACAAGTATATTTTTCACGTGACTAAGACACCGTATATAAAATCCTTTCACGTATGCAGTTATTTACGTCAAAACAGAAGCGCGTATAACGTTAACAAGAATTACTGTTCATACGTTCCATGATCAGATGTCATATCAAATATCTACTGAATATTTATTGACATATATTGAATGTTTTATCCGAAAAACAAATTTCAGTACGACCAAACTTATTGATTATTTATTTATTATTTAAATAAAATTTTAATATATTTATTGTACTTATTTATTACAAAAGTTCTTGTAATCGGATCACTCCGGTGATTTTCCACGGACTCTTGCCGGAAATCACCGAGTTCGATTTTAGATTTCCGATATCCGGCATCGTCCTCTACTATAGTGCTCAAACCGCCGCTGACTGTGATAATCTATAAATAACTCACCTGTCCCTTGTTCTGTGGGTCGAGTCACTTTGTACCTGTTGGTGGAGTATTCATCCTCATCGGTGCTGCTACTACCACCGTACATCCGGTCTAACAACCAATAGGTGTCCATACGTCCTTTGCCCTTAGAAAACAAAAACAAACGTAAAGAAAAAGGACTTATTGTTTAGTGTAACATTTGATGTATATCTGTACATATGTACATCATTTGATCATATTTACTGGTCATTTTTTCAAATATAAAAGATAATCTTCAACACTCTCAAGAACTTCCTATTAGAATAAAACAAAAAACCTACAGTAAATGTTATTAACCACCGAAGCGATCACGTGATCAAGAGGTTCGTAAACAAATTCGATTCCATTGGTCAAAAAGTAGGTCAAAAGCCAGCTTATTCGGCTAGGCCGAAAATAACACAAAACAAGAAATAAGATGTACAAATATACCTTTATGTTCATATTTCCTCTCAGCTTCATTTTGTATTTTCCTGTTTTCTTCAAACAAAAGTATGTATTGTCGCTTATGTGAATACGATTCGCTGAAAGTTAAATAAATTTTAAATTACCTGACCGCCTTTAGCCCATCCCACTAAATCTCTGTATATTTTTTCAATTAATTAAACTAAAAATCCATGAAATGCTAAAAAAAAGACATCGCTTGAGACGATGGATATTCTTCCCACTGTGGTTTCGTAGGGAACAAGCACTTGCCCTAAGCATAACATAATTATACAGAATAGTGGAACATTATAATACTGTTAACCAAATAATTTTCATGTGCAACTTATTTCCGCTATATTCGCGGAGGCAAGTTTTCCGCGCACTATAGAATACGCGAATAATTTATCCTTACTTTATATTTTTTTCTTTTTTAAAACCATGAATTTAAGAAAGCATTTAGAGTCGTGTGAAAGTCCCGCTCACTTAGTTCCAGTGACGGGATTCGAGTATAGCAGGTTTAAATTTTCATCAGCAACACATTTACTATTTAAGTTTATTCCGAGATTTTGTGAATTAATACTTACGTAGACCATAAGAATTCATCCTGGATGCAATATTGACCGTATCCCCAAACAGACAGTAACGCAGCATCACAGTTCCGACTATACCTGCCGACACTGAGCCTGTGGACAAATTTACACATTTGATATACCTAACAACTTTGTAACAGATCTGTACAATGGCATGAACATGTTCTGCAAAATGGCCATTAAAGTGGAATTATGCACATTATTTTAAAGTAAAAACCCAGCTGAAATAGGTGTATGTAAAAGGGTAGAGGAAAAAATAGCTTTTAACCCAATACACCAAACTCTTCCTGCTACCCGTACGAAATAATAACTTTCCAAATATAACTTTTCTAATTTTGACTGGGAGAGTCAATTTAAAAAAACTGCATGTAGAAGTTGCTTCCCTTCCACAACACTGCCGAAATCTCTAGCAAAAACATCAATAGCACAAGGGAGATCACTGTGAAGAAAGGAACTATTATTTTATTAGTCCATTTTTTATTTCTAAAGCACCAACTTCAAATACCAATGCGGCATTATCATTAGTTTAGCACATATTTAAATGCACAGCAACCGAAAATTGCTTTTATAAAACTATCACCAAAAATACACTATGTGCAGTAAGATGCGCATAATGTCACTTTAAATAATCAAACACTGTCGGTGCCCTATCTAAAATTTGAGACCTCTAAAATCCATTAAATAATTTACTTTACCTGTGTTAATTCCAATCTGGAGTTGTATTGGGGTATCCTCCGATGGAAAGGACTTGTTCCGGGACATGTGTAGAACATCGATTGCCATAGAAGCGATCTCAGTCACGTGTTTCTCGCCATTTCTGTTCGGTAAGCCTGAACAGTAGTAAACAAAAATGGATAAACAAGAACAGTAGTAAACAAATATGGATTAAATGAACAGTAGTAAACAAATATGGTATAAGAAAGTAAGGTAACATATGGTATACAAAAAGAGTAAAAAAGGGGGGGGGGGGGGGGGGGGGGGGGGGGGGGGTATGGTATACAAGAACAGTAGTAAACAATGGTATACAAAAGTAGTAAAATGGAAACAAGACAGTAGTAAACAAAGTATGGTAAAAACATAGTAAACAAATATGGATTAACATGAACAGTAGTAAACAAATAAAGATAAACATGAACAGAAGTAAACAAATATGGATAAACATGAATAGTAGTAAACAAATATGGTATACAAGAACAGTAGTAAACAAATATGGTATACAAGAACAGTAGTAAACAAATATGGTATACAAGAACAGTAGTAAACAAATATGGTATACAAGAACAGTAGTAAACAAATATGGATACAAGAACAGTAGTAAACAAATATGGTATACAAGAACATGAAACAAATATGGTATACAAGAATTAAACTGTTACAAGAACAGTAGTAAACAAATATGGAATACAAGAACAGTAGTAAACAAATATGGTATACAAGAACAGTAGTAAACAAATATGGATATACAAGAACAATAGTAAACAAATATGGACTTGACAGGCGTACGTGTATTAAGCTGTAGGACCTTTACTTGGAGAGGAGCTATTAATGTTTATTTTTGTAGAATTGATCTATGACCGGCTCACTGTTTATCCTAACTACAATCTTGGGGCGAGGCATAGCTCTGTGAAAAATGATTTAATACATGATATAATAATTTGAAACACAAATCGGATGATTTTTGTTTCAGTCCACTGGGTAATTCAGTGGTAAAATCTAAAAGTTAACGGGGAAAATAAGATTATATTTTGATAGCTTGGTTCTAAATGAATGTGAAAAGGCAAAACGAAGCCGGCAACCGAGAGCTCCTATGGTTTTCATACTGCAGATACAAATCTTGCTTTTTGAATAATTTGGGAGAACTGAACACTTAAAAAGTTAGGTACCTTATGGCTATTTTTTTGTGACTTCAGTATGTTCACTTGAACGGAATTCCGTATATAAAATCTTTAGCTGTAAGACAGCCATGTCGAACATTTACCGGAAGCTAACATATAACACTTACCGGAAGCTACCATGTAGCAGTCATTTATTGTTTCTACTTTGTAGACGTCATAATTGCCGATTTGCTCGTCCATTGCCGTGTACAGACTGTTCAAAATTGTCACCAGTTCAATCGGAGAGCATTCTGCACAAACCTGATTAAATCCGGAAATACCCGAAAAGAATATCGTTACCGATCGGAAAAACTCGGATTCTACCGCCGTGCTGTTCTTGAGTCTTTCAGCGATCGACTTCGGTACCATCTGATATAGAAGAGTGTCTGTCTTGTGTTTTTCTAAGTTGAGTTCTTTCGTTTTTGCTACCAGTGTTTGTGTATAACGCTGAATGTCGCTGGCAAGTGCCTCGGAAGAAAACATGATGACAGGACACATTGCTATGACGACCACAACCATTGATGCATAAATCACTACTTTTGTAACAACCTGGAATTCAAATGGGACATATATTTGTGAAACAAAAGTGTTAATTAAAGGTTGAAAACAAATTAGATCTGAAACTAAGCTTGTTTTTGTCCCGGACTTTTTAATTTTTTTACTACGAAAACGAATAGCAAATGCTAAAATCTAATTGTGTTGCTTTTTGAAGACCATTTTGCACTATATACATTTGTTATAACCCTGACGAATTCAATGGATTTCGACGAAATTTCGAGGAATCTCGTTTACGACTATGTGCGTTTTGTCGTAACACGGAAGTGAGTAAAATTAATTCTGCTAGTACATGTAATTTGAAGTATTTTACCTGTTTAAGCACTTCCTCGACTTCCTCTGTTATTCCACTAGCGACTTTTTCTTGAATTATCAACAGAGAGTCGAGATATTCTGTCATGTTATCAAAGAACCATTTCGTCTTCTCCTCGGATTTGTACGACACGTTCAGGTCGTGGTACTGAATCTCGTAACGGTAGGCATTCACAGTTACCGTGATGTTTGTACCAGTAGACTTGATTTCCTATAGTTCAACAACGTATGCAAACAGATAACAAGATTAACAGAAATGCAGAAAAACAAAAAAGGCATCGAGAGCGTGTGTGCGTCAGTGATCATCACATGCTAGGAGCAGCCTATGTAACGTCTCCCGGCTGTCAAGTTTTATTTATTATTAAATTTGAGTACTCTCTTATCTACGGATACATCTAGCTCCTTCGGATGACCACTTTATAGATGTTTCCATTGCCCTGTTGCTCAGGATACAGTACCTGATTCGATACCACTCCCCACCGCAATTAATTACTTTTCAGAGGATAACACACTGTGACCTGCATCAAGCAGTCACCTGCATAAAAAGGAAATGTTTGCATCCCCTGTGTAACTGCTTAAAAAATTTTGGTTGAATACTTAGTACTAAGAAAATGTATGCAACCTGGTTTATGTTTACATTTACAATGGGAAACTCTGTCTTAAGCAGCTGGTTAAGGGATGTATCAAAACAAATGCGCTTCAAGTTTATTTGAAGTGGATAATGACAACGTTTTAACTGTATGTGTTACATGGAATCTAAACTCTAATACAAGAGGGTCATGTTGACTCGATATCGCTCACCTGAGTACATGCTGACCCTCTTGGCCTCATTTAGCATAATGTCACGATCGATATGTTTTCTATATTTATCCGTTCGTCTATTGTTTTACGAATATGCACATTGCAACCTACGATTGGGTCGACAGCTCAGTTGGTAGAGCCTATTTTTAAAGTTTTTTCCGATTTAGGTGTACGTAAAATCAAGTGACCCCCCCCCCCCACCCCCGACCCTGAAAATGCTACATTCTAAATATTTAAGCTCTAGGTGTAGTGGTTCAGGGAAGAATTTTCTCATTTGTTGCCATAGAAACAAGAGTTCAGACGGAAGCCATACAACCATCGATCCTAAGAGCTCACCCTGACAGGTAAGTTAATTAGATCCTACCTTTACTTCTTCCATTAGAAGGGGGACGACAATGTCCGAGTAGAAGACTGCTGTTTTGTAGTTGTACTTGAAATCATGAACTTGGTCGTTGTAGAACTCAAAATCCACCCAGCGGGGAAACATGCCTATTGTGTAGAACATGGCACCGTAAGCTCGCTCAACACCGATATCCTCCTTGCAGCGAGTAATCTTCTGGTATGCGACCAAGGTTTTCCACGTGGCACCGAACCCAGAACCTTTAATGTTTTCTACAAGCCACTCTAAAAACTCACGAGTGATGTCACTAGAAAAAGTAAACAACTATCAATTACAAACCCTTAACAAAACTTTGAATAAACGCCTTGCATTATTCGCGGTAAAACATCGCTCATAAAAGATCAATTCTCATCATACAGTACATGTAGTACGTATTTTCAAAATATAGCCCTTGTTTACATCGGAGATAGAGGGAGCAAATAGTCTTTGACACTGGGAGGTCCTATCGTAGACTCGAGTATTTAAAAACCCGAAATCAGCGAATCCGCCCATTTGCAATGAAATGGTTGTATTTGATATAATTTATATCTTATCGGCTCAAAACATTACTTTACCTAATTAAGAGATAGATTATGTAACTCTGTATTCACTAGTTCTGTAGATCATGATCTTCACTGCTTGCTATTCACTTAGTATCATTTGAACATTCACTAGCACCGTCCAAAATGAAAAACCGGCAGGTTCACTTTAGACAATTATACAGTAAACTCCGTATGTAACGACCCCGGATTTAGCGAAATTCCAGATATAAGGAACATTTTTTGGGGAGTGTGATTTTCTTCTTCTTTATCTAATTGGAATAAACATACACCTGATATAAGGAACAAATTTATACGACCCAAAAGAGTTAGTTATATACGGAGCATAGGAGCTAGAGGTCGGGATTATGCTTTTTCCGGCTTTGTTTTGTCTTTTTACATTTATTTAAGAACCAAGCTAACAAAATATGATCTTATTTTCCCCGGATCTTAACTTTCATATTTTACCGCTGAAGTACCCGGTAGACTGAATAAAGAAAAGGAGTGACATACGCCATGTTATCCAACACAAACTGCTAAGAGTGACGTCCCTTTTTTTTAAAAAAATATTTCATTTTTTTTCTGCAACACTCATAGACCGTGTGCTCAATTTGTTCAAATGGTATGGCAAGATAATAGTCCATGACTGCTTCATTAAAAAAAAAAAAACTGTTCCGCCAGTTTTTGAAATTGGCAACACACTATGTTTACATGTATAGGATCCGGTTCCATGTTGCGTCACATTGGTAAATGGAGAACCAGTTTTTGAGGGACGTAACTCTTAGCAGTTTGTGTTGGATAACATGGCGTATGTCACTCCTTTTCTTTATTCAGTCTACCGGGTACTTCAGCGGTAAAATATGAAAGTTAAGATCCGGGGAAAATAAGATCATATTTTGTTAGCTTGGTTCTTAAATAAATGTAAAAAGTCAAAACAAAGCCGGAAAACGCATAATCCCGACCTCGAGCTCCTATGATACGGAGTTGCTATATCCGTGTTAAAATGTTACCTGTAAAAGTTTTAGCTCGGAAACAATCAACGACGGTACACAAATGTCAGTTGTAAACAATCTTAAATCTAGTATAATTATTTTGAGGTTAAAAAGACTTTCATAATTCACCTGTAAAAATTGATTTCCTCATACAGGTCCACCTTCTTTGGGTTGAGTGATGTTCGATGTTGTGCTATGTACGACATCAAGTTAACTTTGCTCCGAAATTGTTCCCGTGGGTTTCTCTGTAAAGACGAAAGTGTCATTTACTACATGCTATATCCCGTAGTTAAAAGGGGGCTTTATTAGTGAAAAGTTCACCGGTTCGCTACTTCAAAATATTCTGAATCCATACACGAGTTATATACCAGAAACCATATACGAGTTATCTATTAGAAACTGTTTTTCTATTTTAGTAATTACGACATCGACTTTGATCAAAGACACCCCAAAAGCAAGCTTATAAAGGTACATCTCTATCTAAGTTACTTACATACCAACTTTCATAGCAAAACCTTATTGCTAACTAAAGTTACTGACCGGAAACTGCCTGTTTGACACCACCAGCGCATCAAGCCGGTATAACCATGATTTTCAACTGAACTTGGTTGAAAACGGCTAAACTTTGAATCAGCAGAATGGTATGGATAAGATCAATTGTCAAGTTCAAAACTGTTTCAATCAATGCCCGTTGTCTTTAAAGTCTATCGACATTGTGTTACATGAAAATGCATGATTTACAAAAGGTGGAGTTTCATGTTTTCAAAAGACGGGGGTAATGGGTGGTAAAGCATAACGGACGAGCGAATGATGTACCTGTAGGGCACCTGGCCATATGGTTAACTTCTCCAGTGCGTCGTCAGTTGCCATGTACTCAGCGAGAAGAAAGGTTTTGGTTCCCGGTCCAAGGTCACTGAGGTACAACACACTCATGTCTCGTTCCATTTGTAGCCTATGTATCAGTCTTCCCAGCACTACAACTATTGACATTGAGTTCTTTGCCTGCGAGAAAAATATAGCAGTGAATCTGGCGGACCATAGTTATGTTTTGTCTTACATGAACCAACTTGCTAGATATATATTTCATACAATTACTAGTACCGGTATTATGTTGCGCTGACCAATTTAAATAGCAACTTCTTAGCTTGACAACCTATAATTTCAATTTTAATCTTTACATAGCATAAAAGATACAAAAAGTAGCAAGTATGGAACGCCATAGCTGTCTTATAAGTACATGTATGTTTTGCGAACAATTGTGCAATAGGTATGTGCTATTAGTATCGGACGGTGCTCCACACTATCTCCCAGGCAATGCTCCATGTGTTCAAGTGCGGTGTCCGATTAGTTTCTTCCTCTCTTTTTTCAATATTTGTCCGTTACAATCAAGCTTTTTTAATGTCATCACCGATTAAAGTATCATGTCCAAAACGCCTATAAGAACTAAAGACTTCGGATATTAAAAAGACTAGTTCTGGCTTCCAAAACTCTAAATGCCGCTATTTTTATATTTTGTTTTTCGTCAGCTGCGGCTTTAGAGTTTTGGATCAGCCCTACTACGAATCCTTACCAGAATAACAGATCATGCAAATTTTCATCTAATGTACGTTAAGTAGGGAAATATGATCATGTTTGGGTCATATATTTATAAATTCATCTTTTAAAACCATTTACGGTGTTCTACAACCAAAGTTGACTACAAAAACATCGATTTTTCAAACCTGCATTATTGTGTTTACATTTACAACGATCTTTCCAAATGCCTGCTCTCGCGTGATCTCGTATGATGCAATCGCACTAATTTTCATGTAGTTCAGAACGCTTGATATTTTCCTTTTATTTAGTGTTTAGATGATATAAAGAACGAGTGTAAATATACAATAGCATTTACCACTATGTTTTTTTATTTCAAAAGAAATTTACTTTATTTTCGACGCGGAACAGACCTTGAAAGTGTTCGCGCCAAAACGCACGTGGTCATGTAAATAAATAAACTGTCCCCGTGACCTCAATCGGAACCTTCGGCGATTTCCCGCAGAGATCCCTTTCCAAAGGTTCTTGGGAATGGTCACGTGATAATTGTCAAATCGGCAAGATGGCGGCCAATTGGTGAAAATTCTGACCTGTTCGAAACTTCCGTAAAGCTTTACGTTAAATAGATAAAATTTGATATTCAAATTTGGCAAATTAAAAGATTATGGTCTGATTAATAAAATTATTTTTTGTTTTCACTTATTGCTCATGAAATACTGAAATGCGAGCGTGTCAGATTCCTGGCACGATTATTGGTACGATTTCCCTACGGAGTAAACTTCAGCGTACCCGTTCTGTCAAGTATATAAACCGGGTACGCTGAAGTTGTTTTAGCTATAAAAAGACATGTGCTCAAAACATCAATTCGCCATTTACCAATAAACCCCAGTCTGGAAACAGAAATGTACAATCATGTACTATACGGAAATGATGTTACTGGAGTAAAACAAACAGTTAACACTTTTGAAGGTTTATTAATGTATATGCGCTATCAGAAAATGATCAGAAATATTACGCAAGACTGGTCACATTTTCGTCCAACCCTATACTTCGCCGTGAAGGCGAGCACCGGTACGGTGTTTCCGTAGACCTGTTTACGTGTATGTTTGACATTTACAGGCCTAGAAAGGTTGATATATTCTTAATGGACCATTAAATTTTCACTGCAAATTTAATCGAATAGGTCTTGGGTCATTATATTGTCAGGATTCATGCAAAACAGCATCAAGTCTCGCTTCAAATGTAGTCATCGGTTTACAAATGACCCATTCGACTAAAATTTGCAGTGTAAATTAAGCATTTGGTCTGATAAAAGAGTATATTCAACAAGAATAATAACCCTTTTCACGCCTGTAAATGTCTAAGATATTCTTCTGAGCGTGATTACAGAAAACTTACAAAGAACAAAACTGGCACATACCTTGTTTGGCCGTTTTTTTCCCGCTATCTTGGTTGACTATACCGGTTTACGGAAACACCGTAGGTACACAACAGTGCACAGTTCTAACCCTATACACACGAGCAACATGTGATTGTTCAAAATATATTGTAACGACGACTTACATTAGCATACATTTACTGGAAGAGGACCAATCATACTCTATCCAGTATTGCTTTATTCTTGTAATATGAACGTAGACAGTGGTGTCATAAGTTTCACCGTAATACTTACTACTTCTATGTCGGCCTTGCTCTCCACGCTGTCTGAGAGAGAGTACATGGTGAAGCCCCACACACCTAGGATCGGTATAACAGTGAGACACAGGATTTTGAACAGCTGGAACCTCTTGCCACGGTCAGTCAGAGGGTTCACACGACAAAGTGGCCCTAAGAAAACAAACACTTTCCTGAATAATTTTGTCACAATAAACTTTCCTGAATAATTTTGTCACAATAAACTTTCCTGAATAATTTTGTCACAATAAGGTAGGAACAGAAGGACCTGTCATTACATTTGACAGAGAAGAGATTTGTGCTAAAAGATGGTCAAAATGATGTAATTCTTTTGAGCACAACGATAACTACCAGTGTATTTTCTCAGTTGATGTTTATAGTACATATTAACAACATTAATAACAAGAGAACTATCCGTTGGCGTTGAGCCGAGTTGTTTCCAAAAACCATTAACCGAGACACACATCTGATGAATCTGCAGTAGCGTATGAATTTAAGCATTCATTCATAAAAATGGTTGACCCTGACATGTCGTGCAATAAAAGAAATTTCGTAAAAATTGATTGGTGCAAAAACTAGGTCAAAGCTTACGTCAAAAACACGCATACACACACATTTTGTTCATTATAGACACACTCCTTCAGGTAAGACTTGCCGATAGTGGCTGGCATATAGTTGCTTGACACGCACACTTGCATGGGAATTATAAAATGACTTTTTGAAGAGCAAAATGCACATATCAAATCAAATCATACAATACACTGAACTACGTGAAATAAGTTGTTTCGCAGTAAAAGTTGAATTTCTGAGGAAACAAAAAACGTTTTTTTAATAAAAGTCAATTATGATCGAGACATTTATTTTATAAAAGTCATTTCAATGTAACTATCATCAATAGATAAATCTCGGCACGTAGTAAACTCTTCTCAGCGATTGGGTGAGCTTCGCACTCAAATCGCTGACTTTTACAAACACTTGATGATGGAAAATGTCGCGTGACAGAATGTAAAAAAAATATTTATGTTTACAAATTCGTTCGTGTTGCCCATAGGAGCTCGATGTCAGGAGTTTGCTTTTTCCGGCTTTGTTTTGTCTTTTTACATTTATCTAAGAACCAAGCTAACAAAATATGATCTTATTTTCCCCGGATCTTAACTTTCATATTTTACCACTGAAGTACCAGGTAGACTGAAAAAAGAAAAGGAGTGACATACGCCATTTTATCCAACACACACTGCTTTGTTAGCTTGGTTTTTAGATAGATGTAAAAAGACAAAACAAAGCCGGAAAAAGCAAACTCCTGACATCGAGCTCCTATGGTGTTGCCCTAACATCCCATACGAAAACGGCATTATACACGTGGTCGCTCATGCTGCCGATCTAAATGATGGACTGCCATTCGCATCGGTTTTATGAATGAATGGGTAATACATACGCCACAACAAGAAACTTGCGCTTAAGGTATACAATATGCAAGAAAAAGGAATATATCCAGGCTGCATGTGCGGACTGGAATATCCGGCTCTCAGGTTTTGTAATTCAGCTCAACGCCGTTTTTTTTAAAGTCGTGTTTTGAAATTTTAACACAATCTTGTTAAATCGGTTTGTGCTTAAGCGACCGACGCATTACTTGCGGTGTCATGCCGGGTCACTGCGACGGACGCCTCTCAACACTTAATTGGAATATATCGCTTACCACAGCCAATTTCAGCGAACATGTTCGTCTGGATTAAATCAATGATGTCATCGTTATTTACAGGCGCCGCCCCTTTCTTCAAATTCTCTGTTCTGTTAAAAGAAAAGAAAAAGAAAATAATATGAAAATTCTTCTTTTAGTTCGTTTCTAAAAACATTCGTACGGCTGCTCCCTAACTGTTTTGTCGGGAACGAGGCTTTGTTGAGTTCCCGCTAAACAGTTACTCGAAGTGACGGATATTTTCATCTGAACCGCGTGCTTATATAAGAAACTAATAATCCTCTTGCAGATTAAAGAAAGTCGAACTGTTTCACCGAAGATCCACACATATACCTTCTTTATGTTTGGAGTCTATTGCTGGTTTAACTTCATTATTCCACTTCTCTTAAGGCGAGCAGTTAACCTAACCATTGTCCCTAGAAAGGACTCCAGTACTTTGCTCACAACCTTCATAGGAAACTACAATTTTCTCACATGAAGATACATGTAATAATACTAATAAAAGACAGTATTTTAAATGATGTGACGAGATACACAGCTATGGAGATAAAATACGTTTCTATTCATGAAACATGCAAGTAAGGTTAGGCAGTGTAAAAAACTTGTAACTTGTTTGCTGTTTAGAATAAAAGGATAGCTTTTGAGACGTAAATATGCTCATAAATAGGTAATTTGGCATAGCTTGTTTGCTGTTTAGAATTAAAAGATAGCATTTGGTGGGCAAATATGCACAGAAAAAAGTTTGTCGTAATTGAGAAATGACCAGTCTTTACAAAGTATCCATGGTGACAACACAATAGGCAAACACATTCCCTTTAACAAGCCTTTAAGTTTCCACATTGGAATTACAATGTACATTCATTGTAGCTATTACTGCCGCACATTTTGTGTATATAATTATATTGTGCTAGACTAACGTGAAAAAAGTTTTATAAAAGACCTAGATAATATATATCGTTTAATATCATTATGCAATAATTCTTACTTGATTACTATGCAACACCATTAGCATTAAAACAATGCTTGTTGCAACTCTAGCACAAATACAAAGACGTATATTTTCAGAAAAGCAAAATCTTATTTATAGACCTATCTCTTCAAACATCCATATACGTAAATTAGCAAAATATACGATTTTAATTATAAATTTGATAGCTATAAGTATATAATAAATGAATGCAAATATCTTACTTTAGATCGGACATCTGCTCCATGTTGCCGGTTTATTGTTTGATCCTCAAAAATAAAAAGAACTGGTTCAGCTACCCAACTGATTTAAGTCATGCCACGACCGACATCCCTTCTTCAATAAGGGATCGTTTCGTTTGAATATATGATTCTGTTCAGTTGCCATGGATATCCGAACACCGTCTGTTGTGATAATGAAAGTCACGGAAGGTGTTTATAAATGAACATTTGTATCAATAATATAACTTTAAGAAATGCTGACCACTTTGTTGCCATGGAAACATGTGCAACAACCTGTATACCAAAGTAAATTAACACTTTGTTGTTGCTTTTTGTGACTCATTCACATTATAAATAAAATATAGCTACATGCACACAGCAAATATATTTTATGTAAAGAATAATAAGAGCATGCATTATAAGAAAAAAATATTATCATAACTTTTATTAATATCTACATAAAATGCCTAATTTTAATTTTAATGTCGAAATATTTTTTCTCTCTCTAATTGATCGCTAAATTGATTCATCTATTGACTTGGTTATAATTTTACAAAGTTATGTAATCATAAACTTTTATAATAAAAAACAGACGTTTATTTTCTTTTTAAACAGTTTTTTGTATAAACGGATCATATTTCTTCTGATATTTTAGAATTCATAAATCACTGATTCATTTAAATAGAACTGCTACATCGTACATGTAGAAAAGACTCCAGTCTTAAATAAAGGAAATGCATACAATAATTAAATGAACATAAGATATGTGAAACTAAAATAGACACAAAAAACTTTTATTGTGTCCTATTAAACAGGCAATATACTTGACTTAGTTTATATATGTTTGGATAGGTACTATGTCCGCATTGTATTTCACCTATTGTTTTAAAGATATGCACAAGTGACTCTTTTGAAGAGGAACTCTTTCATTACATTGGTACCTTAAAGTAACTGTGAGATCGAATAAAAAAGGCGATTGTGTGTACTTGTATAAATCAACCAAAATATGTAGTCCCTTCTGTTGGGTAAAAAATGAAATCAAGGATGTTATGTATTCGTATAGCTTTACTTGTGGTTCTATGTCGTATGGGTAAGTATCGTTTATACAACATTAGTTATATTTTGCCACCTAAAGTCCACTTAACATTTTCAAAACTCATATAAGTTATAATAACTTTACGGATAGGATAAGCAGATAGAAGTGTGTCCTATTTGATTTAGTTTTAGTTCTGAAATATTCGTTTTTTAAATATTTTTGCCGCTTCTTCTTTTTTTCTTTGATTGTTTGACCCTGGTGAAATACCAAAACTCCTGACAGGCGCAGGTCGAAGAGAGACAGATGCAGATACAACGGAATCCGGGTACCAGACCCTAGCTCTTTTACGAATAGACCATTTGGTTCTTTTACATGCCCTGTGTATAGCACCTCTGGGATTCGAACCCGGATTTCATTGTATCTGCATCTGTCTCTCTTCAACCTGCGCATGTTAGGAGTCCTGGCAAGTTCATCCGGGGAGAAGTGCCACTCACGACCGGGACTTATAAACAATAAAAAAGCGAAAAAAATAGAGCGAAAATAAAAATACAAAATGTATAAAGAACATGTTTGTAACCTTTTTACATGCAGTTAACAGCGCAGGACTTATAGAGATCGGCATGTTACCGGCCACAGTTGAAGTGTTCGAGGATGCGGCAGGGAACACGTTTCTCCATAGTTTCTCGTTTTACAAGAGCGCCAGTGTTGTTGGCACTGTGACGTGCAGCTTTGACGTCCCGCAATCAGACTATGAAATGGTAGCTGATAGCGGTGGCAGTAGTAAGTACATACATGTCTTTTCATCTATCAAAATATTTAACTGTAGATCAATTAAAGGTCCAATAATACGGTGCCCGTGAAGTGACATGTGATACATATATTTATTTATTTCGTAATTACGAAATACATTTCGTTTTTACGAAAAATCGAATTGACATTTCGTAATTACGAAATAATATTTCGTTTTTACGAAATCTTACTACGTTTTTACGAATTGTTTTTATTTCGTTTTTACGAAATATTATTTCGTTTATACGAAATCTTATTTCGTTTTAACGAAATGTGTTTCGTAATTACGAAAATATTATTTCGTTTTAACGAAATACATTTCGATTTCGTAAAAACGAAATAATAACATTTCGTAAAAACGAAATAAAAACATATGTTAATTCGTTTTTTCGAAATGTAAATTCGTTTTTACGAAATCTTATTTTGTTTTTAGGAAATGTTATTTCTTTGATATTGTATCTTTAAAGTGGAATTATGCACATTTTTTTTCAAGTAAAAATCCAGCTGAAATAGGTGTGTGTAAAAAGGGTACTGGAAATAATAGTTTTAACCCAATACACCAAACTCTTTACCAACAACAACAATAACACAAGGGCGATCACTGCGAAGAAAGGAACTATTATTCTATTAGTCCAGTTTTTTTTTATTTCTAAAGCACCGACTTCAAACACTAATGCGGCATTATCATTAGTTTAAAACATATAAATGCACAGCAACCGAAAATTGCTTTTATAAAACATCACCAAAATACACCATGTGCAGTGAGATGCGCATAATGTCACTTCAACCTTTGTTGTATCTGTGCGGTAAAAAAAGATCCTTTCAAATAGTTTTAACGAGTGCATCTATGGATGTTTAATTTCTCTTTTCTCAAAAAATCTAAAAACGTATAAACTTAATTACAGAGACTATTCTCATTTTCTACGAAGGCCTTCGTTTCTCTGCCAAGAAGAAAGTATGCCTGTGTGATATCGCACAAAGATGTTTTCAAGCAAATCTGATTTCAACAGTAGCTTCAAATTTGATTATTCATATGTCTGTATGTTTTTTATACATCTGTTGTTTATATGTGCAGGTCAATACACCGTTCAGCTGGTTGCCTCGCCAGCTCTAGATTTTGATGATACACCAGTATCGCTTTCAATCACATGCAGCGCCGGAGCTACCTCCTCCACCTCTCAGACGCTCACCGTAAACCTCATAGAAAACGTTGCACCCGCATTCACAAACAATCCAGGTATAACTTTTGTGTTTATTCATCTTCATTTTCTTAGTGTGTGTATCAAAGTTCTGAAATGACTTGTATGCAATAACAGTAAATAGTCAACCAAGTACCGAGTTCCAACGGATAAAACATTCATAGCATCATTGAGTTTTTTTCGTTATTGCGGGCCGCAGTAGCGGCCCGCTATATTTAATACGTGGTGAGTAAAAGATGCATGGAGACTTAAGCACAAGATCGAATATATGCGTCTCTCTTCATTGAAAAATTGAGGTACTTCTGAGATAAAAACTGTAGACACAGTCTACTTTTTGGATCGATTGAATTTATTCAATCGTATCCAAAGTTAACAGAGTATTTCAGACCCTTACGGCCGAACTCTAAACACAAATGTTTGTCGAATACGACCGAAAAGTAGTTCTATATTACTGTCCTCTGTTTAAAAATTATATAGTAACAGATCTACATAATATCAAAACATTACAGAATAGCATATTATATTGTTGTTTTTCTTATAATTTGTAACTTAAATCAACGAGGTATCTGTTCTGTATAGAACTATTTTCCTACGCGGTTTTTATCGTCAGACCGGTGACATGAGAAATGTAAGACCCGTGAAATACGTATCGCTACACCGGATACACTAAATTCAGTGTTTCCGCGAGAGCGCGTTTTCTGCGGTTTTCACGCACTTAGTTTGTCAATGACGCAACAGAAATAGCAAAGAGCGTCTTCTATGACGCAATTAAAATGTGTATGATCAAATTACTACAAAAACAACATTTCAAGGTATCTGTTCTGTATAGAACTATTTTCCTACGCGGTTTTTATCGTCAGGCCGGTGACATGAGAAATGTAAGACCCGTGAAATACGTATCGCTACACCGGATACACTAAATTCAGTGTTTCCGCGAGAGCGCGTTTTCTGCGGTTTTCACGCACTCATTTTGTCAATGACGCAACAGAAATAGCAAAGAGCGTCTTCTATGACGCAATTAAAATGTGTATGATCAAATTACTACAAAAACAACATTTCAAAACCTCTCAAAACGCTTCGAAATGCAAGATAAATTGTTGATAAAATACGCTTCCGGTATGGGATATGTCTAATTTTGACCCTATTGCGTCGTCGTTGTCGTCTGATTTCGGATTGACCCGCATTTTGTACCATTGCGTTTTTGTGTGTGTTGATTCCTATGATACCGTCATCATAGATCGTAGACGCACAACAAGAGATGGTCGACGAACCTTAATAGGGGAAACAAAAACGTCTTTCTGAGTGATTTTAATGATCATTTTGTAGTCATTTCGATCAGACTGTCACTATTGAAAGGGGTTTAAGTGTGCCAAATAATATCCAAGTTTAATGTCTATGGTTGAATGCACTTATGAAAAATTCGCTTTGTGGACAAATTTGACTTTTGAGATGCAGTGACAAAATGGAAAGCATCCAAAGAGAAACATCTGTTGTCTTGCCAACCCTTTGATTACCCACCATTTTGTGATGTATCACATGCAGTTTTACAGAAGTAAACTGAATAAAACTTCTTTAACACTTAGTCATGCCTTTTCTTTTTTTACAATAAAGGGTATGACCCTTGGAGTTTCTAAATGACCCCCAAATCATGATACAGGGAATTGGCACCCAGGGTCTTCCTCCTCCATGAAAGCCGGAAGTTGCAATATGACCTTAGCTGTTGGGTGTGACGTTAAATCCGAATTAATTCGCACAATACAATCAACCTTATGGGCATATCCCATAACTTTTGAATGACATTTAAAGTTGTTCAAACCATAAATTTTCAGTTCAGTTTTGTCAAAATCCATTTCTCAGTTACAATTCACAGCCTAATACTTCATAGGGTAGTTGAACATAGTCACTGAATGACATAATGTAAGCACATGGGTTCCTATCTCAAAAGTAATGTTTACACAAATGGTGAAAGGTCAAAATTTGTGGACAGTTGTGTCTCTAGTTTATAACTTTACTCGTGCAAGGGTTGTCCTGATATTCACACATGTTTGTGTACAGTCTATGTTGTCCTGATATTTACACATGTATGTGTGCAGACTGTGTTGTTCAGAGACAATCGATCCTCCAGCACTTTCAGTCCTTTGATTTGGAAATGCTTTGGAAATTTTTGGATTGCTTTATCCACTTACACAGCCTTTGACATTAAAGAAACAAAGCACAGTCGGCTGAATAATCTTTGATCGCCTTTTTAAGTATATTATATATAGAGGATATTTGTTTGTTTTAGTGAAATATTGATTTTATTTCACAAGTGAACACCAAACAATGATATTTTCACGAGTGGCGTAGCCACGAGTGAAAATGTCATTTGTTTGATGTTCACGAGTGAAATAAAATCAATATTTCACTGAAACAAACAAATTTTCTTTTTATTTTATGTTTTTTTGCAAAATATTCAGTAAAATTTGGAATTATAGCATTTCTTATTCCCTATGGAGAACCTCAGAATGATTACTACCATCATTACTGAAAACGCAACAAAAGTAGTTCAAAATATTTTGATAATTTCAGATAAAAGTATTTAAGAAGTCATATCTATCTTTATCATACAATGAAAAGGAAACATCAATTCATTACATATTGGCCTCAATTGATTTTTTTTATTAGGTAAGTCTGCACTTCGTCACACCATGAATCGTGGAGTAATACTCAATCAGTTGTTCATTCATTAAAAAATGCTCGGTCCAGGGCTGACCTAATGGCAAAATTTGTCACAATTTCATGCATTTGTGAATAATGAGCGACTGTAGAGGTAGTTTTCCACTTTTTATAGGTGACTTATAGGTTTCAGACTATGATCATACAAGTATTTAGACAATACTGTGAAAATTGGATGGTGGTGAAAAAAAAATGAAAATCAACTTTTTCTCAAATTTTGATTCAAAATTGCTATAGATGGATAGAAAATGATCTAACTAAGAAAATGAATACCAACAACCCTATGTTTATATCAAAAATAAAAAAAATACAGCCATTTTTCGATTTTATTTAATGTTCTATCACCGATAAATGAGGGGAAATATGTATCTCATAGGTGAGAAATTGGATAAAGCTAAGTATTTTAACGTAATTAATCACTCACTGTCAATCATGTGTATGATACTTTTGTATGGCGGACGAGCTAGAGTTTCTGGGTGTGAAATTATGGGACTTTTGTTTAGAATGTGGTTAAAAAGTAGTTCGGCAAAAACAGTGAAAATAAAAATGATATTTTCACTGCTTTGAAACAGTGAAATACCAATTTTATTTCACCGATATATTTCAGTATTTCACTGAAAAGCATAAAATAAAATATTATATTTGCTCATTTTTGGCCTTCGTTTAGAAGTCACCGTAGTGTAATGCTCTCGCACTTTTGTATAAGTGTACTTTTACGAATCTACGAGTTCGAATCCCACCCAAACCCAACATTTTTTAAAACTTTTTTCTGCTGTTTTAAGTATCATTTTTAGCGTTTAAACCATTTATAAATATTTTACGTTTACGGTAAATAATCATACAAATTTACGCATGTCAAATCAATAAGGATAAAGGTAATGTAAAATTGAGACATACCAGGAACGGTCTATAGAGCATTCCTGGACATACTGTGTAAATACTATTTGATAACAGTAAAGTTTCGATACTACAGGTCAGTCAGTAGATGTGGTGTCGTGTCAGGTTTTGCTTGTTCAACCAGAATTGGTTTCCTCGAGTTCTTTTGGGGCCATGCCTAAACATCAACCATCACCAATTTCCAAAATATTTACATGGCGCTTCTGTTTGTTGGCCCGCTGTGATACTTTGTATCACAGTTTTTCTTGTATTTTCTCGAGAATGACCCTAAAATACGTGTGCCTTTTCATCAAACGAAATACTTTAGGCATCACATGTAAAATACAGTCTCTATACTTAGTATGATGTAATACTAATGGCATATTTTCATTTTTTACAAAGTCAGACAAAAACATGTTCAGTCAGGCTCTAATTGGTTTGTTGCCAATTATTCGAAATACATCTAATGAAACACTATGTTATATCAGTGAAATATAGAGTGATGATATAGATATAGAGGATATTTGTTTGTTTTAGTGAAATATTGATTTTATTTCACAAGTGAACACCAAACAATGATATTTTCACGAGTGGCGTAGCCACGAGTGAAAATGTCATTTGTTTGATGTTCACGAGTGGAATAAAATCAATATTTCACTGAAACAAACAAATTTTCTTTTTATTTTATGTTTTTTTGCAAAATATTCAGTAAAATTTGGAATTATAGCATTTCTTATTCCCTATGGAGAACCTCAGAATGATTACTACCATCATTACTGAAAACGCAACAAAAGTAGTTCAAAATATTTTGATAATTTCAGATAAAAGTATTTAAGAAGTCATATCTATCTTTATCATACAATGAAAAGGAAACATCAATTCATTACATATTGGCCTCAACTGATTTTTTTTATTAGGTAAGTCTGCACTTCGTCACACCATGAATCGTGGAGTAATACTCAATCAGTTGTTCATTCATTAAAAAATGCTCGGTCCAGGGCTGACCTAAGTGCAAAATTTGTCACAATTTCATGCATTTGTGAATAATGAGCGACTGTAGAGGTAGTTTTCCACTTTTTTAGGTGACTTATAGGTTTCAGACTATGATCATACAAGTATTTAGACAATACTGTGAAAATTGGATGGTGGTAAAAAAATGAAAATCAACTTTTTCTCAAATTTTGATTCAAAATTGCTATAGATGGATAGAAAATGATCTAACTAAGAAAATGAATACCAACAACCCTATGTTTATATCAAAAATAAAAAAAAAAACTTTTTCGATTTTATTTAATGTTCTATCACCGATAAATGAGGGGAAATATGTATCTCATAGGTGAGAAATTGGATAAAGCTAAGTATTTTAACGTAATTAATCACTCACTGTCAATCATGTGTATGATACTTTTGTATGGCGGACGAGCTAGAGTTTCTGGGTGTGAAATTATGGGACTTTTGTTTAGAATGTGGTTAAAAAGTAGTTCGGCAAAAACAGTGAAAATAAAAATGATATTTTCACTGCTTTGAAACAGTGAAATACCAATTTTATTTCACCGATATATTTCAGTATTTCACTGAAAAGCATAAAATAAATCACATTAGTCACAGTGTGGGTGATATAGGTCTGCCGGAACTACTTTTTTCAGCAGCGCATATATATATAATTTAGCTTTTATCTTAATAGTAAGGATAAAATAAAATAAACCATTTTTTTAATGGATATGGAATATATCTCAACTCAAAGTAATACAATTCGCGCTCGTGAAAATATTACAATTGTATCACTTCTCGATGAGATATATTCCATATCAACTCAAAACAAACAAATATCCTCTATGTTTTTGTATCTAATTTCATAATGATATTTTAATTGATTTAGTTCAACTTTATGTCACCAGGCTCTGTAGATTTATCTGCCAAGACGACAAAAGCAGGAAGGAATATCTTCACAATAAGTTATACAGACACGGACACAGGCTCTCCGTTACCTCATCAAAATATTGCTAGCATCACCCCAGCTGAACCTACTGCAGGGGTAACACTTTTCTCAGTTGCAAACGGTGAGATTTAACTTTGAAATAATATCCTGTCATGTGGCTTATGTTACGTCACGTCATATAGCATTACATTATTCAAAATTATATCACATCACGCTATCTTTAGCCGTATAATATCCCATCATTTATATCGTGTCATGCTATATCCTCTTTCATGTAATGTAACGTCCGATCACATCATTGTCATGTCATAAATGATAACATGTTATGTTACTACACCAGTACACTCATGCGATCATATATCCTTGGTCATGGTATCCAAAGATAATACATGTATTGAAAATCCTGTTTTAACTGGTATCCTGCTCATATCCGTCATTATCAAATGGTCATAAAAGATGTCGGGTCAGTAAGGTTTCACTGTATTCATGCATTTTAAAATTTAACTTTAAACTGCTTGATAGACAAACATTTTATGCAAAAAAATGATATTTGCAAAATAAGTCTAAGAAAAGAAATGCAGAACCTACTTAATCCTAATATGCACGATGTTTTCGTGAATATCATAATTATTGCAGGTGAAAGTGTCCACTTAGTATTATAAATTCTTTATGTTGTAGACATACTGAAAGTAGAATATGATCTGCTAGATTATGACGATTTAGCGCAGTATATTGTTGAAACAGAAATTGGTGACGAGCGGACAACCAGCACTGTCACTGTAACTGTCAATATATACGGTGAGATATAAACATATATAGAACATTGAAGATCCAAGATCTTTAAGAAATATTAACAGGATGTGAACGATAGTCCACGAAAAAAAATGTCACGTGTAGTTGAAGGTATACTGGACTTCAATATATTTACAACTATTTGATTCGTTCCTTCAGTCATGAGAGCGTCAAAGTCTATTAAAATATAAACTTGACTGTATACGGATGGTATCGAAACTGCAGAAAAATTGCAGTACTTGATGTCTAGATATTTAAGAATTGTTAAGAATAAAGGCGTTAATTTTTAAGGAACATATACCGGTATTTATAAACTGTCAAATATAATAAATATCTACCACTTTAAGTGATTTTACACAGGTAATGCCAATTGGTAAATTGTTGGGAAAAAACAACTTCTGGATTGATTATTCGGAGGTCTTCTTATATCATGCATTGGAGCTATTTTTAGCTCATTATTTCTTTGTAATATTTTGTTGCTATTTCATGCAGAAAGAAACACTCCGCCGGAATTCGTCAACAGCACGAATGTAGATGTGTCTTTTGATTTGCCTGAATTTACGGCCGGTCGTCTCCTAGTTTATGACGTTGATGCATTTGATCCTGAGGGAGATACGGTTCAAATGACCTTGAACCAGATCCATGTAGGTGCTAGCGACTACGAGCTTGTTCCATCGAGTAAGTATGATAATCAATTTTTACAAAATATAACATCGATTCGGCTAAGCGAACAGAGTGATAATAGATGAACAACATTGGGGGGGGGTTTTTTTTTTTTGGTTACCAAAAGAAAACGAAAAAACCCTTTTGGGGGACATGTAAATCACGTTTCATTTGATATTATACAATTATGGACTCATGAGGCATTGCATATGATGTGATATTCATCAGAAGAGGGAAATATTGACCGAGACGATAGCTGAGGTAAAAATTAATATATTCTGGTGAATATCACATCGTATTCATGGTCGCACGAGTTCATTAATGGTTTATTATTTGTACAATTCTTATTTCATGCACAAAAAGCAAGTTTTTAATATCTCATTGATACAACGCTTAAAAATCCGTGTTCATACGTCATTTTAGTGACGTCGTCAGCGTTTGATTCCGGCACAGTTTAGTGCAAGACGTTAAGACGGGTTTAACTCAAAACAATGCCTGTTCTAAATATAGAAAAAAATATACTTGGGGAAAACCCATAATTATGAAATATGAATTACATTTTGCTTGATTGATCGTGCTCTGGACCAATGAGATATTGTTTATTTATAGATCATATAATGATTAACTTGAGCTGTTGCTCAGCTGTAGGGCTGCAAGGACTTTCGCTTTTCCCCCACCAACACAAGCATATATCCAGACAAGTCATGAATTGCTCTTGTTTTAAAGCCAAAACGAATTGCCGCTATGTCATGTTTATATGACATTCTTATATGCTTGTATGATGTCATGTATATAAGTCATGCTTATATTTTTGTATGATATCATGGTATAGGACATACTTATATGTTTGTATGATGTCATGGTTATAGTTCATGCTTATATGTTTGTATAATGTCATGTTTATATCTCATGCTTATATGTTTGTATGATGTCATGTCAATAAGTCATGCTTATATGTTTGTACATGTATGATTATGTATCAACTGTAGCTTTGTATTTATAAAATATGTATATATGTTATGCTCTTCAGTACTGGAGGAAATAAAGATATTATTATGATAGCATGCAGAGAGCTACATTATTTAGCCGGTTCAAACTGAAATTGATATATTAGATCTAATTGATTTTCTTTCGATAAACCTAATTATTTCAATGAAAATGCACTTACGTGTAGGCCTTTCGTTGCTTTCATTGCTCACAAAGCCAATATAGGTCAACGACTATATTAAACAAAGAAAAATCTACAGCGACTACTTTTGTTGATAAAAACATCAACTATGTCGTTCCTGTTGTGCTCCGAGTTCACTGCCGTTGTGCTCCGAGTTCACTGTCGTTGTGCTCCGAGTTCACTGCCGTTGTGCCTCCGAGTTCACTGTCGTTGTGCTCCGAGTTCACTGCCGTTGTGCTCCAAGTTAACTACTGTGTTTCTGGTCTTTTTCGGATTTCAGCGGGAGAGTTTTACCTGTTGGGTGGGGTTACTCTGGACTACGAAACAACCATACAATATGTGTATCAGATAGAAATCGAAGACTATATCGACCAACAGACAACGTCAACATTTACGTTAACCATTAACGTCATTAACATAAACGAGCAACCTACTTATGCGGCAACGCCAAGTGCAGTGGCCATAGACGAGGCAGCGGTTTGTATTTTCTTTCTCTCTTTCTTTCTTTTCTTTCTTCATTTCTTTCTTTCTGAAAAAAAAAACGATTGAAAAGACATTTTTAATTCAGGAGGTATATCGTTAGGGTTACCTAAGGACAAGGAGTATCTAACCTTAACCCTTATCATGTCTATATTTGACAGCAGAGACTTTGAAAACAGTAAATGTTTCTGTATGGTTATAGTTCTAACCGTATGACTTGTTTATACGAAGATTGACTATTATTCAGTTATATAATATCAAACTGATTTCGAAGTGAATTCTCAAATCTATGGACCATAAATAAAAGGAAATGAAATAAGAGACTCGTACGTATAGGTTATAGGTCTGTATTACAGGAATAAACAGATTTATTGCGAGGGAGCGTTAGCGAACCGATGCAATAAGTTCGTTTATTCCTGTAATATGGACCTATAACCGGCTTACAGTTTTCCCATCTACAGACAATACTTGTATTGAAATATATAGAGATTAAGAGCGGAGCTTAGCTCTGTGATGTCACAGTCTTACTTATTGGAAAAATAAGTGAAATAATTATTTTCATATTGGAGATATTGAGTCAATATGGAGAATACAATTAGCTTTTTTGAATGAAATAGGGGCATTTGATTGGATTGGAAAGTAGGGCAAACTGTAAAAAATATTTTTTAGCGTTTGTTTTCATAATTCATGGTGCCGAATTCAGCCTCGCTTTCAATTTTTCAGGTAATTCTTTGTCACACAAATATTGTAGATATAGTCGTAAGTATATATAAACATGGAAAGGTGTCTGTACGCTATAAAATGCAAGTTGCTGTAATGTTCTTTAACGTTTTTTTTTCACAGAACGGTACCATTGTCGGCACATTGGATCAGCTATGTACAGATCCTGATGGGGTCCCCCCTGATGATATTAGTTACACCATTCTGTTTAGCACGGAATCGTCATATTTTTCTATTGACTCGAGTACGGCGGAAGTGAGTCTAGCTAAAGATTACGACTACGATGACGTAAACCTCGCCAACGAAGTGAATCTCACGATTCGCTGTTCTGACACTGACGGGCTTACTGACGACACTATCTATTCTATCACAATACAAGATATAAACGACAACCCACCTACATGTAGTCCATCAACGACGAGTTTCTCATTGACTTACGCGCAGGCTGTAAGTAGTACCATTGTGAACGTTGACTGTTCTGATATCGACAGTACAATAAATGCAGAACTTGAGTATACCATCATAGGATTTACTTCTGGCTACTCTAGGACTTACTTTCAGGTAGATACAGACGGAAACGTTTCAATTTCATCCCCTTTTCAAATGGATTATAACACGTCTTTCTATGTAACTGTGCTGATCAATGACAATGGAACGAACCCAGGTTCTCTTTCTGCCACGGTGACCTTGACCATCACCTATACAGAAGCGCCTACTATCAATGACTACACCAAAATATCGGAATGTTTCTTGTGCACGACGTCGGCTATAACTTTGATATCGGCCTCCGGGTTGGTGGTTTTCGTGATGCTAATTGTCTTTATAGTACTGGTTGTGCTAATGTGTTGTTACCGTTGTGAGAGTACCGCGATTGCAGAACTTCTGACAAAGAAGAAGAAGAAGAGAAGGTTAGTATTGCTATCAAGATTAACCCATTTATACCTATTCTATTACAATAGGGTCTTCTGACTTACAATTTAGGCAAGTCCATTACTTCAAGGAGGGATGTTTCCAAGATGCTAAAAGTTTAAATTCGGATCAGAAGACACCATATTTGTCGTCTGCTTCTGCGAATAATTGCTTTTAATTAAAAAGCATATACTTTAATTGACACAAGGCATATATGGGTCAAAACTGGTGTATAAAATAAGCTACATGTATATAAAATGTTTTTTGTTGTAAATGCTTTGATTGCTTTTGAATCTCGTTAAACGTTACGGGTAACCCTGAATTTAACTGAGAACAGATGAGTTTGACGTCATCAGCAATTCATTCTTAAAATAGTTCCTCTAACGCACGAAGCGTAGATGGCGGACTTGTACAACTTTTTGTTTCACCTTCCGGCAACAAAGTTGTTCAAGCGGAGACACAAAAGGTCGAAAACTGGTACTTTGCCGAGTTATAGTTTATACTAATTTTTTTTAGCTCGATTGTGAAGAAAGCTTGTAGCTTATCTAGTCACTCTCGAGTCTGCTTCTTTGTCGAGTTTTTATGTAATCGGGGCAAAACGCACGAAATCATTAATAGTCGAAAAACTTAAATTTTGACGTCTGTTCGCCTCGAGCGGATGATAATACGCGCTTCAACGGATATTGTTTCTCAAATAAATCTGTTTTCTGTAAAGATTCCTCATTTTGTAGTTTAATGCCACACTAATGACTACGGGGATGGCTGGGTGAACACGATTGAAATCAAACACTTTGTTTAATTGTTACTTTTTTTCAGTTGGCGTTGGTGCGGATGTCTTAGACCTGGAGAGTTGAAGAAAAGAAAGAAAACCAAACGGGAGAGAATGTTGGCCGAGAAAAGAGACGAAGAGTATTTCCGGGCAAGAAACGCTCTAGCAGGCATTGATGGTGAGACGCCAAGTGGAGACCCTTCTCTTAGGTAAAGAATATATTGCTTACACCACAGTCAATCATTACAGTTACTTTTGTGTCCAGTTTTCATCACATTTTTACTTATTATTGACACACTACATTTCCTTTGCCCTTCAAACAATGTGTAATGAAAGTACCCTGTTAAGAGACAAAGGGTTTCTAGTTGAGATTTTCGCTTCAAGAGAAGCTTTCTTTAATTCATCGATAATTACGAATGACCAGTGTCAAACGTGTCTTCATTGACGCATAGACATCGTCGTTGATGATGTCATGACGTCAACATTTTCCCGTATTTTCTACACCGCACAAAACTTTATTCTGTCTCCTTCAAAAGGATATATGACATGACTGCATTATTCATTGTATGTATCTTTTATAGTTTTTTTTTGGGGGTATTTTTTTTAAAAAATTTTTTTTGTTGTTTTTTTTTTTTTTTTTTTTTGGGGGGGGGGGGGGTTTTTTGTTGTGGGGGGTTTTTTTTTTAAAAAAAAAAAAAAATTTTTTAAATTTTTTTTAAATTTTTTTTTTTTTTTTTAAAAAAAAAATTTTATGAAGGTACTTCAGGGCCAATGCGTTCAAAGAACTCAAGACGACACGAAAAGAAATCCCTGGCCAGAGTCTCGGGAAGTAGCGTAACGTATCCGGGACGAGATAAAACCCCGGATATATCCGCGACGCCAGTAAATAAGAAAGGACTAACTACGAGTCAGAGACAACAACTTGAAAAATTCAATGAAATGAAAAAGACAACAGCCGACGCCGACGGTAAGAGTTGTCATGACTTAATGATATCACTTAAGTACAAAAGCGGGTTTATGAAAGAATGGCTTCTTGTGCAAGTGGTTGCATCCTATAGCTGCTTTTTTTCGAGGGGCTGTTGGCCAGTATCATTTGCTGTTCAAACAGGTATCAACTATGTAATTGCTGACAGTATATTAAAACAGCCGAACTCATGATATGAAAACTGATCATGAAAACTAGAAGAACGAAAGAGAAGGTAATTGCAGGTACTGTTTAGGACGAAACCGATATGATTTAAAAATTATGGGTTTAATTTGACAGTAGCAGCATTGGCTGTTCACATAACTGTTGCGTCGAAAAGAACATGGCTTATGAGCACAAGCAGCATAATAGATCCAAGGGAAGCATTAAAATATACATGTTTACAAATACCGCCATGTTGATGTTCTCTAAATGTCAACCCTTCTTACGCCTCGTAAGACAGAAACAATTGAGTGTGTGTGTGTGTCTTATAAACAGAATTCGTTATTTTCAGGACCTTCCACGTCAAAGAAAAGCCAAGCAGGTGGCGGTGTGATATGGACTTTTGATGGACGCTGATGCTGTTTACGCATGCGCAGCGTTTTGTTTATGCATATAATGGCATACAACTATAATAAGTTCCACAGACAACTAGGTCAATCACACTTAGATCTCATTGGTCGCCGTGATTGGCCTACTATTTGGTAACCAATCAAATACAACCTTTGGCTATACTGGCTGGAAATTGCAGTCAGGTAAATTTCTCCTATTTTCTGGCTTCAAAATTTTATTTTTTAGGCATGACGGGAGACATGCCGGGGTCTCATCCAAATATCAAGCTAACATAAGTGCTCTTTTGGACGGACCTTGATAAAATTCTCATCAAATCAAATCAAATCAAAGTTCCACAGACTCTGGTATTTGCATACAGGGTACAATGTTGCAATATTTACGGAAGGATATACAAAAATGTATATATACAGTGTATTTTGTTTTTTATTTCATTATTCGCTTATTTATTTACCAAAAATATCATATTTAGCCATGCATTATAATCCAATGATTTCCGATTAAGGGACAAACTTAATTTATAAGACAATTTTTTTTGACAACTCTATATATATAGAGGTTACAAGAGCATATCCCTAAATTTGAAGCGTTGTATTTCCGAGCTTATTGTTCATCATTTCTGTTATAGACTAAGGCTTAGTTTCTCGCTGATCAATATCTGACTTTTTGCACATGTCTGCAAATTTGCATACCATGATGACAGTAGCATTAGTTTTAACGTTTATTGTTCTTATAGCATGTGGAATATAGTATTGTTGTAATAATAATAATAATAATAATAATAATAATAAGTAACTTTATTTTTGAAGGCAACATGCTAAGAGTACAAAATACATTATACAACTTATTTCCAGTACGGCCTTCAATTAAAAAATGAATTCTTTAATCATTTATACAATACATATATATTTGTGTCTCTGAATATCCTAGACTGACTCCAATAATATTGTAATTATGTACCCTGTAAACAATACCACAAAAAGAGAGACATTTGTAACCAAGACAACGTTATTGTTACAAGTAAAATGTTGATGCCTGAGCATCAAGTCGCCGCAAAGTATGTAAGATATGAGAACATAGTTTGCATGACTGGGGAGCAGTATGTTTGTGACACTATGAAATGAATCAATAATTTGATGCAAGTGTACATTCTTACTTTTTTCATTTGCTTTTGTTCAACCTACGCTAGTTTAGTTCTGAAATTTCGCAGCCTTCAAGTACCGCTTACACTGTTACAAAAAAAATCACACCTGACTCATTCGTTGTTTTTTTTTTCAATTTTGAATATAAATGAATACATGTATATTCTTAATACGTAACACTAAAATCAATAAGTTATTGTTTCAAAATTCTTTGCATAATCACACAGTGGCGGAGATAACTGTAGCTTCTCATATTGACTATGATTATCTACCTCATATTTTTTTGGTAACAAGGGAGAGTAATCGTACAGGATTCTTTACTTGAAAACGAATTACTGAACGTAGTTTTAACTGAACATTTCCAACTTGTATATATACTCAATAGAACGTTTTATCAAATGTAGATAATGTATTTCTATAGGCTGAAAGTTATGAATGAAGTTCGATAATCTCATTGGTTGAGTGGCCAGTATGACGTCATGGTGAACGAATCACATTATTTTAAAACATTATCATTGATTACATTAAATGTTTTCCCCAATTTATTCATTGTTTCAAGTATTACATATTTGTCAAGTTTATTAAAAAATATATGTCATCATTGTTACTCCAAGCGAAAATCAAACCACGGTATTGAATGAATGCAAATACAATAATATGTATTTATCATCACTGGGTTATTTAACAAAATAAAAGGTATCCATATATAAAAGCTGATTTGTCGTATTTATAACTGTTTATATCCATCCTCATCTGTTCAGACCGGACCACGTTGCTTCTGTTCTCGCTGTCATAAGAGAGTTGTAGCGATGTACCGGCAGCAGACGATAAAAAGCAAGTCGTGTGGTAGTTGTACGTGATTAGGTCTCATCCACAAATACAAGCTAACGTAGTTGCTCTTATAGACGGACCTTTATAAAACTTGCTTCTAATCAAAGTTGCACATGACACCATAAAGAAAGTCCTAACTAATGCAATGAGCAGACGATGTAGTAGAAGAGAATCATCTCTGCTATAGCTACACTACTGACAAAGCTATTGCTAAGTCACTCAGAATAAAGCTGATATTTGATTCTTTTATTTTCCACTGTATTTTCCTGCATTTGTACATCATCCACAGTGCTATTGCTTGACACCATGCTTCCAAAATACATATATAAATAAGCACAGCATCTATTATTTCTACAAGCACTGTACAGTAGTGTTTCAGATCGATGACACAACCCGGGATTACAACCTAAATCAGTCAAAATCACTTCGTAAAAAACTTCTAGCTACAGAAAGGGAGAGGTATAGAAGCAACACCAGTTCGTAGACCTGCATGAAATGAATATAGAGCACACGTATAAAAACGTTAAAAAACATTTGTTCAAAAACGTTTTCAGAATTTACCCTTTTTAAACCTGATTCACCTCAACACAGAAATATTATACTCAAGTCGAAGATGAGGGGGCATCTTACAAGACCTAGTAAATGTGCTTTAATCCTTAAACACCTACATTGTTGATTGGTTAATTAAAAAAAATGTAACCTCTTCTTAAAACAGTGTATTATGCATATGCTGCCAAAAACGGTTGCTTTTCCTTTACTTCATAGAATTACCTTCACTGAGCACGAGACACATACTGCAGATGCCTTTTGGCTGTCTGCAGTATTTATAACGCACCCAATGTGAAACCTTTCTTTGCATCTGCAGCAATTCACTATTGAGACTTTTAATGGCATCCTACAACAACCACACAGAAGAACCTCTTTATTTTTTTTTTTACTTTTTCCTGGTCATTACCTTCTTATATGTGGGAAGAGTTCCATTTTGTTCTTGCTGAAACATTTGAGAAGATGCCCCATCATCTTCGGCTGATCCATTGATCTTCGTGAAAGCAAACAGTCGTTGCATTTGCAATTAAACCGCAATCATAATAACTTGCTTGTTGGAGGCATTCCACAAACGCGATAATAATATTTCTGTGTTGTGGGTAAAGTATGATCGCTGATATTGTAACTTTAATTCTGTAGAAAAGTTATATCCTAGAAATGCATGGGAAATAAGTGTATTACTTGGTGTGATTGATACACACAAAGCCGGGAAATAAGTAGGCTTTGTAGAGACACCCAGGAAAGAAGTAGACAGCATGGAAATAAGTGTATTACCTCATGCCGGGAAAGAAGTAGACAACATGGGAAATAACTGTATTACCTCATGCCAGGAAAGAAGTAGACAACATGGGAAATAAGTGTATTACCTCATGCCATTGGTACAGACAACCGGGAAATATGTTATTAATATGATTATGGAGTTATTAATGATATCAATGATATAAGAGTATTAAACAAGCCACATATACTGTCGCAAATTGACTCTACCTGTGTAACCCTTTTGATTGTCTCATGTCCTGGTAAAAGGTCCATTTCTTTTCACGCACGCGACTTTTGAGTAAATAACACAAAACACTTTCATGAAGCATTGGATTAAATACAATAAATACAATGAAAAAACGCCCAGGGCAGTTTTAAGTATTGACGTTTATACACACTGAAATTCTTTGAGGAAATGGATGGTAAAACTTGTTGAAGGTAAATATTTTTTTTTCATTTATTTATCTATTTATCTTGTTATTACTAAAAAGAAATCATCATAACCTGTTATTTAAGATATGTTGAAATACTCGAATCAGCAAGGCGACGTATACTACATTATAGACATCTGGACATTGGCTGATGGGATGCCGCTGTCCGACTTAGCCGCCTTGGGTCCGGGGTTCGATGACCATCAGTGCTAAAGTAGTTGTAGTGGCCTTAGGCAAGACACAGTTAATCTCTTTCTCTCTTTCTCTCTCTCTCTCTCTCTCTCTCTCGAGATTGATTCTATTTGGTGTGAGTCTCGAGAGATAATAATATTAGCTGATAAGTTGTAAGAACTTGTTTTGCAATCGGAAGTAAATGAATAAATATGTATAAAAATGTGACTGGGAAAATGGGCCCAAATGGAAAAAAAATGTTAAACATGTTTGCTAAATATGCGAAGACAGTTAACTATGAATGGATCATGTCAAGTGAATCTACCAATTAAAGTTATGATCAGATTATTGTTTTCAGATAACACCCTTACACTTAACCGATTTAGAAACGCAAAGATTTCCCCTGTTGAACATTTTATTTGAATGACGCTATTGTTTTTATTTATATTTAAATCATTTTTCGCGATGAATTATTGAAACTTTTACAAGAACTCAATTTTATATTGCTTTTGTTGTGTATGAATTTTGAATAAATTTGAAACACGACAACACTGTTAAAATAAATATTTTGCCACTTTTGCGTTACTAAACGTGTTGAGTGTATGACGTTGTAGATTTTCATGTGACATATTCACGTTTTTTTCTTGGAATTTCACCTGATACACGATTTGTTGTCAAGTATTTTGCTAGTTTTAATTTTGTTGACTTTTCTCAGCGGTTCAAAACATCCTTATTTTGATTGACTGTGTCCTAATTTTCACTTTTTCGAATGTGAAGGAATAAGTGTTTGCTATGGTAATATGCTCTATGATGAAGACTTGATGGAATCATTTTCATGCATATTTGGATGTCATTTTCAAGAAACATCTTCATTTAAGTGTTAACGTCTAGTTGAAATTTGGTAAAAATTTGTTGTTTGTCTTTTTGCATTTGTGCAAAAATGATGCTAATCTGGACCCATTTTCCAAATCACAGTCACAAATACAGATAAGCTTACTCATCTTTTGACCAACTTCTTTCAAAGAGAAAACGCAATTTTTTTTCCACATTTTTTCGTAGAAGATTTAATTCATCTACACAGACCAGATAAAACCATTATTTTTAGCTCAACTGTTAGAAGAATATGGAGAGCTATTACAATCACTTGTGCGTCGGCGTCGGCGGTGGCGTCGGCGTTGCAGCTTTGGTTAAAGTTTTGCCTGCTATGTACTATCATGCACATATCTCAATAACCACTTATGATATTGACTTGAAACTTTGTTCGTGTATTTAGGGGTGTCACTCGGTCAAGTCAGATAACTCTTATATAAATTTAATATAAATTATGGCCCTTGTTTGACTTTGAAAATTTGGTTACAATTTTGCATGCAAGGTACCATCATGTACATATCTCAATAGTAACCACTTATTTTAAAAAAAAAAAAAAAAAAAATTTTTTTTAAGAAATGTTTTGCAGTTGGTAAAAAAAGTCAAAATTTCATCAGCAAGATATTGACATGAAATTTGTTATTCTTATCGCTTGCAATAAAATGGTAATACACTGAAAACATTAGTATGCGCTTTTTCCTAGGAAAAAAAGTTATTAAAAAATTGTATTTTTCTATTGTTTATGTTTTAGCTCGAACGGGCTATTTTAGATTGTTCAGGCTATTTACCCGGATCGGGAGATGTGCTAAGCCTGATAAGCTGTTCTTACTTTCGATGATAGCTCCCATTCTACTCTTGAATATTCGTTTACACAAAGATAGCTATGTAAAAGTTTTGAAAAGTTAAAATCATCATTGTGTTTAAAGCGTATCAGTTTCCGCTTTGCCGAAACCGTACTTGTATGTCCACCTGTCCACGGGAAAGCGCAAAAATAGAATTACTTAAATCTTGCTTAGACCCGCTACTTATACACAGTAAAGTTCTGCGAATTGTTCATAATCAGTTTGTTCAGCGACACTGAAAGTATATAAATGCATTAATTACAAGTATTCGAACCTGTCGTCATATTCCAGCAATTCAGTGAGAAAATATTGCCATTCTTTAAATTTGGATAAGGCCATAATGGATCAAAGGAACGCCGATCACTGGATTTATAGAAAAAATGACAGATGATGATCAAACTGTACTATTTTGAAATCAATTGCAATGGTCCGAAATGCAAAATTCCTTTTCGCCAGCTGTATATAGGTTCAAAGAACATTTTTGTTATATTTTTGCTGGCTACAGATGTGATTGCATATGTTTATTATACATGTAATAAAAAGGAAATGCTAAACTTAGTATAATATATGTTTACAGTACAGAATATTCGTTTGTGAAACTCAGTACAACGGAGTGACGGTGATGGTCCACTCGGATGTCAACGGACGACACGGATATACAAGCTGGTTGTTTACACTAGTTGGGAAGACAGACTCAATTTCCACCGGTGAGTTAGTTTGAAATGACTGTACATTATGATAAAACAAGCCTGATCCATTTATCAGCGACACGGTCGTTAAGAAATTTATTTAACATCCATATGAACTGATTGTGTTGAAAACTGGTTGCAAATACAGACTGAGAGTGTTGTAGTGTAGGAAACGCAGGCTGGTTGGATGCACCTTACCGGTCAACGCAAGAAAACAAAGGTTTTTTGTCAATCCAATTGTTTGTTAGTGTCTGTAAAATATAATGCCGAAATTCATTTGTTCCAAAGTGTATGAAGTCGCTTGAAGTTTAAGAAAGCATCCGAATGGCCGTCATAATTAGGAAAATAGCAAAATATTACATTTATATTTTGTACATATTATTACAACCTTTTTTTAATTTTACTTCTACTTAAATGCCTTTAAAATGAATAAAATTACAATATGTTAGGACAAAGACACCAATGTCAAAAAACTCAAGGTCAAATTCACAAACTTTGAAAACTGGCCACTGAAGGTGTTTTTCTTCGATATATTCGTAATATGAAACATACATATGGCAAAAAAGTATCAACGTTAAAAGCAATATACATGACTACGGTAAAACTAGTATCAAAATTAAAAGCAATGTACATACCTACGGCAAAAGAGTATCAAAATTACAAGCAATGTACGTACGACAAAAAAGTATAAAAACTAAAACAATGTACGCACCTTCAGCAAAAGACTATAAAATCCAAAAGCAGTGAACGTACCTACAGCCAACAAGTATCAAAATAAAAAGCAAATGTTCATAACAAAGGTAAAAGAGTATCAAAACATAAAGCAATGTACGTACTAACGTCAAAAAAGTACAAAAACTAAAATCTTCGAGTCCACTTTCTCAGTAGCCTCTTTACCTTCCGCACCAATGTTAACAGCTGTCTGCCGTTTCGTCTCCCGGGCAGGTTCACTATCCGTTACCACTTGCGCTCCGGTCCCAGGGCACACTCGCTGTCTTGCTTTTTCGGTGACTATGCTTTTGAAGCTGCCACTCTTCCGGGTGTCTGCCATTTTCCGGACCGGAGATTATTGTCAGTCAAACATCTCCAACACTGTCGACTGTTGGTCCTTGTTCCAATAGTGTCCTTGTTACCCTAAGCTGCAGCTCAGTGGTCACCTGACGCCATCTACCACTCATGTAATGAAGCTGGCTTGCATATTGAGCTGTCTGCTACTCAGGTGTTATCAGGCTTTCCGAAAGTATCTGCTACTCAGGTTTTGGAACAGGGCTCCCTGCCTTGACTTCGTCGTGGGTTGGTTTTCAATTTTCGGTTTCTATTGTTTATGCTTGCACTGTCAGTGGCATGGCCCTGACTTTCCTCTTAGGAGTCATGATTTTAGCCTTGACTAGAAACAGCTCAAAGGCCTTCGAGTCCACTTTCCCGGTAGCCATTTCGCTATCCGAAACCATCTGCTACTCCGGTTTTGATACAGGGCTCGCTGCCTTGACTTCGCGATGGGATGGTTTTCAATTTTCGTTTTTCTATTGTTTATGCTTGAACTGTCGATGGCATGGCCCTGACTCTCCTCCTAGATGTCAGGATTTTAGCCCTGACTTTAGCTCTGATTTTAGCCCAGAGGTCAAAGGCCTTCGAGTCCACTTTCCTGGTAGTCACTTTACCGTCCGCACAAGTGTTTCAAGCTGTCTGCCGCTCCGTCTCCCGGGCAGATTGACTATCCGTTACCACTTGCGCTCAGGTCTCAGGACACTCGCTGTCTTGCCTTTTCAGTGGCTCTGCTTTTGAAGCTGCCACTCTTCCGGGTGTCTGCCATTTTCCGGACCGAAGATTATTGTCAGTCAAACATCTGTTCGCTTTTATGTCCAACACTGTCGACTGTTGGTCCTTGTTCCAATAGTATCATTGTTACCCTAAGTTGCAGCTCAGTGGTCACATGAAGCCATCTGCCATTCATATAATGAAGCTGGCTTTCATATTGAGCTGTCTGCTACTCAAGTGTTAGGTCAGACTCGCTATCCTGAGCCATCTGCTACTCAGGATTTTTGACAGGGCTTGTTGCCATTGGCCATCCACCACCCGTATTCAAGGACAGTGCTCGCTGCCTTGACTTCGCAGTGGTTTGGTTTTCAATTTTCGGTTTTCTATTGTTTATGCTTGAACTGTCGGTGGCATGGCTCTGGCTCTCCTCCTAGTAGTCATGGTTTTAGCCCTGAGTAGACAGAGTTCAAAGGCCTTTGAGTCCATTTCCCGGTAGCCACTTAACCGTCCACGCCATTGTTTCCAGCTGTCTGCCGCTCCGCTTCCAGGGTAGGTTGACTATCCTTTACCACTTGCGCTCAGATCCCAGGGCACACTCGCTGTCTTGCTTTTTCAGTTGCTTTGCTTTTGGAGCTGCCACTTTTCCGGGGGTCTGCCATTTCCAGGCTGGCGATTATTGTCAGTCCAGAATCTGTTGGCTTTTATGTCCAACACTGTCGACTATTGGTCCCTGGTCTAATAGTGTCCTTGTTACCCTAAAGCTGCAGCTCAGTGGTCACCTGAAGCCATCTGCCACTCATGTAATGAAGCTGGATTGCATATTGAGCTGTCTGCTACTCAGGTGTTAGGTCAGACTCGCTATCCGGAGCCATCTGCTATTCAGGTGTTGGGACAGGGCTTGCTGCCATGAGCCATCCATCGCCCGTGTTCAAGGACAGGGCTCGCTGGCTTGAATTCTCGGTGGGTTGGTTTTCAATTTTCGGTTTTCTATTGTTGATACTTGAACTGCCGGTGGCATTGCCCTGACTCTCATCCCAGGGTTCATGATTTAAGCCATGACTAGACGGAGGTCAGTGGCCGTCGAGTCCGCTTTCCCGGTAGCCACTTTACCTTCCCGGTAGCCACTTTACCGTCTGCCCTAAATCATCATTGTCTCTAGCTGTCTGCCGCTCCGGCTCCAGGGCAGGCTGACTATTCGTTACCACTTGCGCTCAGGTCCCAGGGCGGATCGCTATCTTGCTTTTTTGGTGGCTCTGCTTTTTGGGCTGCCCCGTCGTTTGGCAATGCTTTGCCCACCTGCTGGGATTACCATGGCCCGGTAGACGCGTTATCAATGCAGACCTTCCTCTTGGTGGAGACCAATCGGCTCATTCTCAGACTAAGGATTACAGTCAGTGACTGACGCCACGCCACCTCATGTGAGAAACAATCATATGCATATATTGAGGCCGTCGGTTGCTACTCAAGTGTAGGTCATTACCCGCTATCAAGCGTTTGGTACTCAGGCCTTTTTACCGCCAAAGCTGTTGCAATTAGGATTGAACCATCCCTGTCAAGTCCTTTGCCCGTGCCTTGAAAACGCGAGGGTCGATTTCCAATGTCCGGTTTATGAAATGTCCTGTGGCATCAGGGGTAAAAAAACCTGACTCTACATAATACAGCTGGTCAGCTTCACACAGGCAGAGCCAGCTGAGGCACAACATCATCCAGACTAGCGAGGACTCTGCATTGAACATTCTTTCTTACCCAAACCACCCACAAGAGTGATGGCCTGGTCGCGTGGCGCCCCAACACAAAATGACACACCCTGCCCAGCACTACCGGTAACTGGAGGCTGGAACCTGCATGTTTCATCATTATTGTGGTCTTCTTGAAAACCTGGTGTGCTTCTTTTGGGCAAGAGAAAGGTTCTACGGTCTTATCCGTGTTCCACATCATGGCCGGAGATACCTAGTGTCCGTCTCAGCATCTGTCCCTGGCCTTTAGGCCCAACAATAGCCGACTATAAGGACCTTAGACCTCAGATAGCTTGGGGTCTGGAACTTAACACCCTAAGGCCTGACCCTTGGCCCTCCCTTTAGCCCTGCCACGTCTGCTTATTGCAGTAGCTTTAAATACATACTACAAATGTATGCTAAGCTAACCAATATTAGATTCAATTCGCTATTCTACTGACCCATTGATCACATGTTTTAGGTGACAGTGTATTAACATAATTATGTCCCGTACAATATGGGACCAGTATTAGATTGGGTGGCGAGTCCACAAGCAACATTTGATGACAATTTTTACTTTTTGTATATTTTGTTAGAGATTTATTTAAGGAACAAAAATACCCATTAGATAGAGTTAAGGATCCCTATTAGAAATTTACATTTTAGTAACTTTTAATTAAAAGATTGTTTTCACTGTCTGCTGATATGAAAGTATTTAAGGAAGTTGAGTATTTTTGCGTTCAATAAAATTCTACTTTTACTTTTTCATTGGATATATATACAAACATCTTAACACTCTGAACCAAACGGCAAGATTATAAAACAACGTGTTGCTTTTGTCCAAAACTACATTTGGTTTCCAATCTATCTTGGTTGCGCAACCAAGAGAGGTAAAGGGAGTATCAAATTTGTACTTATGATAAAATAACTCTATCTTGGTTGGGCAACAAAGCAAGGTGTAGAAAGCTCATTTTATAGACTGTTCATGTCACCGATTTTAGACAAAAAACATCTGATGGGCTTATAGATTCATTTTAAGGAATATTCAGGCCGCTCTTTTTTGACAGAACATCTAGGTTTTAGCTAGTAGGTTTATTTGAAGGACTGACCAGACCATTCATTTTTGACAACACGACTTATAATGTGTTAGGTTAATTGTAAGGACTGTTCAGAAAAACTTTTTTTGAGAAAAAACGTCTCATAGAGAAGTAATTCCATTTTAAGGACTGTTCTGAACAATTAATTTTGACAAAAACTTATAAGGCAAGTACTATTTTACAAAACATATTTTTCTTTAAGGATGTTTAGGCCAATAATTTGTAACAAAAACATACTTTGTAACTAGTAATAGCTTTGGTGTACATGATCCTTAATTGGCCGTTGGTTACCTATCATGGAAAAATATTCATCTTCATCTTTGACAAGCAACTCTGTATAAATTTGTAAAGATTTCGTTTTGCATGTTTGTACAAGTGTGATAAGATCTGAAACTAGCAAGCTTTCAGGGTTAAGCACAGGTTGAGTGCCTTAGAGAAAGATAGCTAGTAGTAAGCATAAAAAAAATTGTGTGCACAAAAAATATTTGATGGTATTCAGTTCAGTCCTTATACACAAGTTTTGGTCTTTTGACTTTTTTGGTTAAAATTGAAGTGTATTTGTAGGTTTGTAACCTCAATCCTTGCTTTTGCTGGTTTTTTTTACCGTCTTGCCCTGAATCCCACCTCTGAATGTGCTTTATGGTAAGTCTGTCTTCAAGTTGGCTATGCCAAAGCAGACTTCCTAGGTTAGGCACAAATTTAGTTTCTTGATAGCTGGTGTTAAACTGACAACCAAGCAGACGTTCCAGTATAGTGATGGTCCAGTATGTAAAAGAGAAAGCAAGTGGTTGAGATTATATATAACAGACATATGACAACATCATTTCGTAGTTTCAGTAACAAAAGCATAAATGCCATTTGAATACTCATGTAAGGACACTTTAGGCCAATTACTTTTGACAAAAAAATCTCAAGGTGTAGAAGGTTCATTTTAAAGACTGGCCAGGTCACCTATTTTTGAGAAAAACATCTCATGGGTGTATAGATTCATTTTAAGGAATATTCAGGCCGCTCATTTTTGACAAAAACATCTAAATGATAGCTAGTAGGTTTTATTGAAGGACTGACCAGGCCATTCATTTTGGACAAAAACTTATAATGTATTAGGCTAATTGTATGTACTGTTGAGAAAAACGTTTTTCCAGAAAATGTTTCATAGAGTAGTATTTCCATTTTAAGGACTGTTCTGACCAATTATTTTTGAAAACAACTTATAAGGCAAGCACTATATACCAAGCAGACTAAAACTTAAAAGGTAAGTACTATATACTAAGCAGACGTTCTAGTAAAGTGATGAAATATTTTTTTATCAAAAACATTCTGTGTAACTAGTAATAGTTTTTGTGTACATGAGCCTTAAATGGCCTTTGGTTACTTATTATAGAAAAGTATTCATCTTCTTCTTTGACAAGCAACTGTGTTTAAATGTGTTAAGATTTCGTTTTGCATGTTTGTACAAGTGTGATAAGATCTGAAACTAGCAAGCTTTCAGGGTTAAGCACAAGTCGAGTGCCTTAGAGAAAGATAGCTAGTGGTTAGCATCATACAAACTGTGTGCACAAAAAATATTTGATGGTATTCAGTTCAGTCCTTATACACAAGTTTTGGTCTTTTGACTTTTTTGGTTAAAATTGAAGTGTATTTGTAGGTTTGTAACCTCAATCCTTGCTTTTGCTGGGTTTTTTTTTACCGTCTTGCCCTGAATACTCCCTCTGAATGTGCTTTATGGTAAGTCTGTCTTCAAGTTGGCTATGCCAAAGCAGACTTCCTAGGTTAGGCACAAATTTAGTTTGTTGATAGCTGGTGTTAAACTGACAACCAAGCAGACGTTCCAGTATAGTGATGGTCCAGTATGTAAAAGAGAAAGCAAGTGGTTGAGATTATATATAACAGACATATGACAACATCATTTCGTAGTTTCATTAACAAAAGCATGAATGCCATTTGAAATACTCATGTAAGGACACTTTAGGCCAATTACTTTTGACAAAAAAATCTCAAGGTGTAGAAGGTTCATTTTAAAGACTGGCCAGGTCACCTATTTTTGAGAAAAACATCTCATGGGTGTATAGATTCATTTTAAGGAATATCCAGGCCGCTCATTTTTGACAAAAACATCTAAATGATAGCTAGTAGGTTTTATTGAAGGACTGACCAGGCCATTCATTTTGGACAAAAACTTATAATGTATTAGGCTAATTGTATGTACTGTTGAGAAAAACGTTTTTCCAGAAAATGTTTCATAGAGTAGTATTTCCATTTTAAGGACTGTTCTGACCAATTATTTTTGAAAACAACTTATAAGGCAAGCACTATATACCAAGCAGACTAAAACTTATACTTAAAAGGCAAGTACTATATACTAAGCAGACGTTCTAGTAAAGTGATGAAATATTTTTTTATCAAAAACATACTATGTAACTAGTAATAGGTTTTGTGTACATGAGCCTTAACTGGCCTTTGGTTACTTATTATAGAAAAGTATTCATCTTCATCTTTGACAAGCAACACTGTTTAAATTTGTTTAGATTTCGTTTTTCATTTTTGTACAAGTGTGATAAGATCTGAAACTAGCAAGCTTTCAGGGTTAAGCACAAGTCGAGTGCCTTAGAGAAAGATAGCTAGTGGTTAGCATCATAAAAACTGTGTGCGCAAAAAATATTTGATGGTATTCAGTTCAGTCCTTATACACAAGTTTTGGTCTTTTGACTTTTTTGGTTAAAATTGAAGTGTATTTGTAGGTTTGTAATCTCAATCCTTGCTTTTGCTGTTTTTTTTTTACCGTCTTGCCCTGAATACTCCCTCTGAATGTGCTTTATGGTAAATCTGTCTTCAAGTTGGCTATGCCAAAGCAGACTTCCTAGGTTAGGCACAAATTTAGTTTCTTGATAGCTGGTGATAAACTGAGATATACCAAGCAGACGTTCCAGTATAGTGATGGTCCAGTATGTAAAAGAGAAAGCAAGTGGTTGAGATTATATATAAAAGACATATGACAACATCATTTCGTAGTTTCAGTAACAAAAGCATGAATGCCATTTGAATACTCATGTAAGGACACTTTAGGCCAATTACTTTTGACAAAAAAATCTCAAGGTGTAGAAGGTTCATTTTAAAGACTGGCCAGGTCACCTATTTTTGAGAAAAACATCTCATAGGTGTATAGATTCATTTTAAGGAATATTCAGGCCGCTCATTTTTGACAAAAACATCTAAATGATAGCTAGTAGGTTTTGTTGAAGGACTGACCAGGCCATTCATTTTTGACAAAGACTTATAATGTATTAGGCTAATTTTATGTACAGTTGAGAAAAAACGTTTTTCCAGAAAATGTCTCATAGAGTAGTATTTCCATTTTAAGGACTGTTCTGACCAATTATTTTTGACAAAAACTTATAAGGCAAACACTATATACCAAGCAGACAAAAACATTAACTTAAAAGGTAAGTACTATATACCAAGCAGACGTTCTAGTAAAGTGATGAAATATTTTTTTATCAAAAACGTACTGTGTAACTAGTAATATTTTGTGTACATGAGCCTTAAACGGCCTACGGTTACTTATTATAGAAAAGTATTCATCTTCATCTTTGACAAGCAACACTGTTTAAATGTGTTTAGATTTCGTTTTGCATGTTTGTACAAGTGTGATAAGATCTGAAACTAGCAAGCTTTCAGGGTTAAGCACAAGTCGAGTGCCTTAGAGAAAGATAGCTAGTGGTTAGCATCATAAAAACTGTGTGCACAAAACATATTTGATGGTATTCAGGTCAGTCCTTATACACACGTTTTGGTCTTTTGACTTTTTTGGTTAAAATTAAAGTGTATTTGTAGGTTTGTAATCTCAATCCTTGCTTTTGCTGGTTTTTTTAACTGTCTTCCCCTGAATACTCCCTCTGAATGTGCTTTATGGTAAGTCTGTCTTCAAGTTGGCTATGCCAAAGCAGACTTCCTAGGTTAGGCACAAATTTAGTTTCTTGATAGCTGGTGATAAACTGAGATATACCAAGCAGACGTTCCAGTATAGTGATGGTCCAGTATGTAAAAGAGAAAGCAAGTGGTTGAGATTATATATAACAGACATATGACAACATCATTTCGTAGTTTCAGTAACAAAAGCATGAATGCCATTTGAATACTCATGTAAGGACACTTTAGGCCAATTACTTTTGACAAAAAAATCTCAAGGTGTAGAAGGTTCATTTTAAAGACTGGCCAGGTCACCTATTTTTGAGAAAAACATCTCATGGGTGTATAGATTCATTTTAAGGAATATTCAGGCCGCTCGTTTTTGACAAAACATCTAAATGATAGCTAGTAGGTTTTGTTGAAAGACTGACCAGGCCATTCATTTTTGACAAAGACTGATAATGTATTAGGCTAATTATGTACTGTTGAGAAAAACGTTTTTTCCAGAAAATGTTTCATAGAGTAGTATTTCAATTTAAAGGACTGTTCTGACCAATTATTTTTGACAAAAACTTATAAGGCAAGAACTATATACCGCAGACTAAAACTTAATAGCAAGTTCTATATACTAAGCAGATGTTCTAGGACAATGATGAATATTTTATCAAAAACATACTGTGTAACTGGTAATAGCTTTTGTGTACATGAGCCTTAAATTGGCCTTTGGTTACTTATTATAGAAAAGTATTCATCTTCATCTTTGACAAGCAACTCTGTTTAAATTTGTTAAGATTTCGTTTTGCATTTTTGTACAAGTGTGATAAGATCTGAAACTAGCAAGCTTTCAGGGTTAAGCACAAGTCGAGTGCCTTAGAGAAAGATAGCTAGTGGTTAGCATCATAAAAACTGTGTGCACAAAAAATATTTGATGGTATTCAGGTCAGTCCTTATACACAAGTTTTGGTCTTTTGACTTTTTTGGTTAAAATGGAAGTGTATTTGTAGGTTTGTAATCTCAATCCTTGCTTTTGCTGTTTTTTTAGTGTCTTCCCCTGAATACTCCCTCTGAATGTGCTTTATGGTAAGTCTGTCTTCAAGTTGGCTATGCCAAAGCAGACTTCCTAGGTTAGGCACAAATTTAGTTTCTTGGTAGCTGGTGTTAAACTGAGATATACCAAGCAGACTTTCCAGTATAGTGATGGTCCAGTATGTAAAAGAGAAAGCAAGTGGTTGAGATTATATATAAAAGACATATGACAACATCATTTCGTAGTTTCAGTAACAAAAGCATAAATGCCATTTGAATACTCATGTAAGGACACTTTAGGCCAATCATTTTTGACAAAAAATTCTCAAGGTGTAGAAGGTTCATTTTAAAGACTGGCCAGGTCACCTATTTTTGAGAAAAACATCTCATGGGTGTATAGATTCATTTTAAGGAATATTCAGGCCGCTCATTTTTGACAAAAACATCTAAATGATAGCTAGTAGGTTTTGTTGAAGGACTGACCAGGCCATTCATTTTGGACAAAGACTTATAATGTATTAGGCTAATTGTATGTACTGTTGAGAAAAACGTTTTTCTCAAAGAAACGTCTCATAGAGTAGTATATTCCATTTTAAGGACTGTTCTGAACAATTATTTTTGACAAACACTTATAAGGCAAGTACTATATTCCAAGCAGACAAAAACTTAAAAGGATTGTTCTACTTAAGCAGATGTTCTAGAAATGCTGAAATATTTTTTAACAAAAACGTACTGTGTAACTAGTAATAGTTTTTGTGTACATGAGCCTTAAATGGCCTTTGGTTACTTATTATAGAAAATATTCATCTTCTTCTTTGACAAGCAACACTGTTTAAATTTGTTTAGATTTCGTTTTGCATGTTTGTACAAGTGTGATAAGATCTGAAACTAGCAAGATTTCAGGGTTAAGCACAAGTCGAGTGCCTTAGAGAAAGATAGCTAGTGGTTAGCATCATAAAAACTGTGTGCACAAAAAATATTTGATGGTATTTAGTTCAGTCCTTATACACAAGTTTTGGTCTTTTGACTTTTTTGGTTAAAATGGAAGTGTATTTGTAGGTTTGTAATCTCAATCCTTGCTTTTGCTGGTTTTTTTACCGTCTTCCCCTGAATACTCCCTCTGAATGTGCTTTATGGTAAGTCTGTCTTCAAGTTGGCTATGCCAAAGCAGACTTCCTAGGTTAGGCACAAATTTAGTTTCTTGGTAGCTGGTGTTAAACTGACATATACCAAGCAGACGTTCCAGTATAGTGATGGTCCAGTATGTAAAAGAGAAAGCAAGTGGTTGAGATTATATATAACAGACATATATACAACATCATTTCGTAGTTTCAGTAACAAAAGCATAAATGCCATTTGAAATACCCATGTAAGGACACTTTAGGCCAATCATTTTTGACAAAAACTTCTCAAGGTGTAGAAGCTTCATTTTAAAGACTGGCCAGGTCACCTATTTTTGAGAAAAACATCTCATGGGTTTATAGATTCATTTTAAGGAATATTCAGGCCGCTCATTTTTGACAAAAACATCTAAATGATAGCTAGTAGGTTGTTTTGAAGGACTGACCAGACCATTCATTTTTGACAAAAACTTATAATGTATAAGGCTAATTGTCTGTACTGTTGAGAAAAACGTTTTTCTGAGAAAAAGTCTCATAGAGTAGTATTTCCATTTTAAGGACTGTTCTTAACAATTATTTTTGACAAACAACTTATAAGGCAAGTACTATATACCAAGCAGACTAAAACTTTAAAAGGCAAGTTCTATATACTAAGCAGATGTTCTAGGCCAATGAATTTTTTTATCAAAAACATACTGTGTAACTAGTAATAGCTTTTGTGTACATGAGCCTTAATTGGCCTTTGGTTACTTATTATAGAAAAGATTCATCTTCATCTTTGACAAGCAACACTGTTTAAATTTGTTTAGATTTCGTTTTGCATTTTTGTACAAGTGTGATAAGATCTGAAACTAGCAAGCTTTCAGGGTTAAGCACAAGTCGAGTGCCTTAGAGAAAGATAGCTAGTGGTTAGCATCATAAAAACTGTGTGCACAAAAAATATTTGATGGTATTTAGTTCAGTCCTTATACACAAGTTTTGGTCTTTTGACTTTTTGTGTTAAAATGGAAGTGTATTTGTAGGTTTGTAATCTCAATCCTTGCTTTTGCTGTTTTTTTTTACCGTCTTCCCCTGAATACTCCCTCTGAATGTGCTTTATGGTAAGTCTGTCTTCAAGTTGGCTATGCCAAAGCAGACTTCCTAGGTTAGGCACAAATTTAGTTTCTTGGTAGCTGGTGTTAAACTGAGATATACCAAGCAGATTTCCAGTATAGTGATGGTCCAGTATGTAAAAGAGAAAGCAAGTGGTTGAGATTATATATAAAAGACATATACCAACATCATTTCGTAGTTTCAGTAACAAAAGCATAAATGCCATTTGAATACCCATGTAAGGACACTTTAGGCCAATCACTTTTGACAAAAAATCTCAAGGTGTGGAAGCTTCATTTTAAAGACTGGCCAGGTCAGCTATTTTTGAGAAAAACATCTCATGGGTTTATAGATTCATTTTAAGGAATATTCAGGCCGCTCATTTTTGACAAAAACATCTAAATGATAGCTAGTAGGTTGTTTTGAAGGACTGACCAGACCATTTATTTTCGACAAAGACTTATAATGTATAAGGCTAATTGTATGTACGGTTGAGAAAAACGATTTTTTCAGAAAAAATGTCTCATAGAGTAGTATATTCCATTTTAAAGACTGTTCTGAACAATTATTTTTGAAAAAACTTATAAGGCAAGTACTATTTAACAAGAACATAATTGTTCTTTAAAGGATGTATTAAAGCAGGCTCTAGTAAAGTAAACTATTTTTTTATCAAAAACATACTGTGTAACTAGTAATAGCTTTTGTGTACATGAGCCTTAATTGGCCTTTGGTTACTTATATAGAAAAGTATTCATCTTCATCTTTGACAAGCAACTCTGTTTAAATTTGTTTAGATTTCGTTTTTCATTTTTGTACAAGTGTGATAAGATCTGAAACTAGCAAGCTTTCAGGGTTAAGCACAAGTCGAGTGCCTTAGAGAAAGATAGCTAGTGATTAGCATCATAAAAACTGTGTGCACAAAAAATACTTGATGGTATTCAGTTCAGTCCTTATACACAAGTTTTGGTCTTTTGACTTTTTTGGTTAAATTTGAAGTGTATTTGTAGGTTTGTAATCTCAATCCTTGCTTTTGCTGGGTTTTTTCTACCGTCTTCCCCTGAATACTCCCTCTGAATGTGCTTTATGGTAAGTCTGTCTTCAAGTTGGCTATGCCAAAGCAGACTTCCTAGGTTAGGCACAAAATTTAATTTATTGGTAGCTGGTGTTAAACTGAGATATACCAAGCAGACTTTCCAGTATAGTGATGGTCCATTAAAGAGAAAGCAAGTGGTTGAGATTATATATTATAGCCATATGCCAACATAATTTCGTAGTTTCAGTAACAAAAGTTGAAATGCCATTTGAATACTCTTGTAAGGACACTTTAGGCCACTCATTTTAAACAAAAGCTTTCTCAAATGGCTGAAGGGTCATTTGGAGGACTTTTCAGGCCTTCATTTTTGACAAAAACTTCTCAAGGACTAGAATGTTCATTTTAAAGACTGTTCAGATCAGTCATTTTTTACAAAAACATCTGATTGGCTGATAGATTCATTTAAGGGAATATTCAGGCTACTCATTTTTGACAAAAACATCTAAATGTTAGCTAGTAGGTTTATTTGAAGGACTGACAAGACCATTCAGTTTTGACAAAGACTTCCCATGATATATAATGTTAATCCACATCTTGAAAGTCTCCAAAGCAGATAATAACTGATCGAGACTTGCCTCGCATGGGCGTTCCGAGTCAGTACGCTCATTGGATATCTTTTTGCAGTTATATTTGCTGGTTGCAAAGACTGAAGTTGCCCATTCATATCATGATATTTTGTACCAAGTTTGTTTGAGGACGAATCATTTTGAACAAAGTCACCACTTTATTAATCGTTGCAAGCATTTTAAATTCCCCTGTAGACACATTTCTAATATGTACTATAGTTCGCCAAAAGTGCCATTACTTGAATGCCATTGCCTCCTTTCTCCATGGCTTTCAGTTGGTAAAAACAATCATTGACGTGTGCAAAAAAACAATCATTGACGTGTGCAAAACTCAATCATTGTCCACGTCAACCACCGACACCATTTGTACCACGATACTTAGCCATATCCCGATACAAATTTATCATTGACATCCGTTTTTGTTTTAATTGTTTGAACCATTACCACTACAACTTATCATAATTATGTGTCAGCCCGGTTAGCTCAACAGGTATAGCATGAGACTTGTAATCTCAGGGTTGTGGGTTCGATTCCCGTGACTGACCAACTAAAATTACTAACAGTCTTTCGGATGAGACCTAAAACCGAAGCCCCACCATGTATGGGTGCTATACACTTGGCATTAAAAGAGCCAGGGGTGTTTCTGGAATTGGGACGCATTCTGTATCTTGCACTTTCCTCCGAAAACCTAAAATAACTAACCTCTTCTGGGGGCGTTGGTCATATGGATTATCCGGTACTCATTATGATTATATAATGTTTTAATGTAATTACCTTTAAACAGATGTAAATAGGAGACGTATTATGTAGCAAAATTATTAAACTTTTCTTTAAATTTCGACAGACATCTTGAGCGCCATCCTGTTTTTCCATGGCAACAGCATAGCTTTGCTTAAAAGAGCAACATATTTGAAGAGTTAACATTACTTTAAGTTTTGATAGTTTTACTATTGATATGTAATGAAAGGAGGGAAAAGCAAATTGGACTCTACATCTGAAAATTGTGTTATTTAATTAACTTTAAAGCAACTTGAAAAAAAGGTAAAAATAAAACTGATTTAGTGAAAATATGCACGAAAATATTAGAGTAGTTGCAAAAAATGTAATATTTAGCTTCTTTCTTAATGTTTACGGTCATCTGCATATCTCCAGCGCAAGAACGTATCTTAGTTTAACAGAGCAACAGATTTGAAGAGTAAACATTATAGTCAATTTGTTTTTCATAACTGTTAAAAAGTTTTTATATTGCGGATGTATTATGAAGAAAACATCTAGTTAGATATTCATTTTTTGCCAAATTTGACCTTGAATATGACCTTCATCTGTACGTTTTAGAATAAACGTATGTAATTAGTTTTTAAACGACTTATGGAAAACTAAAAATGAAATAGATTTGGTGAAAAAGAGTGCAAAATTACTGGATTAATTAGAAAAATTGTAATCATTAGCTATTCTCTTTATTATGGCAGCCATCTTGTATGCCATCTTAAATTTCAAGCGACTCCAACTACTTTGGAATAAAGTTTCATATGCTAGAGACCCTAAAAAACACTTTAATAGAAACAAGTCATTGTTTACTGACGTAGACCGGTTGATTCCCTATATAAGCTATATAGTCGCTATTTTGTTAAATGCATGTTCGGCTAGGCTTTAATATTTTAATCAGAAATTTTGTTTTTACTTGAAGTTTAATCAGACTTTAAAAACGTATTTTGACATCTATGTATGGATTACGTTGGTCGTAAAGGCAGAGTTACTTGCCGCCAGCAGGGTATCTGATGGATGACCCACTTCTATGATACTCTTTGGTTACTTTGTGTTTGATTGTTATCTACATGTTTAATCGTACATTATGCAAATACATATATAGATTATTTCTAACGTAATCATAATTTAAAAGGAAATGCTTACAGGTACAACATAGTTGCTTTGAAAAACTTTCTACAGAATCACAGTGCTCATTCAGGCGATTGCCAGCTTAGACACCGATGTGCAGCCTGTCCATGGTCTACACTGTAAGCGAAGTCAGGGTCATTTGCCGCCATAGAAATAATAGATATATCAATTCTAAATTTGTGTTGGCTGATTATGAATTACACACGTCGAAAAGGCAAACTTAACATGTCGCATCCAGTGTATCAGATGATTACACCTGGTTCACATTGGTCGTAAAGGCAGAATCACTTGCCACCAACATGGTAAATGTTGGATGACCACTTCTTGGCTGGATACAGAGTAGTTAAAACATACAAGTTTCACGTGGATTCTATTTTGATGATAATGGTTCACATTGGTCGTAAAGGCAGGATCGCATGCCGCAATATGGTAAATGTTGAATGACCACTTCTTGGCTAAAAACAGAGTTGTTTAAACTTGTCAGATTTAAATCGATTGTATTTGGATGGTTGCGGTTCACATTGGTCGTGAAGGCAGAATCACTTGCCGCCAGCAGGGTAAATGTTGGATGACCACTTTTACAATATTATTAGCTTGATTCTTTTTTAATTGTTTATAGTCCCGACCGACCGTGGGATTTCTCCCCTGGTGACACTCGCCAAAAATGTCCCGACTATATCCTATAAAATCTTATACCCCATATATCCTATATACTTGACTGAACATTATGTAAATAACATGTACTAGAAGTTTATTTTTGACATACATTATATATTTTTATGTCAAACAATATATGTTTACAGGCACAGAATATTTATTTTGCAAAACTTCCAACAGAATGAAGATCTAATTCTGCCAATTATCCCATCACGACACAGATGTGCAGCCTGATTATGGTCAACACTGGAAGCGAGGCCAGGGTCAGTTTCCGCCGTAAAATGCTTTAATATACATATTTATGTTATATGCTTGTATAGGCTGATTTTGAATAACAGTGGTCGAAAACGCAGATAGATTTCCCGTCGACAGACTTACTGTTCCACGATAAGATCAAGCTGATCATGCTCTTCAGTGGAAACCTCAACACCAGCAGGTTAGTAAAAGCTCACATGGCTTACTTCAATTAAAAACCCACCATTGCTTTCCAGTGACACGGATATGCAAAGCTGATAATGGTCTACACTGCTGTGAATAAGGTTTGCTTATTAATAAATGACTACTTCTATACATATTGCTTCCTGCAGGTTCGAGGTTGTATATATTTTAAACATAATTTGTATAAGCCAAAAAAAGATGAAGTGCTATTTCTGACAATGATATTAAATAAACAACTACCAAGTATGAAAAGAACGAACCGTTATTTTTGTGGCTGTGTAAACGTTCGCCTGTAAATTCATGCTTAAATCGGACTTTCTATCAAACATATTTTTCACTTCTAACTACATGACTGTATAGTTGTTATATATGACACGAAAATGTATTAAAACCATTTTTAAAATAAAAAGGAGTTGCTGTTATAACAGAAATATAGGTTACAGGTACAAAATATTGGTTATAATATGAAAGCGACAAGATGGTACTGAATCAGCAGATCCCCCTGACGACACAGATGTGCAAGCTGAACATGGAGACTTGTCTGATTCAAACTTCTCCATTCTACACATAAAGAGTGACATATTTGTAAGTACATATTGCATGTTTACATTTGAGTATTTAACTGATAACAATATGACGGTGCTAATTGAGACGAATGTCATCTGACAACTGATCAATATGCAAATTCATCATGATCTATGTTGGTCCAGAAATATGACTCACTTGTTGCCAGCAGGTGTCGAGTCTTGTGATCATGTCTCTTTATGTGAGAAAGTTAACAGTTTCTTATGTAGGATAGGGATCTAGTACTGGTTCTCCCCAGGAACGATGATTAGGTAATCTGCCCACCTGTAAATAAGACCGAAATATAGTTGAAACGTACAACAAAAACAACTTGTATGTTAGCTTTTACTTTTTTGTTATGGTCAAATGAAAGGTAATGATATTCGTTTTAGCTGTGTTAATTGTCTGATAAATCACTATTTGGAGTTCTGATGCGCAGTAATAAAACAGGAAGGCCATCCTCTCGACTATTCATACATTTTAATCGGAGTTTTTCTGTAGTTTGTTTGATATTTCAAAGTCTTTTTATTTCAAAGAAACTGAAAAAACACCTGTCTAGTCTAGAATGAAATGGTTGTACTATAATACAAATTGCTTTAAATTTTACAACAGGCTAATGGTGCTGATTCAGCTGACTGTCCCAGGCAACACAGATATTCATATTGATCATGATCTATACTGCCCTTGAAGGAAGACAAATGTTGTTAATAAGGTAAGGTTACTTCTTTGCTGACTGCAGGTTAGACTATGTATTTATGTTATTCGGACTTTCTATCAAAATTGTTCAGGGGGGAGATTAAGAGCGACTCTAATTACAAGTAAAGGGTTGTAGCATTCGATTGATGACACGAATTACAAAATGTTGGTATATTACACAAAACCATTTTTAAAATAAAAAGGAGTTGCTGTTATAACAGAAATATAAGTTACAGATACAAACTATTGATTATGATTTGAAAGCTACAAGATGGTACTGAATCAACAGATTTCCCCCCTGATGACACAGATGTGCAAGCTGAATATGGAGTCTTGCCTGATTAAACTTCTCAATTCTACACATAAAGAGAAACATATTTGTAAGTACATATTGCATGTTTAAATTTGAGTTTTTAAGTAATAACAATATGACGGTGCTAACTGAGACGACTGTCATCTGACAACACGGAGCAATGAAAAATCATATTTGTCCACTGGCATACCCTTAATCATTGCTTATATAACTTATAACAGTATGACAGTGCTAATTGAGACGATCGTCATCTGACCACAATGAGCAATTTGCAAGTTGAAACGTACAATAACAATAATAACTTGCTGCCAGTGTTCCGGCTTTTACTGATTATTTAAGTCGAAAGAAAAGTTCATACTGTTTCGGAAAAAATATCCGTTTTAACTGTGTTCATTGCAAAATAAACCACGATTTTGAGTTCTGATGCGCAGTAATGAATCAGGCTCGACTATGCATTTACATCGGATTTTCTGTAAATATAATTCAAAGCCTTTTTAGTTAATTGAAAATGAAGTAACACCTGTCTAGAATGAAAAGGTTGTATTGTAATTTTAAATAATGCTAACTGCTTGTATATTTTACAACAGAGTAATGGTGCTGATTCAGCTGATTGTCCCTGACAACACAGATATTCATATTGATCATGATCTACACTGACCTTGAAGGAAGATAGATGTTTGTTAGTAAGGTAAGGTCACTTCTTTGCTGACTACATGTTTAACTATATATTCATAGTATTTGGACTTTCTTGTAATGATTGAATTTCGAAGCCAGAACAATTTATCAGTAATTTACAAGGATAATGGTTCTTATAGTCCTGGAGAATGTAAAGAGCGAACTGTAAGTTAGATGGAGTGTGCCATTTAAGAAGACTGCAAGCTCATAAACTGACAGAAGTTGAAAACGAAAGAATGCATTTATTGCCAGATATGTTCTGATGCGCAGTAATAAATCAGGAAGGCCATCTTCTCGACTATTCATACACTTCAGTCGGATTTTCTGTAGTTTGTTTATATTTCAAAGTATTTTTGTTACAAAGAAAATGAAATAACAACTGTCTAGAATGAAATGGTTGTACTGTTATTACAAATTGCTCCAAATTTAACAACAGAGTAATGGTGCTGATTCAGCTGACTGTCCCTGACAACACAGATATTCATAGTGATCATGATCTACACTGACCTTGAAGGAAGATAAATGTTATTAGAAAGGTAAGGTTAATTCTTTGCTGACTGCAGGTTAGACTATATATTTATGTTATTCGGATTTTCTATCAAAATTGTTCATTTGTAATTACAAGTATAGTTGGTATATATGACACGAACGAAAAAAATATCAAAACCATTTTTGAAATAAAAAGGAGTTGCTGTTATAACAGAAATATAAGTTACAGATACAAACCATTGATTATGATATGAAAGCTATAAAATGGTACTGAATCAGCAGATCCCCCCCCCCCGGACGACACAGATGTGCAAGCTGAACATGGAGTGCTGTCTGGTTTAAACATCCATTCTACACGTAGTGAAAAACATATTTGTACTGCATATTATTCATTTGCTTATTTAACTTATTTAACACTACGACAGTGCTAATTGAGACGACTGTCATCTGACATCACTGAGCAATGTGCAAATTGATCGTGATCTAAATTTGTCGATAAAGAAGAAACACTTTCTGCCAGCTGGCTTCGAGCCCTGTGACCATGTCTCTTTATATAAGAAAGTTAACAGTTTCTTATGTAGGAAAGGGATCTAGTACTGTATCTATCAGGCAGTCTGCCCACCTGTAATTATGACCAAAATACAGTTGAAACGTACCATAACAATAATAACTTGCTGCCAGTAGATTAGCTTTTATCGATTATTTTAATCGAAAGAAAAGTTCATAATGTTTAAGAAAAAACATCCGTTTTAACTGTGTACATTGCCCAATAAACCACGATTTTGAGTTCTGATGCGCAGTAATAAATCAGGCTCGACTATACATTTACATCGGATTTTCTGTAAATATATTTCAAAGCCTTTTTAGCTCGACTATTCGAAGAATAAGGAGACTATTGCACTCGCCCCGGCGTCGGCGTCGGCGTCGGCGTCGGCGTCGGCGTCGGCGTCGGCGTCGGCGTCGGCGTCTGCGTTGGTTAAAGTTTTTAATGAAGTCAAATATCTTGAATACTATCAAAGGTATTGACTTGAAACTCAAAATATATCTTTACCATCAACATCTACACCTGAGGAAACAATCCCCATAACTCTGTTTTGATTTTTGACAGATTTATGCCCCTTTTTAACTTAGAATTTTTGGTTAAAGTTTTTTATAAATTCAAATATCTTGCATATTATCAAAGGTATTGACTTGAAACTCAAAATATATCTTTACCATCAACATCTACACCTGAGGAAACAATCCTCATAACTCTGTTTTGATTTTTGACAGATTTATGCCCCTTTTTTACTTAGAATTTTTGGTTAAAGTTTTTAATAAAGTCAAATATCCTGAATACTATCAAAGGTATTGACTTGAAACTTAAACTGTTTGTTTACCATCAACATCTACACCTGAGGAAACAATCCCCATAACTCTGTTTTGATTTTTGACAGATTTATGCCCCTTTTTAACTTAGAATTTTTGGTTAAAGTTTTTTATAAATTCAAATATCTTGCAAATTATCAAAGGTATTGTCTTGAAACTCAAAATATATCTTTACCATCAGCATCTACACCTGAGGAAACAATCCTCATAACTCCGTTTTGATTTTTGACAGATTTATGCCCCTTTTTAACTTAGATTTTTTTGTTAAAGATTTTTATAAATTCAAATATCTTGAATACTATCAAAGGTATTGACTTGAAACTCAAAGTATGTGTCTACAATCAACACACACCTGAGGAAACAATCCCCATAACTCGTTTTGATTTTTGACAGATATATGCCCCTTTTTACCATAGAATATTTATAAAGTCAAATGTTTTGAATACTATCAAAGGTATTGACTTGAAACTCAAAGTATGTGTCTACCATAACTCTACATCTGAGGAAACAATATAATCGTTTTGATTTTTGACAGATTTATGCCCCTTTTTAACTTTAATTTTTTTTATGGACTTAAAATGTATGTTTACTGTCAACATCTTCACCAATGTTTTTGATTTTTGACATTTATGCCCCTTTTAACTTAGAATTTTGTCACAGTTTTTACCAGACTAACATGGAAATACTCGAAATGGCTTTCTTTTGAAATGTCATAGAATAATTATGCAGCATGCAGCGGTCATGCTTTTTTAATTCTATACATTTCAATTTTGAAAAGTTACAGAGTTAATTATGATCAAATTTACCAGGTTATGTATTTCTTTGAAATTATCCCCTCCTCCCTCCACTTGGCTTACAGAATCCAGAGTAAGGCTTTGAATGTAATGTACATTTACAAAGGTCTTTGAACAAGTTTCATATCTTTGACCTTAATTCTTACAGACAATTACACAATACTCCTGTTCTTTGACAAAAAACCCATTTTACCAACAACCTTTCGAATAGTCGAGCGTGCTGTCATGTGACAGCTCTTGTTAGTTATAATACTTGAAAATGAAGTAACAAACTGTCTAGAATGAAGAGGTTGTATTGTAATTTTAAATAATGCTAACTGCTTGTATATTTTACAACAGAGTAATGATGCTGATTCAGCTGATTGTCCCTGACAACACAGATATTCATATTGATCATGATCTACACTGACCTTGAAGGAAGATAGATGTTTGTTAGTAAGGTAAGGTCACTTCTTTGCTGACTACATGTTTAACTATATATTCATATTATTTGGACTTTCTTGTAATGTTTAAATTTCGAAGCCAGAACAATTTATCAGTAATTTACAAGGATAATGGTTCTTATAGTCCTGGAGAATGTAAAGAGCGAACTGTAAGTTAGATGGAGTGTGCCATTTAAGAAGACTGCAAGGTCATAAACTGACAGAAGTTGAAAACGAAAAAATGCATTTATTGCCAGATATGTTCTGATGCGCAGTAATAAATCAGGAAGGCCATCTTCTCGACTATTCATACACTTAAATCGGATTTTCTGTAGTTTGTTGTTATTTCAAAGTATTTTTGTTACAAAGAAAATGAAATAACAACTGTCTATTAGAATGAAATGGTTGTACTGTTATTACAAATTGCTCCAAATTTAACAACAGAGTAATGGTGCTGATTCAGCTGACTGTCCCTGACAACACAGATATTCATATTGATCATGATCTACACTGACCTTGAAGGAAGATAAATGTTGTTAGTTAGGTAAGGTCACTTCTTTGCTGACTGCAGGTTAGACTATATATTTATGTTATTCGGATTTTCTATCAAAATTGTTCATTTGTAATTACAAGTATAGTTGGTATATATGACACGAACGAAAAAAATATCAAAACCATTTTTAAAATAAAAAGGAGTTGCTGTTATAACAGAAATATAAGTTACAGATACAAACTATTGATTATGATATGAAAGCTATAAAATGGTACTGAATCAGCAGCTTCCCCCCGGACGACACAGATGTACAAGCTGAACATGGAGTCTTGTCTGGTTTAAACATCCATTCTACACATAATGAAAAACATATTTGTACTGCATATTATTCATTTGCTTATTTAACTTATTTAACACTACGACAGTGCTAATTGAGACAACTGTCATCTGACATCACTGAGCAATGTGCAAGTTGATCATGATCTAAATTTGTCGATAAAGAAGAAACACTTTTTGCCAGCTGGCTTCGAGCCCTGTGACCATGTCTCTTTATATAAGAAAGTTAACAGTTTCTTATGTAGGAAACGGATCTAGTACTCTATCTATTAGGCAGTCTGCCCGCCTGTAATTATGACCAAAATACAGTTGAAACGTACCATAACAATAATAACTTGCTGCCAGTAGATTAGCTTTTATCGATTATTTTAGTCGAAAGAAAAGTTCATAATGTTTAAGAAAAAACATCCGTTTTAACTGTGTACATTGCCCAATAAACCACGATTTTGAGTTCTGATGCGCAGTAATAAATCAGGCTCGACTATACATTTACATCGGATTTTCTGTAAATATATTTCAAAGCCTTTTTAGTGAATTGAAAATGAAGTAACACCTGTCTAGAATGAAAAGGCTCTATTATACATTTGTAATTAAAAACATGCTAACTGCTTGTTTATTTTACAACAGAGTAATGCTGCTGATTCAGCTGACTGTCCCTGACAACACAGATATTCATAGTGATCATGATCTACACTGGCCTTGAAGGAAGATAGATGTTTGTTAGTTAGGTAAGGTTACTTCTTTGCTGACTGCAGGTTTGACTATACATGTATATTCATACCATTCGGACTTTCTTGTAATGATTGAATTTCGAAGCCAGATCAATTTATCAGTAATTTTCAAGGATAATGGTTCTCATAGTTTTGCAGAATGAAAAGAGCGAACTGTAAGTTAGATTTAGTGCGTTACTTAAGGGCATTTGTAACCTAGGTCATAAACTGAAAGTAGTTGAAAACGAAATAATATATTTATGGCCAGATATGTTTTCTATCTTCAAAGTTTTAACTTTCACATAAAAAGTGCCTCTTTTTTTTGTTTAAAGTGACATTATGCGCATATTACTGCACAAAGTGTATTTTTGGTGACAGTTTTATAAAAGCAATTTTTGGTTGCTGTGCATTCAAATGTGTAAAATTGATGAATATGCCGCATTAGTATTTGAAGTTGGTGCTTAAGATATAAAACAAATCGGACTGATAAAATGATAGTTGAATGTGTCGTTGTTGATGTTGGTAGAGATTTCGGCAGTGGAAGGGAAGCAACTCCTGCATGAAGTTGTACTTTTCTTAAATTGACTCTCCCAGTCAAATAAGAAAATCAATATTTGGAAAGTTATTATTTCATACTGGTAGCGTTAAAAGCTATTATTTCCTCTACGCTTTTGAACACACACCATATTCAGTCTTTTGACGTCAGTTCATATTATGATTATAACCAAGAGTCTATCAAAATTATCTTTTTAATAATAATGTCTGCAACAGGTATTCAAACATGACAACAGTGAAAAGTTATCATATCTACCATATACAAATTTCGACGCGAACTGCATACAGTGATCGCACATCAACGTAAAAAAGGTATGTTCTTCCTGGTAAATAATTATCTCTACATTTTTTGAACATATTTGGCAAAAATACAAGTAACACAGAACATGTATGGAATAAATGTATCCATTTTCTTCTCTCGTACCAAATAGTTCGTATGTTCCAGTGTTATGATGCTGGTTGAAGCTCTGCAACCTTACGTTCATTGTTATGATGATTTGATGATTAATGAAGATATAACAAAAACAACATTGGCGAAATCTACCAAAATTCAAATCAATTTGATCAACACTTTCTCTTTGTACTGTATCAAAATCAAGGTTACAGACTAAATTACGAAAAAGGGAGAAATTAAGCATCCCGTAATTGATTCGAACCTGGACCTTCGCTACCTACGAATGCGCTACGGATATAACTACTACAAAATTGTCTCCCTTAGCCGTGACAATCTCGAGTATAATGCTAGCTCTTTTCGTTTCGTTAAAATTGAATAAAACAAAGTATTGCCTGTCTGAATTGATACAAAACTAGTTGATTTTGATGTACGATAAGATGCGCTGTTTAATACTGAGGACTTACTCTGATCCCGAACAGAGCAACTCTGCAGACAGTGTAAGATGGTTTTGTAACCGTTTACTACATTGTCCTTTATATGTACCAGTCATTTGTTTTTCATAGAAATAGTATTATGACTCCCGCATCTTTGAGAGGTGGTACTTGTACTAAGTCTTAAGTATTTGTTGAAAGTTATCAAACTGGGAAAACGAATTGAAATGGACCAGAGAAACCACATGGTTCAATTTACTGTCTCTGAACAGTATGGACAGTACAGTAGTCTCAAACTCTGAACAGTATGAACAGTACAGTAGTCTCAAATTCTGAACAGTATGATCAAATTAAAGATTGAGAATAAATGTTCTATGATATACACGATAAAGACTATTCAGTGTCCGGGAAAGTAGGTTTCTTAGGGTTAAATGTACAAAGTATTCACATGTACAATGTTTTATGTTACATATACATTACACAAGTGTGTTCAAGTTAACTTAATAGGCCCAGTACAGTCCAGTATAATTTACAATGCCTGTCGCTGCGCTTTTGGTAATTACGTAGAAAATATGAGACTAGATGTACATACTCTTCAAATGTCATTTTGACTTTTTGGGAAGTCGATACTTACAGAACAGAACAGATCAGAACAGAACAACATCTTTAAGAACTGAACATTATGAACAACTTTACAAACCTAATAAATCTCAACGAAGTTTACATGCTGTGGTGATGCGTTTATTATATAGTTAAACAAATATGTACTCGAATACATACATGATCGGGACCAAAGACCCCAACTTCGTTTTGATAGCGGTATTCGTTTCGAGGTTAATCTGATAAAATTTTATTTCGGCCGACGAACAGTTTGAACAACCTTAAAAGAAACTTTGAACTATGAAGTCGCTCGAGTTCATTTGTAGTGGGGATGGGAGACATGTTGATGTTGTCCTGTCTGGATGTATGTCTGTCTGTCTGTTTGGACGGGTGTCACGGAATTTGTCTGTGCAACTTTTCCTTAACCGCTGGGTGGATTTCAACCGAACTTTACACAAGTGATAAGTCAAAAGCCTAGTTATGCATATTGTCGGCATTTTCTAATTAAGTTATTATAAAGGAGTCATTGCCCTTGTTTTGTCTAATTTTATGTCTGTGTAATTACTCCTTTGACTCTGGGCGGATTTCAATCAAACCTTACATGTGTGATAAGTACAATGTTTACATTTGCATAACTGTTACAGTAGTTTGTTCGGGATCAGTGACTTTAAGCGGATGTAGTTACCTTTGCCCTTGATTTGTCAAATCTTATGATGTCTGTGCTATGTCTGCTACACCACTGGGTGGATTTGAACCTAACTCAACGGTATGATCCGGTCCTGTTCAGTAATTTTTAGCTGAGTTTTTGTCCTTGATTTGTCAAGTTTATGATTGTTTGGGCTAGTTCTCCTATATAACTGGATGCATTTTGAATTAATCTATATGTGGGTGCATATGATCAGTATTATCTGGTTCATCTACTATTGCCATTGATTTGTCTAATTGTTAGCTCTACTCGACAAAGTCCTGCGGAACCTATGCCATGGTCCGTCGTCCGTCTGTCTGTAAACTTACGCTCTACAGTTCGCAACATTCAATTGACTTTGATGAAACTTGCTGATAAGGATCCGTGCAACTTGATGTTCCCTATTGTGTTTGAGGTCAGTGAATCAAAGGTCAAGGTCACAGTGACCTCCGATAGCAATTCTTTGATTACACTCTACAGGTCACAGTGAACTCTGTTAGCTTTTCCTTGGTTACATTGCAAAAGATTTTCACAAAACTTACTCAGAACAATCCAGTCAGACAGACCAGTAGAGCGATACTAGCCCTTTTAGGCCTCTTGTTTTCGATGTCTTGGCTATAACTCCTATTTCAACCAAACTTTACATAAGTGAGTAGCATAATTTCACATATCGCATATCATCAGCATGTTTTGCTTCAGTGACTTTTAGCGGAGTTATTGACCTTGATTTGTCAAGTTTATTATGTCCGAAAAAACATGAAAGCACCTGTTTTAGGAATGCAAACAGGCTGAAACTGAACATTTTTTCAGTGATTATTACTATTGCAAAACACCTATTAAAAATTTTAATAGCCTATAGGAAGAAAAAGATAGACAAAAATGGCACATTTTGAAAAGCAGGAACACATTATAAATTTTAAGATGAAAAGTATTCCTACCTCATGATCAAAATGCGGTCTTTGAAAAAAGTATACTTGTCTGAAATAATATGGCACAGAGCTTGATATTTGTTTTGTAGCATTGGCTTAAATTCCTCTGCTAAGTGTGTTCAAATCATGGCAGTACGGGGTCACATGATTTACATGAGAGTTATATGGGGAAATCTTCAAATATCTTCTTGTCCATGAACTTTGATATATGGTGTATAATATTGCCCTTTGAATCTCTACCATTTTTAGCTCGACTTTTCTATGAAAAGAGGAGCTATCCTACTCGCCCCGGCGTCGGCGTCGGCGTCGGCGTCGGCGTTGGTGTCACACCTTGGTTAAGTTTTTCGTACCACCCCACTTTATTTCAGAAGTATTAGAGGTATGGCTTTGAAACTTACCATACTTGTTTACCATCATAACCTCCATCTACAGACAAGAGTACATAACTCTGTCAAGGTTTTTGACAGAATTATGGCCCTTTTTTAACTTAAAAAGTGTATTGAGCTTGGTTAAGTTTTTTGTACCACCTCATTTTATTTCAAAACCATTGGAGGTATTGCTTTGAAACTAACCATACTTGTTTACCATCACGACCGTCATCAACAGACAAGAGGACATAACTCTGTCAAGGTTTTTGACAGAATTATGCCCCTTTTTTACTTAGAAAAAAACATTGAATATGGGTAAAATCCACTTATTGCCTTAACCCTTTGAGATATTGCTTTGAAACTTTTAATGCTATTTCACATCATTACCCCCATCTGTACGCAAGAGAAGGTAACTCTGTCAGGGATTTGTTTTAAAAATTAAGGCCTTTTATCGACTTAGAATCTTGGTTAAGTTTTTCGTACCAGTCCACTTTTTGACTGAACTGTTTGAGATATTAATTTGAAAGTTGGAATACTTGTTTACCATCATGATCCCAAAACATGGGCAGGAGAAGGTAATTCTGTCAATGATTTTATTTGAATTATGGCCCTTTTTGACTTAGAAACTCAGTTAAAATTTTCATTCTTGTCCACTTGTTGACTTAACCATTTGAGATATTACTTTGGAAGTTGGAGTTCTTATGTGCCATCATGAGACCTATCTGTAAGCAAGAGAAGATAACTCTGTGAAAATGTTTCTTGATTTGTACTTAGAAATTCCTAGTTAAAGTCTTGTGTGCCCTTAACTGTCAAAGTTTTGTTTTATAGGCAAGCACTAAAAAAGTCGAGCGCGCTGTCCTTCTGACAGCTCTTGTTATTAAAATTATGTCCAATGGGTCGAAATTGGCACAACCCTAGGAGTTGGTTATGTATACGTAAACATTGGAAATCCACTTGTCAATAAAACAAGACCAAGATTTTTAATATTTTGTATGTAGCATTGCCTAGTGGTCCTCAACTAAGCTTATTCAAATCATGCCCTTGGGCCAAAATTGACCATGCCCTGGATGTCATATGTTTTACAAAAAAACTGTAAAAAATATTAATTTTGTTGGAAAAGATTAACTTATCAAAATAATTTCACAAAATTAAATCTGGGGTTAAGACTGAAAATACAAAAACAGTTGGTCAACACTTTAAGGTCATATTCGGATGTTTGTCTTATGACCTTGGGTGAAGGGCAAAGTGAGCACCGGTGAGCGATATAGGGGGTCATGATGACCCGCTTGTTTTTCAGATCTTCTGTATGGAGTGATTCTACAAGTTTTCTTGCCGTTCGAACATTTGAACAGCGACTGCAGACTAGTGATAGTGGTCATCTACTTCATCTGGTGTTGAGGATTAGAATTGTCGTCTGCTGACTGCCTACATCGAATCAGAATTGTTGTCTGCTGACTACCTACAGCTCAAGCTTGTTCTGAAAGTATCAAGAATGTGACAGCTGTCGGTCATCCACCGTGCCAATATGCCAGATACAGAATAACTCGAAATATACTTCTGATAGACATTTGAGTAAAGCTTTTATTTTCACATCTCTGTGACAGTTCAGTCCAGGAAAAATTTCAAACTGATTTATATTTTTTAACTCAAATCTATTAATGGTTAAATTCATGAATCCTGCATATTTTGAGGCAAAAAAATGTCTTACGTAACACGGAATTTAAACTTTCAAAGGATAGCGGTCGATCGCCTAATAGATCTGTATCTATACTTGATTGTACAATTATATAGAAACTCCATTGTAAACGTTACGAAAGTACCATTTTCAAATTTTATTAACCTCAAATGTCTATCATTCATTTTATGTTAAAGTATTTAGCTGTACCAGTAATGCACAAGAAAATATTCCTTATAATCTAAATAATTTATGTACCTCTTGAAAGACTGAGCATAGTAGGTCACATTTTAAATTTTTATCCTGATAGATTTTTTTCTCAAGATAGATGAACTTTGATAGGCTTGTCTAACTTGTGTTTTTTCGGTAATTGGCTATAGAATATTGAACGCACCCTTTTATTGGTTACGGCCAGTATCTTGCTGGACATTTCATGGGTTTTAAGTTTATAAATACGGGGCTTTAAACTGTTTTGATGTGGCGTTGCAGATATTGATAATACAGTCAAACATGTAAACAAAGAACACTGAATGGAAAAACCAAAGTAGTCATTGCTGACAGGTGGTCTTTATTCACAGGTGTTTATACTTTAAATAAAAATACATGGTTTTATTCCTAGTGGTCCTTATTCGCAGGGTGGTCTTTAATGCAGGTTACACTAATATTGTAATAAATATCAACTTTATCGATATATTCTATAATTTTAATCTTCAAGGATATCCTTACCTACATTTTTACATTTTTGTATTTTTTATATTTTTAAAATGATCTGGATTTTAAACTTTACTACAATATTAATTTGAAATAAATGTTGTGTAATTTAATAGGGGTAATCCGTACAACGAACAGATTACTCAAAACGCTCAAATGTTATGTTATGTTACGTTTCTGCTTTGTTATGTTATGTAGAAAATAAATAAAAAAAATGTTCAAGGCTAACATATATTGATAAAAGTCTCGTTTACGCGCAGATTGCCAACATAGCAATATTTCATCCACCCCTAAAATATGAAAGTGTTTATGAAAGTTTTGAACTACAACATGTACGATTCTGTTAACTTTGCCGATGTTTACTGGAGGTTTTGGCTGAAACCGCCAGGTTTGGTAGCAATCATTGCAATTATTTAAATAAAATTGTTTTGAGGTTATTTTATATTGATCACAGATTTAAATGTAGTTTCTGTTTACCAAAATGGTATTTGTGATTAAAATAGAGTATGGCTTTGTTCCTGTTTCTCCCATATGTGACGTCATCCCCAATTGGATCAAAGTTGCTTACTCAGCAGATTTTAGGTTAGGCAGTTTAAGATAGAGTATGTCTTCATTTGTTAATTATAACCATAACTATCACGATAAGGATAATAACATTAGAAATGATAATAACAATAACAGTAATAATAATAATAATAATGATAATACATTTGTAATAATAATAATTTTATACTGTAAACCATATATTTAATTTTCACTATATCCACAGAGACAAGTTTTCAATACTTCAGAAATAAAGTTCCCCTTGTATTTTGTTGAGAAATTTAATAATCGCCAATTTGCACGAAATTGATAAAACACGAACAGTAGGCCTAATTGACGTGAAAATTCATTGGTTTACAGTACTTTTTCATTCTGTATTTTAAACTGCTTTTGCTCTTCTCTGTTCAGTAGGCGACATTGTTGGGAGGGGAGTGGTGGCAGTATAATTATGGGATGTAGACATGTGTAAGAGAAACAGGAACGATTGTATAGAAACATGTAATAGACTTTAAAGAGACATAACCTCAATCTGGTATCACCATAAATAACTTTAAAATAATTTTTAGTGAAATAATTGAAATGACTACTACCAAAACTGAAAGTTTCAGCTAAAATTTCCAGTAAACATCGGTAAAGTTAGCATTAACGTATATGGTGTAGTTTAGTAAAACTTTCATATACACTTTCATATTTTAGGGGTGGATGGAACATTGCTAATATTGGCAATCTGCGCGTAAACGAGACATTTGTCCATTTATGTTTTTCTTGAAAAACTTGAATGTTTTTTACATAACATGATAAAGCATAACGTAACATGACATAACATTTTAATGTTTTGACAACATGATCCGCTTGTAGTAGAGAATGACCCTTTAACTTGCACAAACATTAACCATAGATCGAAAAATTTGGGCGTTTTTCAGGAATAAGTGAAAGATACATTTTGACGTAACTAATGTAGTCAAACCTCTATAAAAGACCACCTAAGTAGAAAGACCAGTATGGGAAAAAGCCTTGCACTCTTCAAGTAGGCACATACACTAAATTTATTTATAATAGGAAGTTCAAATCTTACATGTTTAATTTAAAATTGTCTTACCTGCAAATTCGATTTTTATTTGTACAAAAGTCATATCTAACCTTGCATTTTAAATTGAAAGACCACATTAAAATATAGACAATGACAGAATTATGACAGAAAGGAATGCATCGACATTTTTTTTAGTTTCTAACGTTATACTATCTCTTTGAGTAAAGTCAACGTGATCACGGGTCTTTATAATTAATTTTTTTTAGGAAGAGAGAATTTAGCCAGTGAGGTTAGGAGTAGTTACATAAATGAACCTGGACTGATTTTATTAAATGAGAGGGATATAAAAGAGTTGCAATGAGTAGTTCCTGTTTTAATACCGTTCAGAATTTATAGTTGTACATAGTTTGTGCATTGGTGCAGTGGTAGAGCGTCTCCCAGACAATTTTTTGTCTTAAAAATATAAAAGTTGACCTTAATATTTGTAGTTATATATAACATACTATTATATTGCATTTTATATCTTATATAACCTAATAAAAATTCCATAATCAGCGTTAGTGCCGTTTTTCCCCGTGACGTCATTTCCAACAATAAGTTGTTCCCATGACGCCACTTGTACAAAGCAGGGGGAGACAACTCTTACTGACTTAAAATGAGGAAAACCAGAGTTACCACCCTTTTTTATCCTGATGCCATTTGCAAAAATGGGAAGACAACTGGTTCTCACTTTAAACTAGGAAACCTAAAGTTAGCTCCCTTTGTTCATTTCACGCAATATGAAAATTTAGGGGAAGCAACTCGTACTGTTTAAAATTATGAAACCATAAGTTACTCATATTTTACCTCTGACGCCATTTGCAAAAATCAAAGGAGACAAGTCTTTCTTAAAATTATGAAATCCAGAGTTACCTTCCTTTTCTCCTCTCATGCCAATTGCAAAAATCAGGGGAAGACAACTCGTACTGACATAAATAAGGAAAACCTAAGTTACCACCCTTTTCTCCCCTGACGCCATTTGTTAAAATCAGGGGGACACAACTTGTACTGACTTGGAATAAAAAACACAAGTCATCTCCCTTTTTTATCCTGACGCCATTTGTAAAAAAATCAGGGGAGCGTCTACTATCGATTCAAATTTAGGACCACCAGCTATATCCCTTTTTCATAGTGACGCCTTTTGAAAAAATCAGGATCGACAACTCGTACTGACTTAAATTAGGAAAACCATAGTTACCTCCATTTCCCCCCTGAGGCCATTTACAAATAGTGAACAACTCGTTCTGACTTTGAATTAGGAAAACCAAAGTTACCTCCCTTTTTTGTCCTTACGCCATTTGCAAAAATCGGGGGAGACAACTCGTACCGTCTTGAATTAGGAAAAACAGAGTAACCCCCCTTTTTCCTCTAATGCCATTTGTAATAATAAAGGGAAGGCAATAAGGAAAAGCAGAGTTACTTCCCTTTTTTCCCCTGACTCCATTTGTTAAAGTCGGGACACAACTCGTTCTGACTTTAAATAAGGAAAACCAGAGTTACCTCCTTTTTTGTCCTGACACCATTTGCAAAAATCAGGACACACAACTCGTACTGACTTGTATTATGAAACAGAGTTGCTTCCCTTCACCCCTGACGCCGTTTGTTGAACTCGGGACACAACTGGTTCTGACTTTTAATAAGGAAAACCAAAGTTACCTCATTTGATAAAATCAGGGGACAGAACTCGTACTGACTTGTATTAGAAAATAGAGTTACCTCCCTTTTTCCACTAACGCCATTTGAAAAAAAAGGAGGAAACAACTCGTGCTGACTGAAATATGGAAAAGCAGAGTCATCTCCCTATTCCCCTGACTCCATTTGTTAAAATCGGGGGACACAACTGGTTCTGACTTAAATAAGAAAAACCAGAATTACCTTCCTTAACCCCCGGACGACATTTGCAAATATCAGGGGACACAACTGGTATTGACTTGAATAAGGAAACCAAGAAATATCTCCACTTTTCACCCTGACGACATTTGCAAATATCAGGGGACACAACTCGTTTTGACTTAAGGAAAACCAGAATTACCTCCCTTTACACCATGACGACATTTGCAAATATCAGGGGACACAACTGGTATTGACTTGAATAAGGAAACAAAAAATACCTCCCCTTTTCCCCCTGACAACATTTGCAAATATCAGGGGACATAGCTTGTTTTGACTTAATTAAGGAAAACCAGAATTACCTCCCTTTTTCCCCTGACGATATTTGCAAATATAAAGGGACATAATTCGTACTGACTAAAATAAGGAAAAACTGACTTACCTCCCTTTTTTCCCTCGCACCATTTACAAAAATCAGGGAACAACTCGCTCTGACTTTTAATTAGGAAATACAAAGTAAACTCTCTTTTTTGCCTTGACGCCATTTGCAAAAATCGGGAGACAAATCGTTCGTCTTGAATTAGGAAAAACAGAGTAACACCCCTTTTCTCCCTTATGCCATTTGTAATAATTAGGGATAGGCAACTTAGGAAAAGCAAAGTTACTTCCCTTTTTTCCCCTGACTCCATTTGCAAAAATCAGGGGACACAACTCGTACTGACTTGTATAAGAAAATAGTCACCTCCCTTTTCCAACTAACGCCATTTGCAAAACAGGAGGAAACAACGCGTTCTGACTGAAATAAGGAAAAGCAGAGTCATCCCCCTTATCCTTTGACGCCATTTGCAAATATCAGGGGACACAACTCATTATGACTTTGAATGAGGAAAAACAGAGTTATCTTACTTTTTTTGTCCTGACGTCATTTGTAAAAATCTGAGGACACAACAGGTACTGTTTTAGATAAAGAACACCAGAGTTATTTTCCTTTTTGTCCCTGCTGCTATTTGTAAAAAACGACAGGAGACAAATCGTACTGACATATAATAAGGAAAATCAGAGTAACCTTATTTTTTCCTGAGGCTATTTGCAAAAATCATGGGAGACAACTCGTATTGACTTATATAAGGATAAGCAGAGATACTTCCAATTTTCCCTTGACGCCATTTGTTAAATCGGAGGAAGAAACTCGTGTTAGTTAAAATAAGGAAAACAGAGTTACTTCCATCTTTAGTCTTGACGCGATTTGCACAAATCAGGGGGGACAACTTGCATTGACTTAAATAAGGAAAAGCAGTGTTGCTTCCCTTTCCCCTGACGCCATTTGTAAAAATCAGAAGACAAAACTGGTTCTGACTTAAATAAGGTAAACAAGAATTACCTCCCTTTCCCCCCGGACGACATTTGCAAATATCAGGGGACACAACTCGTTTTGACTTAATTTAGGAAAACCAGAATGCTAATATCAGGGGACACAACTCGTTTTGACTTAAATTAGGAAAACCAGAATTATCTCCCTTTCTCCCTGGACGACATTTGCAAATATCAGGGAACACAACTGGTACTGACTTGTAGAAGGACCACAGGAATTTCCTCCCCTTATTTCTCCTGACGACATTTGCAAATATCAGGGGAAACAACTCGTTCTGAGTTTGAATGAGGAAAAACAGAGTTATTTTTTCATTTTTTGTCCTGACGCCATTTGAACAAATCTGAGGACACAATTCGTACTGATTTAAATTAAGAACACCAGAGTTTCTTTCCTTTTTCCCCTGCTGCTATTTGTAAAAAAACGACATACAATAAGGAAAAAAATTAAGAACACCAGAGTTACCTTGCTTTTTTCTCCTGACGCTTTTTGCAAAATTCATGGGAGATAACTCGTTTTGACTTATAAGCAGAAATACTTCCCATTTTCCCTTGACGCCATTTGTTAAATCGGAGGGAGACAACTCGTGTTAGTTAAAATAAGGAAAACAGAGTTACTTCCCTCTTTAGTCCTGACGCGATTTGCAAAAATCAGGGGGGACAACTTGCATTGACTTAAATAAGGAAAAGCAAAGTTGCTTCCCTTTTTTCCCATGATGCCATTTATAAAAATCAAGGGGTGACAACTCGTGCTGACTAAAATAAGGAAAACCGAGTGACTTCCATGTTTTTCCTGACGCCATTTGCAAAAATCAGGGGAGACAACTTGCATTGACTTCAATAAGGAAAAGCATAGTTACTTTTTCCCCCTCTCACGCCATTTGCAAAATTCAGGGGACACAACTCGTTCTGACTTGGAATTTGGAATTTGGAATTTATAAGATATAAATTGAAACAACTAGTCTGCACTTCATCACACCATGGATCGCGGGGCAATGCATTCATTTCAGAAGTCTGCCATATTTAAATTCCTAAAATAAACAGAGAACAGATATAGTGAATGTACCATGTTCAAAAAGAGCTGGCTAGACAGAATATGGCAAACTGGCAATGAATTCTTACTATACAAGACCTGCAATGACCGTTCTGTTATAGGTAACCAATACAACGCATAACATACATAAAAATTAATCTTTAACTTGACCTAACCCTGCTAAATTTCCAGAATGGACCTGTCCATCTTTCAATTTGGGCAGTGAATACCATTGATTATTTAAACAAATTTGATGCAGCTTCATGCAAGGAACATCCCTGCAAAATTCCATCAACATTAGCCTCGTTCAGAGGAGAGTTATTTGAAGGAAATGGTGATCAGACATGCAACATAAGCTGGACGTTGATCGATCCTTTGTGCCAGGTGAGCTTCACACTAGGTGCCGACAAGCAACATGTTGAGCCCCCCCCCCCCCCCCACAGTATCTTGCAGGTTACATACCGTGCCATTCTGGTGAATAAATGTCTCAAGTAGATATTTCAATGCACGAGGAATGTGAAGCCCTGACAAGGTCTCATGTGTCAAATTTTTACTTTTTAAAGCGTGACCTTGACCTTTGAGCTATAGGTCTGGGTCTTGAGCTCACCTTGGCACTTTGTACCAGGTGATGTGGCTTAGAAAACATGTGAATCATGTCAGTGAATACTTAGGGTTTAGCAAGTTTTTGAAGACTTCACTTTTAAACAATATTCTTCAAATACAAATGGGGGGGTCAATTTTCTCATTGGGGTCAAATTTAGCAAATTTCGTAGCAGTCTATAGATATATCTGGGCCTAGGGCTTGAAATAAGATTTTGAAGTTCGGGATTGGGGACAAACACTCAGATGAACTATGAAATAACAATTCTTTGAACAAGTTATGGCTTCATGCAATCACCAAGTGTAAGCCATGACTTATATTGTGCCCATGTTCATTAGAAATGTTGTTTAAGAATGGTGACGGATTATACTAGGGGGCCTAAAAAAAATATGCACTTTGTTTCCAGGTTTCGACCTTACCTTATTTTTTGCCCTGAGAACCTAGAACTTTTTACTGCATTTTAAATTTTTTCAAGCATAAATGGGATATTCAACTTTATGTTAAAAGTTGGATATATTTAAGGGTTGAAAAAAAGTACTATCGCTACCTACCTCTATTTTTTAGAGACATGGCATAACCTGAAACGAAACATGATTTTTTTTTTACCTTGTAGCATGGCCTAAGTAGAGCCATATCATCTTGCAAGGCATCTATGCATGATTTACTCGGCGCCTGAAAACAAATCGCAAAACAAACAGTAAATTTAGTTTTCATTTTACTTATTTTGATAATAGGGTAAATGTCTCCTCATTTTTGACTTGGTAACTCTGGCAACCCTATCTGTAGGACAGTTGTAGTTCTAATACAAGACATCTGAAAGATCATATCTAGTCACAAACAAGCAAACTTAACTATGTTGTTTTTTTTAAACAAGGTAATTTGCCAAGTATTTGACATATCTTGTCACAAACCAGTAAGGGGAATATATAATAAAACAGGACAAGGATGGGCTAATTTGGCTCACTTCAGAAACTCTGCTCGTAATTAGAAGTCAAGTTTCATAAAAATCCAGTCAACAATACAAATGCTTATAAAAAATCCTTGAGCACAATCTCATGCTCAAGTGATGGTTTTGATGAGTTCCACTCAGTATATCCGAATTACTGGTATCACAATTAATTTTCCTGTCAATTTATTATTTTTCATCTAATTAACTAATAAGCGTGTGACTACTTTTTCGTTCTGCTGTTGATAAAAAGTTAAAAGACAGGAAAATATTTGTTACAGTGTTTTTTGTGACTTTTTTAATTCTCCTGTAAATTAGAATAATTCCAAAAACATTATTTCATGACGTACCCTAACCTATGACCAGTAGCAACATACTATGATATAGATCTACGGATATTTTAAGGAAAATCAGGTTAGTTTTTAAATATTCTTCGTGTACTTCCATTAAAAAAAAACCAGAACATATTTCACCATTTAAGTTCAAGTGACCATCATAATTTCAAGAAAATTATTTAGCACTGTTTTATACTCATTACCAAAGTAATAACTAAAATCTATGCGCCTGTATAACAGATTAACAGTTTTCCCTACTGTCTTATCCAATCAAATGCTCCCATTTTATTCAAACAAAAGATGTTTGTAAAACACTTAATATGACCCCCCTCCCCCATTCCCTCAGTAACTGCAATGCAAGAATCTGGTGATGTTCTAGTGCCCCAAACGTCAGAAGAGCTCAAAAGGGGTCATCACCATCTCATAAGCATTTATCCCAGCAAATTTGAAGACACTAAGGCCAAAGGGTTCTTTAGTAATTAAACAAATGGATTTTTAAACAGAAATGGAATTTTGAACATAATGTCTCATCAGTCTTTCCCTTTGGCATGGTGACCCCAAAATCAACAAGCAAATTCAATGAATTTATATTCCCTGCCGAATGAAGCAAAAAACTGGGGAAAAAAAACAACTGGAAAATGTATTGGTTTGTCTGTTTCAGAAAAAGAAGCAAATTTTAAAATTTCACCACCCCACTGGTGCCTCATCTCCCATGGAATAATTTTTTTCTTCAAGTTGCAGTCATAAACAACAACACCAATACCTTTATTGCAAATCATCAATTTACATGACTTTGGCAACGAACAAAATAAAAACAAATACATTCAAAATAATTTTACATGCAAAGTGTATTTTAACAACTTTATTGGAATAAAGAAATATGGACATCTTCTAAGATGTGTAAACACATCAAAGGTTTACATTAAAATAAATTAATTTACTAACATTATCTGTCATCATTTCTTCAAATAAACCATTGACATAATTATTACAAAGGAATATTTCATATTTTCCCCATTGGGACGTCATCTCTGAGGGGTAATTCTTTTTTCTGCGTCTTACAGTCGTACAGAACTCAGTTGTTGTAAGTTAAATTAAATCTGCACTATTAGTTTTAGAAAATCAAAATTCTTAAGTTTCCATAAAAAAAATTAAGAAAAGCAATACACCTCCTTAAGGACCTTATTTCTAAATGATCCATTTTCTTAATTTTCATCTCTTAGAAACTACGAAGTTGATTACTTTTGCCAAATATAATAAAATTCTAACAAACCTTTTCAGAAGAAAAAGGTTGTAAATATCTGACCCCATGGGGCAGGGGTGGGGTTGTCGCAGGGGGTGGATATTAGAAAGAGTGACTGGTTCTTTCAACGAATGATGGTTATTTGTAAACTGCCCACCTGTAAAAATGACCAACAACAATATCGACCTATAACCTATACTTATTGTACAGAATATAATGAAAATTGAACCAAATATTGATAATCCACCTATTTTGTGAAGTTTGTAAGAGAAATAACTCAGTAAAAGTTATTAATTAACTGTTAGTGTTTTAAACATCTTTTTTAACTACTAAGCTTTTAGCCCATAAATAGCTCCAGGAAATTACATCCAAACAGCTTAAATTTGACCAAACAGTCTTACTAAAAAAGTGCATGGTAGATATAACAATGTAATACATCTAATACTGTAAATATTTCAGAATGTTTCATGCTCCAGAGTACTACCAGAATGTGTCTCTGCGGTTGTCTGAGGTGCTGAATGATGTTGGTGCGAGTGAGATGACAGTGAAGAAGACAAGAAGATCATTCTTACTAATGGAGACTATGCAAACAACCTACTCAAGACTATTAGGTATACCAGGTTCGTTCTATATGTTAGGGAGTCAGTGTGAAGGTACTACTACAGTAGGACTGCAATCTGACTGTGATACACTTGCCAGTATCGATGAATGCAGAGTGATACAGGACTGGGCGGAGTGGTCTCCTGGTAAATTCAATGGACTGATGATCCAAGATACTAGTACTCCACCTGGATATTGTTACCTACAGTGCATTAGACCTGATGTTCTACTTCCTTACACTGAGGAATATGGGAAACACTTTGTAAAAGATGCACAAGGAAGGGTATTGATGAAAAACACACTGATTGATGAATGCCTACGACAAGGACAACAGAGACAAGGACCATCACTAGCAATACTAGGAATACCAGGTATAATGGATCAAGATTGGGTTTTTGCTTTACCTTTTCAATCCTTGCCACAGTCAGTCCAACATTGGTTAGACCATGAGCATTCAAGGTGGCCTACCACAGAAATGAAGAAATATGCAGCAACATCTGGCTGCTTTGTTGTTGGCACGGGTAGCAGTGTAAGTGTAAACAGAGACTTCCAGTGGAGAATTTCTACCTCATTGGCTGAGAGATGTTTCATATTCAATTTGAATATCACCCAGATACGCTGCTATATCCTGTTAAAGATGATTCTTAAAACATTCATAAATCTTCATGGACAAAAGCAAATTACAAGTTATATGTGCAAAACTGTTTTATTACACTGTATTAGGAGTAAACCTTCATATGTTTGGAGGGACAGCAATATTTTAAACTGTTTAACATACTGTTTGTCTACACTTTATCAATGTATACTGTGTGGTTACTGTCCTCATTTCATAATACCAGAAAATAATTTGATGGCTGGTAAAATTTCAGCTGAAGACAAGCAGCAATTACTTGAAAAGATGTCAGACCTAATACGCCATACTGCTGGTTCTCTCCTTGAAATTCAGATTGATGACCTTGGACAAAGACTGCTGTTGAAGTTGAACATTATACCTGGTGTAGATTACAATGCCACATTCTCTGGCAAAAATACTGCACTATCTCTTGTAAATGCAGGACAGCTGTCATTACATACTGCTTATCGTATTGATTCTTATTACAAATATCATCTGCTCTCCTTGAAGAACCAAAGTTTAGAAACACAAATTCATCTCATGATACAGACTGTTGTTAATATAGGCAGCTATCACAATGAGGGAAACTTCTTTGTAAAGGCAGCATGTAGATTAATGTCACCTCTATACTGTACCACGCTGGGATCTCTGATGGCATCCAACAACATTCAGCAAAACAACCCTGTTTCTCCTCGAGCACTTGGATGGTTGTCAGCAGGAATTAACTCAGACGTCTCATCCAGCAGGCTGAAATTTGCTTCTGTGTTTTATTGTACAGGGGATATGGAAAGAGCAGCTTTCCTTCTAAGGGATACTGAAGAACGATACAACACTGAAGTTGTCCAGCCTGTGTGTATGTGTTATCGACATCCTGTGACCGTTCCCAAATTAGGATACTCAACAATCTCACTCCACTTCAATGAAGAAGCCTTAAGGTATATCACAGCCTTCTGTGTCAAATTCCTCCCCTCAGAAATAAACTGTATTCCAAAGGAACTTCAGTATGAAATGTTCAGATCTACTAGTGAGGAACTGTTACATAGAGAAGAGGATGATAACTGGATGGATTGGGCAGTTGTGCATTCCATTCCATATCTATATTTTCTTCAGTATAAGACTTATGGCTACCTACAGAGGATACAAGACCAACAGCGATCACTAAATAATCTAGTTTCAGTAACTGTAAATGAGCAAAACCTTGTACACAGGGAAACAGCATGGAATTTGTTAGGGCAGTGTATGGAACAAGAAAACAGACTTAATGATGCATTACAGTGTTACAGAAATTCACTTCATGTCAGGCAAACAAATAATGTTGCAAGAATTCATATATGTAAGCTCCTGGCCAGACAAATAGCTCTTGCAAGGGAAAATAACTTGTAACTCTAATAAACAGCCAATACAAGGACACTGAAAAAGGTTGTTGCTTCACACAGGGTGTTTTTATTTAAAGTCTCCTGATCACTTTTAATTTTACTCATACAAAATTGTATATAAATTTTAGTTTACCTTAAAACAATGTTATTTTCGGATGTATTTCCCTATAAGTATTAATGTTGCTATTTCACAGAAACATGTTGTTAAAAAGTGTCTTTATTTTTTGCAATATCATTGAAAAAAGTACTGTGCTTTATTTATAACATGTACAGTAAAACCCCTCTATGAGACAAGCCCAATAAGACTATTTTTCAGAACAGAGTTTGCTTCTATATATTTATTTGGTCTCAAACTCCAATTAAAATACCACCCTGTTATTCAGTAAAAAGACCACTAATTTCAGTCCCATTTCATTAATCACAATGTGCTCTTTGAACCCTTCAACGTGATCGCAGGCATTTTATCACCTTAACTGATCTATTAAGTGTCCTCTTAAAATATTTGTTTTAAGTTAAGGTAAAAAATAGCTGCACGATTCATATGAAAAGCTCCTGAAATACAATTTGTGACATGGTTTAGAAATTCAACATGTATTATGATAGATACAGTAAACTCCGTATATATTGACTAGATATAACAAACAGTTTTTTCGCGATTTTCCCCCTTCTTTGTTTAATGTGAAAATATACAGTTATAACAAACTCCGATAATAAGGATTCTTCAGATATAAGGAACAATATTTTCTGGCCCATCAATGAAAAATGTACAGTAAAGTTATCATATATATCGAAATACTAATATGTTCCGAGGAGTTAAAAAAATCCGCTGATTTTGCATTTTTCTTTTGCCGTCTGCAAATTGTATTTTTCATAGTACACTTGTAGCTATTATTCAGAAAGGTAAAACATCATACAGTCATGTACAATTTTTGTGGTAAACTATTTAAGAATGATATTCAAGTGATTATATTTTATGTTAATAAATGCGAGTGTTTCTATAAAAGCATGCAGTCGGGTTGAAATCCCATATCCGGAAAAATGACTTTGTCAAATATTTCAAATTATGACAAGTGAGCGAAAAGTCAGCTTTCTTCAATTGGTATTTATATATACGGCGTCTTAAAGCTTCTGTCCATTCATAAAACATTTGCATTTGTACATTCACAAGTTGATCCTGAGAGCATACTTTGAATCAGCAACAGGTATTGATGAGTCAGTTTTCAGAAACCTTCTAGACTTAGAGAAAAATGTGCTGCTGTCAAAACAGAAGCAACGTTTAATTCTGGATTTCTTTAAATCAGTTGCATAGGACTGTATACATGTATATGTATTACTCACTGTTACCGATAGATAACAAACTTGCCAATTTGCTGGGATCTGTACTTTACGTATATAGCAACATGTTTGATGGTTCGGATTTCATTACATATGACTTCTAAAACACTTGTTTGTTATATATTTAAGTTTGCTATATATACATCATATATAAGAAACTTGTGTGATATACAGATATAAGGAACTCCAAATATAAGGAACACATTTGATAGGTCCCGAGGAGTTTGTTATAAGCGTTTACTGTATAGTTAAATTTGAAAGTTACATGTTCAAGCAAACAGACTAAACAGATAACTCTTAAATACGTTTTTAAAGTCCAGGTCAGAAATTGTTTTATTTCTTCAGAAATGTTACTGATATATAAACAAGTACATGTATTTAAGTGACAAGTGGCTAAAAAACTAACGACAATACTAATTTACGGGTCTTACTTTGTCCAACTGAAACATTTCTTTACTTCAGCTTACCTATCTAGCTTTCACAAGACTCTTGAAAGTCGAGAGTCATAAGTAACTGCTGGGCTCAAAATTTTGAAGAGTAAGTCAGATTTTTTATTATTTTCTTCTGTATTTAATATTATGATTCTACTGTACTTTTCAGGAGTAAGTTTAATGTTCATTCAAAAATTCCTATTTCTGGATCTGTAATTTACAAGAGTTAAAGGGTCAAAATAGATGCAAATGAAAGCCCTGTCCGAGGCTGGTTTTTATGATAGATTTACGTCAACAGAGACGAAACTCAATAATGAGATCACCCCGCTATTAAAACCAGTTTCATAAAGTCCCAAAGGCGGTCTTATTACAGGGATTTTACTGTACTGTCAATTCAAAGAGCAACATAAGTGATGTTTTTATACAAATAATGGGCAATTTCGCAAGCAAAATATCTTTCTTGGTAATACATGTTTATTTAAACATCCAAAGTGATCATGGGACTTTAAGGTCATTACTCCAGGTGTCTATTTGTATAGGTTCAACTGTACATAAATGTGGAGGTTAGTGTGAACAGTAACTACATGTGTTGCAGTAAAACAGGCTACAAGATGTTTTTTTTCCTTACGACAATGTTGAATGTACTTATTAAATACATAAGATCACATGATTAAAGATCCACATACAAATTATACAGGAATTACAAACTTTAATTACAGTGAACCTCTCAGGAGCGAACACTCCTGGGAACACAGAAATGTGTTTGTTGTAGAGAGGTGCTGTTCTGGAGAAGTCGATTCCTTAAATAATTTAAGCAACAGGAAAGAAAATGTGTGTCTTTTCAGGGAGGTTGTTGCTCTTAGGGGATGTGTCATTCGGCGAGGTTGGACTGTAATTACTGTATTTCAGTAGAGACAAAAACTTATGACAAAACACAGTAAAAAATATTTCATTTTTCCAGTTTATGTGAAACAAATAAAAAGTAATTTGCCATAGATTATCTAGTCTGGAATAGACAACCTGAAAATTTTTGTGTTTGTGCAGCCATGTAGAAATAAAACTTCAAATCATTTCAGTTTTGTTTCAATGGCTTACTGGTCCTTTCCAATAGAAATGTAAAACAGCAACAAGCCCAAATCAAACCACTTGTCCCTCAAAGGGTATCTCATCAGCTGGAATCCCATTTATTAACCCTTACCAGAAAGCCAAGGAGCTTGGTGCTGCACTCCACACACAGTTTTAATTTAATCTATACTTACTTATTCATTCTCGATTGCGAAATAAGTTCTTACATCTTAGAATAATCGCTCTCGAGACTCATTCCAGATGAAATCAATATTGGAGAGAGAGAGGCAATGTTGAAATATCTGAGCTTTGACCTAAGGACACAACAGCCGTGGCACTGGTGGGGATTGAGCCCGGGACCTTCTGATCCTTAGGCGAATGCACTACTACCGCAACTCTGCACACTGTTTTAATATGTAAACTTTAGACTAAAATCATTTTCAAGTCCTTCAGACACTTTAAAAAACATACGACTTCAAAATCCTGTAAGTTGGAGTAACAGTGGATTAGAACTATTTAAAAAAATATTTTTAGAAAGGGGTAAATGCCAGGATGCTACAGAGCAATTTTGGTGACATTTTAACCTAAGGCCAAAACAAGAGCTGTCACTTGTAAGTGACGAATGCCCCCAAAGTGGTGTCTAACAGTCTGTGACCTTGGCTTTCAAGGTTTGGACCCGGTACTTGTGTACTACACTTCATCTCGGACAGACTCACACACGATGACAGACAACTGTTGACTGCAATAGTCGTGCTCAGGTGAACTAACAAAGGACATCCATACAGCAAACTTTCCAAAGAACTTTCTATCATGATTGAATGTGTCAACAATTCATAACAAACAGGAGGGCCATGATGGCCCTACATCGCTCACCTGAAAACCATTGCTCCAAAGGGTCACCTGAGGAACTTTTGTGCAAAATTATTTCAAAATCAGACGAGCCGTTTAGATGCTGTTTAAAGACTTTTCTATCTTTAAGTCTGGCAGCCATTTTTTGTTATGGAGCATTTGAGTAAAGGGTCACTCAAGGAACTTTTGTGCGAAATTATTTCAGAATCGGACCGATCGGAGATGCTGTTTAAATATTTTTTTCTATTTTTAGCTCTGTCGGCCATCTAGTGCAACAGAGTGGAATGGTTTGAGCAATTTTAGTAGAGGGTCACCTTAGGAACATTTGTGTTAAATTATTTCAAATCAGAGCAGCCGTTTAGGAGATGTTGCTTAAAGGTTTAAATTGTTGAAGACAACGAACGACGGTCACAATAGGTCAACCTGGCACTTGAGCTAAATTCTAAAATAATTTAATGCGAGGAAATTAAGATATGGTATAAAGCCATTCAGAAATCAGGAAGAAAAGTTGCAAAGAGCTTTCCACTATAAAATAATGTTCTTGTTAAGAGCCTAATAACGCTCAAATACAACTTCCTACACACTTCGGAACTACTTTGCTGCATCCTTCCCAATAAACTTTATCTATGAACGTATACATATCTGACATCACATTTTAAAATACTCTACAAAAGGAGGCAAATGATTCTGTCTTTGCCAATAGTGCAGATAAATAAAATATAAATATATAGATGTAGTATGACGCTGATCTCTTAAGGCGTAAGTCACTTGATATTATCTGAAACTTTTATCAATAATTGAAGGCCAGAGCCTGTAATATTGACATTTGTCCTGTTTCTACATTACAGAAATTGTGTGTTGTTATACACATTCTTTTATGAAGTAAATATACTATGGAGCCCATATCTGGTAATGTGATTTATTTCTGTAGGTTAACAACATTGTGTTATATGCCAAATGCTAATGTTACACTTACACATGGTGTTATATGCCAAACGCTAATGTTACACTTACACATGGTGTTATATGCCAAACGCTAATGTTACACTTACACATGGTGTTATATGCAAAATACTAATTTTACACTTACACATTGTGTTATATGCCAAATGCTAATGTTACACTAACACATTGTGTTATCTGCCAAATGCTAATGTTACACTTACAATACACATGGTGTTATATGCCAAAAACTGATGTTACACTTATACATTGTGTTATATGCCAAATGCTAATGTTACACTAACACATTGTGTTATTTGCCAAATGCTAATGTTACACTTACAATACACATGGTGTTATATGCAAAATACTAATGTTACACTTACACATTGTGTTATATGCCAAATGCTAATGTTACACTTACACATTGTGTTATATGCCAAAAACCTGATGTTACACTTATACATTGTGTTATATGCCAAATGGTAATGTTACACTTCTCTGGCATATGTCCATAACACTTTAAAATCTTTGGCTATAACATTGTACCAAACAAACCAATTGACTTCAAACTTGAAAAAAATAGATGGCAATGAGAGATGCAGAACCCTTGCACTTCTTTTTTTCCCCTTTTCAAATATCCATTACTACCTAAAATATCACTCACTTATACACCCTTTCAATTAATCGATAATCTACCGACCAAGAGTTGCGTCCCTTACCGGCTGTGACGTCATACGATGATAAATTGCACAAATGAAAGCATCGCTAATACTTACTTCGTAATATTTCGCAAACATCAATCAGGTTAAACAAGTTTTTACGGCGTAATTGGTAATGATTTTGTCATTTTATACATCATTTCTACGTAATTATCATAATCATAATATATATAGACATGTTAACTGTGAAAAAAGTCGGCGATTATTTAAAAATATTGTAGAAAAAAAGGTGTATTTTCGAATAAAGTTTACGGATGCTGTAATTGTTCTGCTTTGAAATAAACAAAAATGAATAACCTGATTTACATGAATTAAAGTAATTAATGCATGGTTTAGTGAGAATTATTGTCAAGAAACATTTTTTTAAAAAGTATGAGCTATTGGGGCAGGAATACTCTATAGACGGTTCCTGCTAAGGGGATAATGTCCGTTTACCGTAAAAAGTTGTCATATGTCTAGACTAATTATGTTACTAAGGCCTATTGTTTTAACAATCAATGACATAATTAGAAATATTAATTTTTATAAACACCATCTTTTTTTCATTTCCATGCAATTTATTAATATATCTTTTCAACAATGTAAGGTTATGAAATGAAAACTAAAATGAAAGGTACAACATAAATGTGCAACATAAATAGTTTTAACTTGAAAGTTGCATCATACAGCAAACTGTTTTCGTTTTAAAAATGTGAACAATTAGTGATAATAACATTGTCAATTTTAATAAGATGTGTGTTACAATTAATTGGTGCCCTACTGCAGTGTACATGTCATAAAAACACCAGGTGGCCACGAAATGCCCTTGGGCATAATCATGTACAATACACAGAGTGCCATAAAACCCCTATGAACCCCTATGAAAGGTCCAGTGATCGCATAAACAGCTAACCAATTAGTGACAAATTCGGTGACCAGTTAGCATGTAGCATTCATGTGAATTTATGGTTGAGTGTGAAACTAGTGTTAATTGATATGAAATCTAATATGAAATCTAAGAAGCGATACTGTCACGCCTTGATATTACTAGATCTGTCTCATTTTACAAATCAAGAGTAACAGATCATTAGTTTAGTTAAATCATCTTTCATTTTTCAACAAACACATATGTTAATACAATGACATATATACACAACGAAACAAAATGCTATTTGTCGGGCCACAAGTTCTTTCAACTTAGCAAATTGCCCTTCCCAGAATGAAAATATTAAATAAATGAATTATAAATATAAAATACATAGTACTTGTTTTCTTAACTAAATATTTTGTGTCCGAGATCCCAACGCCGTGGATGACTGTTCCCAGTTTGGGAACTAAATATTATCAAACAAAAACAGATTGTTTAAAGAGGCTGCGCAGCTGCCACCTACACGTAGGAAATTTGGTCTGACAATCGGGAACCTGCAATTATCTGAACAAAAGAGAGACAAATGTCTTTGCCTTAGAATAGTAAAATAATTGTTTGAATAATGTACATGTATGTAGCAAAATATATCAATTGATGGTCGAGTGTTAAACTCAAGACTGTGCCCTGGTGCGCATCACTGCTGATGATGTAAAAACTGAAAATGATTTCTTCATCCCAGTCATTTAATCACCTATGAAAAGTGATGTTAGCAAAGAAAAACTTTTCTGTAGCAGTTCCTTTATTTGTTCTTTATTGTAGATTTCTTAATAAATAAATTAACACTTTTAGGTGAGTCAGTTGTAGTACCAACTGGTTTTGACACATATCTACAACTGATCAGTCGCTAAAACTTGAAGTATAAAAAAGCTCCCGGTTAAATCGTGCAAACATTTGATTCACTTGTCTTCGACATTCCACTGTGATTTCATTTAGGTTATCTCTATACGGTATATGTCTACAGTTTCAAGCTGTAAAAGCTACAAAAATACCTAGATTTAGCGTTCCTTCGATGAAATAATATATGCAGTGGTCAACAATCACGCTTGCGCCATTATCTCGTTTTAAAGGCGCATCCCCGCATGACGTCATCAAAGGGCAGATAATTTAAATTACCGAATAATTGAAACGGTGTATAACGGTAACTAGACATTTGTTTTTGATAATAAACATATCGGTACCCCAGTCATGTACATTAACACTGACTGGAATGCGATGATATGTACTACTAAGTCTGACAATGATCATTTATGTGTAGCCACATCAAAATGCAGTGAGGGGTAGAGATGAAGCCCAGACAAGCTCTATGTGGACTATACAAGTAAAATTTCAAATGGCAAAATTTCCATGACAAGAGGGCCAAGATGGCCCTATATCGCTCACCTTGGTACAAGTCAACTTGCCTGGTAGAAGATCACTAGACAATGTTATATACCAAACAAGTGACCCCCCGGGCTTGGTCAATTTCGACCCCAAGGGCATAATTTGAACAAACTTTGAAGAGGTCTACTAGGCAATGCTACATGCCAAATATCTAAGCTCTAGGTCTTGTGGTTTCAAGAAGAATATTTAAAGTTTTTCCTATATAAGCCTATGTAAAACTAAGTGACCCCCGTGTGGGGTCAATTTTGATCCCGGGGTCATGATTTGAACAATCTTGGTAGTGGTCCACTTGCCAATGCTACATGCCAAATATCTAAGCATTAGGCCTTGTGGTTTCAGAAAAGAAGATTTTTAAATTTTTTCCTATTTGTTGCCATAGCAAGTTCATAGAGTTCTGCATGGAATGGAATTTTTTGAACAACTTTGATAGAGCTTCCTGCAAGGAACAGCCCTGCAAAGTTTCATCAACATTGCACCAGTGGTGTCGTTTGAAGGAAATGGACAGGCGGACGTATGACGTACGACGTATGACGGACTCCGGACAACGAAGTCATCATATTTTTGGCGATTGCAGATGATTGGAAGGTATGTGGCACGATCGGTTGTGTTTGAAGTGTAAACTACCACAATTTTAGTCGTTACGTATTACAATGAAACTTTGTACACATTGTCAGTTAGTCGACTTTCAAAGTAGATTATATGGGACTGGAAAGATTGTGCAGAGTACTTCCTCTGACTAAAAATCTTTTTGAGTTTACTTTATCTGCACATTTCTTGCTAAACCAGTTAATAGGTGCATATTAAAAGCATATTTTTCTTACCCCGAATTATAGGGTTAACTGTTTTGTAATTTTGATATTTGCGACTGTATGTACGGTTTTGAATGGATGCAACTATTTTAATGGCATACAATGCTCTAAAATGCGATCATTACTGATCGTTCTATTTTTGCGACTAAAAAATATATACGTACAAATTTTAATGACGTAGAAAGGACGCTGTTTTGGTCACCCCGGGTATTCGGCTACCTACACGCCTGATAGATACCTAAAACCACTGTTCTATGTACATGTCGAATGTTTGTTGTAAGTACTAACAAACCCAAAATATACACCTATTTTTACATTTTGCGGAGAGTTTAAGACAGCTATCTTATGGTTAATGAAATTGCTATTAACGGTGAAAATATCAGTCATTAAGATTTAAGATTATTGGGGAAAAAAACTCGACTTTAATGCTGGTATACAATGTATCTCTTACTACTCTTACGTTACTCTTAAGTACTGAACAAAGGTTTATCATCCCCCACCAAAGGCGGAGAGATATTGTTCTGTCCGGCTGTCTGTTCGTTAAGTTTGGCTTGGCATCTCTAAAGTCGTTGCCCTTATATTGTATTTTTCTTGTTTTCAAAATGAAACATTAAAATTATATTTCTCTGCAACCAGTTATCAAAATTTAATTGTAATTGGCTCAAATAATTTAATGATCACTCTAATAGACGCAACCCGCCCTTGGTTTTTAGCTCACCTGGCACAAAGTGCCAGAGTGAGCTATTAGGATCGCATTTCGTCTGGCGTACGTTCGTCCGTCCGTCCGTCCGTCCACAATTTCCTTCAAACGACATCTCTGAAACCACTGGGCCAATGTTGATGAGAAGCTCTATCAAAGTTGTTCAAAGAACTCCATTCAATGCAGAACACTAATTGCTATGGCAATAAATAGGACAAACTTTAAAAATCTTCTTCTCTGAAACCACAAGGCCTAGAGCTTAGATATTTGGCATGTAGCATTGTCTAGTGGACCTCTACCAAGATTGTTCAAATTATGACCCCCGGGTCAAAATTGACCCCGCGCAGGTGGTCACTCAGTTCTGCATAGGTTTGTATAGGAAAAACTTAAAAAATTTTCTTCTCTGAAACCACAAGGCATAGAGCTTAAATATTTGGCACGTAGCGTTGTCTAGTGGACCTCTAACAAGATTGTTAAAATTATGACCCCTAGGTCAAAATTGACCCTGTACGGGGAGTCACTTAGTTTTACATAGGCTTATATAGGAAAAATTGCAAAAATCTTCTTCTCTAACGTACACTACCTACCCTACTGCGCAATAACGTACACTACTTGCCTATCGTGCAATAACATACACTACTTGCCTTTCGCACAGTAACGTAAACTACCTACCCAACCGCGTAATAACGCACACTACTTGCCTATTGCGCAGTAACGTACATTACCTACCCCGCCGCGCAATAACGTACACTACCTACCCCACTGATCAATAACGTACACTACTTGCCTATTGTGCAGTAACGTACACTACCTACCCCACCGGGCAATAACGTACACTAATTGCCTATTGCGCAGTAACGTACATTACCTTCCCCACTGCGCAATAACGTACATATACTTGCCTATTGCGCAGTGACGTACACTACCTACCCCACCGAACAATAACGTACACTACTTGCCTATTGCGCAGTAACGTACACTACCTACCCCGCCGCGCAATAACGTACAATACCTACCCCACCGCGCAATAACGCATACTACTTGCCCATTGCGCAGTAACGTACACTACCTACCCCACCGCGCAATAACGTACACTACCTACCCCACTGCGCAATAACGTACACTACTTGCCTATCGCGCAGTAACGTACATTACCTACCCCACCGCGTAATAACGTACACTACCTTCCCCACCGCGCAATAACGTACATTACTTTGCCTATTGCGCAGTAACGTACACTACCTACCCCACCGCGCAATCACGTACATTACCTACCCCACTGCGCAATAACGTACACTACTTTGCCTATTGCGCAGTTACGTACATTACCTACCCCACCGCGCAATAACGTACATTACCTACCCCTCTGCGCAATAACGTACACTACTTGCCTATTGCGCAGTGACGTACACTACCTACCCCACCGCGCAATAACGTACACTACTTGCCCAATGCGCAGTAACGTACACTACCTACCCCACCGCGCAATAACGTACACTACCTTCCCCACCGCGCAATAACGTACATTACCTACCCACCGCGCAATAACGTACACTACTTGCCTATCGTGCAATAACGTACACTACCTGCCCCTCGCGGAATAACGTAAACTACCTACCCAACCGTGCAATAACGCAAAATACCTGCCTATTGCGAAGTAACGTACATTACCTACCCCACTGTGCAATAACGTTCACTACTTGCCTATCGTGCAATAACATACACAACTTTGCCTATCGCACAGTAACGTACATTACCTACCCCACCGCGTAATACCGTACACTACCTTCCCCACCGCGCAATAACGTACATTACTTTGCCTATTGCGCAGTAACGTACACTACCTACCCCACCGCGCAATAACGTACATTACCTACCCCACTGCGCAATAACGTACACTACTTTGCCTATTGCGCAGTTACGTACATTACCTACCCCACCGCGCAATAACGTACATTACCTACCCCACTGCGCAATAACGTACACTACGCCTATTGCGCAGTGACGTACACTTCCTACCCCACCGCGCAATAACGTACACTACTTGCCTATTGCGCAGTAACGTACATTACCTACCCCACCGCGCAATAACGTACACTACCTTCCCCACCGCGCAATAACGTACATTACCTACCTCACCGCGCAATAACGTACACTACTTGCCTATCGTGCAATAACATACACTACTTGCCTTTCGCACAGTAACGTAAACTACCTACCCAACCGCGCAATAAACAAACTACTTGCCGTTGCGAATAACGTACATAAATACCCCACTGTGCAATAACGTTCACTACTTGCCTATTCATAACGCGCGCAATAAAATACACTACTAAGACAGTAAAACTACACTACGCCAACCGCGCAATAACGCACACTACTTGCCTATTGCGCATTAACGTACATTACCTACCCCGCTGCGCAATAAAGTACACTACTTAGACAGTCGCGCAATAACGTACACTATTTAGCCGATCGTGCAGTAACGTTCACTACTTGCCTATTGCGCATTAATGTACATTACCTACCCCGCCGCGCAATAAAGTACACTACTTAGACAGTCGCGCAATAACGCACACTACTTAGCCCATCGTGCAATAACGTACACTACTTGCCTATTGCGCAGTAATGTACATTACATACCCCGCCGCGCAATAAAGTACACTACTTAGACAGTCGTGCAATAACGTACACTACTTAGCCCACCGTGCAATAACGTACACTACTTGCCTATTGCGCAGTAACGTACATTACCTACCCCGCCGCGCAATAAAGTACACTACTTAGACAGTCGTGCAATAACGTACACTATTTAGCCCACCGTGCAATAACGTACACTACTTGCCTATTGCGCAGTAATGTATATTACCTACCCCACCGCGCAATAACGTACACTACTTGCCTATCGTGCAATAACGTACACTACTTGCCTATTGCGCAGTAACGTACATTACCTACCCCGCCGCGCAATAAAGTACACTACTTAGACAGTCGCGCAATAACGTACACTACTTTACCCACCGTGCAATAACGTACACTACTTGCCTATTGCACAGTAACGTACATTACCTACCCCGCCGCGCAATAAAGTACACTACTTAGACAGTCGCGCAATAACGTACACTACTTAACAGATCGCGCAGTAACGTACACTACTTGCCTATTGCACAGTAACGTACATAACCTACCCCACCGCGCAATAATGTACACTACCTACCCTACCGCGCAATAACGTACACTACTTGCCTATTCGCGCAGTAATGTACACTTCTTAGCCCACCGTGCAATAACGTACACTACTTGCCTATTGCGCAGTAACATACATTACCTATCCCACCGCGCAAGTACATACACTACCTTCCCCACTGCGCAATAACGTACTTTACCTACCTCGCCGCGCAATAACGTACACTACTTGCCCACCGTGCAATAACGTACACTACTTAGCCCATCGTGCAATAACGTACACTACTTAGCCCACCGTGCAATAACGTACACTACTTAGCCCATCGTGCAATAACGTACACTACTTAGCCCATCGTGCAATAACGTACACTACTTAGCCCATCGCGCAATAAAGTACACTACTTGCCTATTGCGCAGTAATGTACACTACTTAGCCCGTCGTGCAATAACGTACACTACTTAGCCCATCGTGCAATAACGTACACTACTTAGCCCACCGTGCAATAACGTACACTACTTAGCCCACCGTGCAATAACGTACACTACTTAGCCTATCGTGCAATAACGTACACTACTTAGCCCATCGTGCAATAACGTAAACTACTTGCCTATTGCGCAATAATGTACACTACTTAGCCCACCGTGCAATAACGTACACTTCTTGCCTATTGCACAATAATGTACACTATTTAGCCCACCGTGCAATAACGTACACTACTTAGCCCACCGTGCAGAAATGTACACTACTTAGCCCATCGTGCAATAACGTACACTACTAAGCCAGTCGTGCAATAACGTACACTACTTAGCCCATCGTGCAATAACATACACTACTTAGCCCATCGTGCAATAACGTAAACTACTTGCCTATTGCGCAATAATGTACACTACTTAGCCCACCGTGCAATAACGTACACTTCTTGCCTATTGCACAATAATGTACACTATTTAGCCCACCGTGCAATAACGTACACTACTTAGCCCACCGTGCAGAAATGTACACTACTTAGCCCATCGTGCAATAACGTACACTACTTAGCCAGTCCTGCAATAACGTACACTACTTAGCCCATCGTGCAATAACGTACACTACTTAGCCCATCGCGCAATAACGTACACTACTTGCCTATTGCGCAGTAATGTACACTACGTAGCCCATCGTGCAATAACGTAAACTACTTGCCTATAGCGCAATAATGTACACTACTTAGCCCACCGTGCAATAAAGTACACTTCTTGTCTATTGCACAATAATGTACACTATTTAGCCCACCGTGCAATAACCTACACTACTTAGCCCACCGTGCAGAAATGTACACTACTTAGGCCACTGTGCAATAACGTACACTACTTAGCCAGTCGTGCAATAACGTACACTACTTAGCCCATCGTGCAATAACGTACCATTGTTAGCCCATCGCGCAATTAACGTAACATACTTGCACTATTGCGCAGTAATGTACACTACTTAGCCCGTCGTGCAATAACGTACACTACTTAGCCCACCGTGCAATAACGTACACTACTTAGCCCACCGCGCAATAACGTACACTACTTGCTCATCGTGCCCATCGTGAAATAACGTACACTACTTAGCCCATCGTGCAATAACGTACATTTAACTGTGACCATCGTGCAAAAAAGTACACACTGCTCATCGTGCAATAACGTACACAACTTAGCCCATCGTGCAATAAGGTAGCACTACTTAGCCCATCGTGCAATAATTTACTACTTAGCCCAATCGTGCAATAACGTACAATCTTAAACCATCGTGCAATCACGGTACACTACGTTGCCCATCGTGCAATAACGTTCACAACTTAGCCCATCGTGCAATAACGTACACTACTTAGCCCACCGTGCAATAACGTACACTACTTGCTCATCGTGCAATAACGTACACTACTTAGCCCATCGTGCAATAACGTAACAGTATTAGACCATCGTGCAATAACGTACACTGATTAGCCCATCGTGCAATAACGTACAAAACTTTGCACCATCGTGCAATCACGTACACTACTTGCCCATGGTGCAATAACGCATTTATAAGCTAGCCCTTAAATGGTGCAATAACGTACAAATGTTAGCCCATCATGCAATACGTACACTAATTAACATCGTGCAATTTAACGTACACTACTTAGCCCATCGTGCAATAACGGGGTATAAATTTTAACCCAAATGGGTGCAATAACGTACACTAATTGCCCATCGTGCAATAACGTTACAAATCAGCCCATCTTAGCAAAAAAGTAGCACTATTGCTCCATCGTGCAATCAGCGTACACTACTTACCATCCGTGCAAAAGTACATATGCCTATCGTTAAATAACGTACACTACTTTGCCCATCTTGCAATAACGTACACTACATAGCTTATTGGCAATAACGTACACTACTTGCCCATCGTGCAATAACGTACACTACTTGCCCATCGTGCAATAACGTACACTACTTAGCCCACCGTGCAATAACGTACACTACTTGCCCATCGTGCAATAACGTACACTACTTGACCATCGTGCAATAACGTACACTACTTAGCCCACCGTGCAATATTGTACACTACTTAGCCCACCGTGCAATAACGTACACTTCTTGCCCATCGTGCAATAACGTACACTACTTAGCCCACCGTGCAATATTGTACACTACTTAGCCCACCGTGCAATAACGTACACTTCTTGCCCATCGTGCAATCACGTACACTACTTGCCCATCGTGCAATAACGTACACTACTTAGCCCACCGTGCAATCACGTACACTACTTGCTCATCGTGCAATAACGTACACTACTTGCCCATCGTGAAATAACGTACACTTCTTAGCCCATCGTGCAATAACGTCCATTACTTAGCCCACCGTGCAATAACGTACACTACTTGCTCATCGTGCAATAACGTACACTACTTAGCCCATCGTGCAATAACGTACACTACTTAGCCCATCGTGCAATAACGTACACTACTTAGCCCATCGTGCAATAACGTACACTACTTAGCCCATCGTGCAATCACGTACACTACTTAGCCCATCGTGCAATAACGTACACTACTTAGCCCATCGTGCAATCACGTACACTACTTAGCCCATCGTGCAATAACGTACACTACTTAGCCCATCGTGCAATCACGTACACTACTTGCCCATCGTGCAATAACGTTCACAACTTAGCCCATCGTGCAATAACGTACACTACTTAGCCCATCGTGCAATCACGTACACTACTTGCCCATCGTGCAATAACGTTCACAACTTAGCCCATCGTGCAATAACGTACACTACTTAGCCCATCGTGCAATCACGTACACTACTTACCCATCGTGCAATAACGTACACTACTTAGCCCATCGTGCAATAACGTACACTACTTAGCCCATCGTGCAATAACGTACACTACTTAGCCCATCGTGCAATCACGTACACTACTTACCCATCGTGCAATAACGTACACTACTTAGCCCATCGTGCAATAACGTACACTACTTAGCCCATCGTGCAATAACGTACACTACTTACCCATCGTGCAATGACGTACACTACTTAGCCCATCGTGCAATCACGTACACTACTTAGCCCATCGTGCAATCACGTACACTACTTGCCCATCGTGCAATAACGTACACTACTTAGCCCATCGTGCAATAACGTACACTACTTAGCCCATCGTGCAATAACGTACACTACTTACCCATCGTGCAATGACGTACACTACTTAGCCCATCGTGCAATCACGTACACTACTTAGCCCATCGTGCAATCACGTACACTACTTGCCCATCGTGCAATAACGTACACTACTTAGCCCATCGTGCAATCACGTACACTACTTGCCCATCGTGCAATAACGTTCACAACTTAGCCCATCGTGCAATCACGTACACTACTTAGCCCATCGTGCAATCACGTACACTACTTACCCATCGTGCAATAACGTACACTACTTGCCTATCGTGAAATAACGTACACTACTTAGCCCATCTTGCAATAACGTACACTACTTAGCCCACCGTGCAATAACGTACACTACTTGCCCATCGTGCAATAACGTACACTACTTGCCCATCGTGCAATAACGTACACTACTTAGCCCATCTTGCAATAACGTACACTACTTAGCCCACCGTGCAATAACGTACACTACTTGCCCATCGTGCAATAACGTACACTACTTGCCCATCGTGCAATAACGTACACTACTTAGCCCACCGTGCAATAACGTACACTACTTGCCCATCGTGCAATAACGTACACTACTTGCCCATCGTGCAATAACGTACACTACTTGCCCATCGTGCAATAACGTACACTTCTTAGCCCACCGTGCAATAACGTACACTACTTGCCCATCGTGCAATAACGTACACTACTTGCCCATCGTGCAATAACGTACACTACTTAGCCCACCGTGCAATCACGTACACTACTTGCTCATCGTGCAATAACGTACACTACTTGCCCATCGTGAAATAACGTACACTACTTAGCCCATCGTGCAATAACGTACACTACTTAGCCCATCGTGCAATAACGTACACTACTTAGCCCACCGTGCAATAACGTACACTACTTGCCCATCGTGCAATAACGTACACTACTTAGCCCACCGTGCAATAACGTACACTACTTAGCCCACCTTGCAATAACGTACACTACTTGCCCATCGTGCAATAACGTACACTACTTAGCCCACCGCGCAATAACGTACACTACTTGCGTTTCGCGCAGTAATGTACACTACTTAGCCCATCGTGCAATAACGTACACTACTTAGCCCATCGTGCAGTAACGTACACTTCTAAGCCGTACACTACTTAGCCTTTAGATTTTACCCTCCGTATCATAACACGTATAAGTTGAAACTAACATGATAACACAAAGTGCCAGAGTGAGCTATTAGGATCGCTTACCGTCCGGGGATTAATTCAGTAAAACAATATGTATTTTACAAATATTTATTTCTTGAGCATATGGAGCCGTTTTAGTAAGCTTACTAGATGTATAAAAGACTTCAGAAAGTTTAATAAAGTTTGTAGCAGTATTTGCCACGTGTTTCAGAAGGCCATTAAAGCACGGATAGTACCTTTTATTTGCGTTCTGCAGACTGCACATGTAGTAAGAGCGGACACACATTGCGGGCAACTGACCATATGGCCACACGGTAATGTAATTATACAAGCATAAGCATCAAAACAAATTTTGCAAATGACAGGCTCTTTTAGTTTTCTGTTAGTTTCCTCGATATCTTCTTCTGAGTCTGAGCATTCCCCATCTGTTTCTACATCATCGGCTTCTTCTTCATTTTCAACAAGCTGATTGGTTGTTTCAGTTTCCTCACTTCTTTCTTGAAGTAAATCAATTGTTTTCACGAGTTCAACAGCTGTAAACCTTCTGTGCTTTTCATGTTGTATAATTGCTTTGATAGCTGTTCTTAAGACATCTTCATCAGGACAGTAGTCCCTTGCGACAGAAACGGCATCCTCATTTCTATTTATAGCTAGTTGAACAGTATCAACTGCGTCATCAGAGTCGTCTACGTCAGAGTCACTTAGCTGATCTCCAAGAATTCTTCTGATGAATGATTTGCCTTTACACTGAATCACATGTGCGCATTTGGGGCTCGCTAGAATATGCTGTTCCCAGGGACAAGCACCTTCCGGCCAGTCTTTAAGTCCTATACTGCAATAGAAACATCGCACAGAGTCATCAACTCCTGTGTATGCAAATCCGGCTTCTGCCAGCTCCTTTTTACACTGTGTCGTACTGTCAGGCCAATTTTCGAAAGATGCGATGCGTGAGTCGAGAATACAGTAGTGTCGGTATTTTGGTCTGTCAGTCAATATATTGAGGCTCTCACATTTCGACGGATTAGCATTTTCTCTCGGTGCTTCAGCCCTTGAAGAGTCACTTGCGACTTGAGCATCAGATTCAGTTTGGTTTGCTGGGTTACGTCTTCCACTTGAAAAATAGTCTTGAATGCCATCCGAAATATTCAGCCTTGACTGAACACTAGCAACGGCCATGGAATGTCATCAATCTACAAAAAAATGTATATGACACATTTATATCATCTACAATTACACAAACGCTTAAATATTGCGGAAACATGGGTATTTGAATACGTCTGCGTTACATATAGTATATACATGTAGTACATATGTACTTGTTATGTACTTGTATGTCAGAAACTCTGACTAGTAACCATAGTAACAGTTGCCGTGCGAATAGCGCTTTAATCGAATGTACAAAAAAGTATATAAACTCACTGGTGAGGTTTTGGATTTTTACACTTCCGGAAATTTTCATTTGTTATATTTCAAAAATGATGATTTAACTGGTAAAAACAATTATGCAGTAGTAAATATAAACATTATAGGAATATTTAAGTGCCAAAAAAAAATTCAACGTTTTTGAGAAAAAATATTTTGACCTCACATTTGGTGACGAAATTGACAAATTTTACCATATGCCAAAATGAGAGTAGGGGTACAAAGGTAGTCATTTGTCAAAATCTGTGTAAGAGTTAAACTAATTCAAACTTTATTACAAGAATAATTGTTAGGATATAACAATACAGTAATAAAAAGTTCCTTTTACAATTCTCTGTTACAGACCTATGCCGGCATATCTCAAAGCTCGTCAAACAGTCAGTTTTTATTGAATTTCTTTCTCATATGCACATTGCCCCTCATTTTTTATTTTTGCATTCAAAAACATTGGTTTTCATGAAACTGTAGGCAAATTATCTGAAAACCCTTGTTATTCCTTTACCATGAAAATGATCATTTATCAAATATTGAAAAAATGAATTTTAGTAAAGTGGGTGGGGTTATAATGAGGAGCGTAATATTTTTTCAGATGATGATAGAAATACTACTATCTCTAATTTTTAATCCTAAAGTGTAACATCCTACATTAGAAAAGATTAAAAATTGATACTATTCTGAAAAACGCATCACATACATAAAAGTTTACAATACCAACATTCTAGCTAATTCTGCAATTAGCACCTTAACCTGATAGTGTATCGATAAAGATTAACATTACGAAAAAGTTAAGTCATTGACCCATCAATTTTTTTCCAGAAATTAACTAGCAATATGTTAGTCTCCATAAAAACAGGGTCAATAAAATTTCTTGTTATTTTGAATTACAAAAGTGACCCCCCCCTCCCTTAATTCAAAAGCGTAGTATAAAATATTTTGGTCAGTGAGTTTTGGTTTTAACTTTACGTGTCTCGATAATGAAATGTCTCTATTATTTATAATCCCTATTAATTATAGACCGACCCTGAGATTTCTCCGTGGGTGAACTTGCCAAGACTCCCGACAGGCGCAGGTTGAAGAGACAGATGCAGACACAAGGGAATACCAGACCCTAGCTCTTTTACGAATAGACCCCTTGGGTTTTTACGTGACCGGCGTATAGCACTGATACACGTGTGGCATTCGCTAAGCTTGGTTTCTAACCAGTTCATCTCTAGATGGATGGGAAACACTGAAAAGCGTATCAGAAATCTCCATGCAGTGCCCATGGCGAGATTCGAATCGGGGACCTCCAGATTGGTAGTCCAGAGCGTTAACCACTCAACCAAAACGGGCCCTTAACAAAATAAGAGACATAAAATAGTATACCTATGTCTCTGACAAAATTCATATTCGGGTTAGGTTATGTAAATCGATCATTGTTAGTGTCAAGATCTCCGCCTCGTGAATGATTTATTTTATGTTTCATCATGGCCATACTTATAATTCCTTAATATGGTAGTCTGGGGATGTTCATATTTAGAACCAAAATGTTTTAAAGTTTCGGTTAGGCCTTTATACATCCCAAAGTGTATGATGCAGAGTCATCTAAACTGAAGTCCATACTTGTTAAAAATCAGACAACAATGCGATTACTTTGCATGAATTGAAAAATTATTTTCCTTGACTGACGTGTTTGTGTCTACATTGTATACAGGGTGATCCAGAATATGTGATACTATTTTATTTAATGCTAACTAATGAAATACTGTGTTATATCAGGGAAATATAAAGTGATGATGTAGATTTCATATCAGTAACAGTGTGAGTGATACATGTCTGCCGGAACTACTTTTTTAAGTAGTGCATATATATAATTTTGCTTTTGTTTTAATAGTTAGCATAAAATAAAAAGAAAATGTGTTTGTTTTGAGTGGATATGGAATATATCTCAACTCAAAGTGATACAATTTTTACATTCTAAGTCGCGCTTCGCGCTCGTGAAAATATTTCAATTGTATCACTTCCCGATGAGATATATTCCATATCCACTTAAAACAAACAAAATTCTAATTTTGTCCATTTTTTCCTAGTGTTGTGTATCCAGTGATACAAACAATTTATCTGTGCTATAAAGATACGGGACAACATTTTAAGATAAACCGCGGTGTGAAATTCTTACTAATTTAAATTATTCAACTAGTTTGTGTATATTTTACGTATCCTCTTGTATGTGTACCATTTTGTATATTTACGCTCACGTATGAGTTTTTTTCTATATTTTCTATAATTCTGTGTTACTTGACAACTTGCTATATGACATTTTGTTTAATACAAATGTATATTGTTTTGTACATTTATATGATCACGACCTTAATGTATTGTATGCTTTTATATGGATGATAAACTATGTACAGTTTAAATCCGAAAGTAATAAATATATGTTCTGTTATATTGTGTTCTGTTCTGTTCTGTGTTATATCTTAAAATTGGTATGAATTGAAAAGATATCTATCAAATAACTCTGGCAACCATATTTACAACATGTGCTCTAAATGACGTCCAATTTGTGTTATAATGGCGTTGAGCCTCTTTAAAAAAATTCAGTCATGTTCATGACGGCGGTCTTCAACTGATTTCGTCTGCTTAAATTGATTTACAGGTCCAGGGGGTAGGACGTTAAGTGGTTGCTGATTCACTTTAATCGAGATTTTCGGTGTATGATCGCAAAAATGGCGGACTGACGGTTGATTTTTTATCTCCGTGCTAGCATTTTCACCTGGTAAGTAATATTACATGAATATTTCTGGCAAATGATTACGCCGATTCGGCTCTACTGTTTATATGCTTCACTCGGTTTTTTATTTCAAGTTCGTACGTAGTTATTGAAACAAAACCTTTGACAGGTCGTTTGTTTACACATGTCACAAGGCGAATTTTCTTGCTTGCAGTGTGCTTTTCTACCACTATATGTGCTTTTTGAAGACTTACATGATCTGAAATGCTAGCGAGACACGACTCCTTCATTTCTCGACGCTTTCCCTTATATTATAAATACTTTATGGCCGATAAATACTACTTCAATACCAATTTAGGTAGCTGACTCTTACTTCAAGCACTGCTGGTGTTCTGATGCTTACATAATTTCCGCGTAGATCGTCCTCAACTACCCCCAAATACTCCTTTCTGCAATTTTAAACTGTACAACACTTTATTATTTGTCAATCTGAACCATTTTGACCATTATGCGCATTTCCCAGAGATGTACAATACAAGTGAAAGCAATAGTACGTGAAAAAGGGACATACTATATCCCGGTCACCGGAATCCGCGATTCATGACAACACTTGATTTACCCATGTGCTGTTTACAGAATATATAGTTTTTGTTTATTTGCAATAAATTTTAAGAGTTTTTGTTAATAAATAACTGAAAACGACAGTGTCACGATGTCGTCAATGCTTGACGATTAATTAATCATTTTGTAAAACTGCCTGTCTAGGCTAACCTCTATGTCGTATGAATAAATACCCAAATCCATCCACTAGAATCGTCTATTTACACTTTTATACAGAACTGTTACTTCTAAACTCCAGTTAGTATAGTTAGAAACTGTCTCACTTATATATTTATTTTATTTGTTTTACTGTAAGTCTGCAACTGAATTATCTGCACCAGTACTGAAAATCATTCGATTCATATTATTCCATTAACTTTTCATCCATATAGTATGTCCCTTTTTCACGTACTATTGCTTTCACTTGTATTGTACATCTCTGGGAAATGCGCATAATGGTCAAAATGGTTCAGATTGACAAATAATAAAGTGTTGTACAGTTTAAAATTGCAGAAAGGAGTATTTGGGGTAGTTGAGGACGATCTACGCGGAAATTATGTAAGCATCAGAACACCAGAAGTGCTTGAAGTAAGAGTCAGCTACCTAGATTGGTATTGAAGTAGTATTTACCGGCCATAAAGTATTTATAATATAAGGGAAAGCGTCAAGAAATGAAGGAGTCGTGTCTCGCTAACATTTCAGATCATGTAGGTCTTCAAAAATCACATATAGTGGTAGAAAAGCACACTGCAAGCAAGAAAATTCGCCTTGTGACATGAGTAAACAAACGACCTGTCAAAGGTTTTGTTTCAATAACTTTTTTATTCCTCTACGTACGAACTTGAAATAAAAAACCGTGTGAAGCATATAAACAGTAGAGCCGAATCGGCGTAATCATTTGCCAGAAATATTCATGTAATACTACTTACCAGGTGAAAATGCTAACACGGAGATAAAAAATCAACCGTCAGTCCGCCATTTTTGCGATCATACACCGAAAATCTCGCTTAAAGTGAATCAGCAACCACTTAACGTCCTACCCCCTGAGGTCGGTGTTTTGAAGTTTAGCGAGTTAATCAGCATTGTTCTTATAACGTTGACTGGACAGTAACTTTCAAAATAAACTTGAATTATTTTTGCAGCCTTCTGCTTGGACGTCGCCATACTGAATTAACAACAGGATTGAAATGACATCACAATGTCAAAATAACGCCAAGGCTCTCAAGTACTTTTGAGTACATTAAACACTTACATATCTCCTGACTTTAACGGTATATCAACTATTAAATCGGTCAAGTTTCGTAATGGTTAGAGGCTAAATAGAAAAATTTATCCAATATAGAAACCCAAAGGAGGGAGAGCCAGCGACCGAGTGGGTTTCTATGTTGGATAAATTTCTCTATTTTAGCCTCTAACTGACTTAGTGTGTGCCCTACATTTAGACTTTATTTACTGCATTTTATGACGTCATGCGCAAACAGGTCTATACTATAGAGTCTCGCTCTATCAAGATAGAGTGATACATAGAATAACCTGTCAGAAGTTCATGGCAAATAGACAGGGAACATTTTAAAATTTTAGATATTTTCATTGGACAAAAATGTAGGGCAAACACTAAGCAATTTTAGGAAAAATCAAAGTAGTATCATATATTATGGATCACCCTGATATATAGAGGATATTTGTTTGTTTTCAGATATGCGTGAAGTTGGCTGCCAGTTGCCGGTTGCCAATTCAGCCAACTTCACACTCTTGTCGCCAATTCGTCTTCACTTACAAATATTAACCTAAAACCAAGATGTTAATCTGGCAACTAGCAGCCAGATGCCAATTCGTTCATTCTCGCGAACTGGCAACTGGCATCTGGCTTCACGTTGCCAGTTTTCAATTAGCATTTTATTAACAATTCCTGACACTAGTCGAATTGGCATCTGGCTGCCAGTTGCTGATTCGTGAGGTTGAACGAATTGCCTATTTGCAAGTGAAAGTTGAATTGGCATCTTGAATATGAAGTTGGTTCGCGGAGTTGAATGAATTGAAATCTGGCTGCCAGTTGTCTTGTGCCAATTCATTTCTATTAACAATTCGTGACTCAAGTCGAATTGGCATCTGGCTGCCAGTTGCCAATTCGCGAGGTTGAACGAACTGGCTATGTGGAAGTCAAAGTTAAATTGGCATCTGGGGTATGAAGCTGGTTGACAGTTGCCATTTCATTTTTTATTAACAATTCGTGATTCAAGTCGAATTGGCATCTTTCATTATAGTTAGCATAAAATAAAGCCATTTATAGTTCCTTAGTTTCGATAAATGGTGTCTTTCGTATAATATATAATTACATTTTAAAAAGAATACCCGTTCTCAAATTGTATATGATAACTCAACCATTACAAACAGCTGTCAAAACCCCCATGTGTGCTTCAAACATATCAAAAACACTTATAATCTGATTTCGCTCATATTACATTGCATGTCCTTCGTTTGTTAAGTGTTTTTTTCCCAAAACATTCAATAATCCCATAATAGTGAATGCATGCACAGACAACGAAATACAATTAGCACATACCCTTGTTGTAAACAATTCTGTTTATCAAGCCATATAAAATACTGCAAGACGATCTTATTGTATTTACAGATATTTTTCAAATTATGTATTTCATACAGAAAAATTAAACAAAATTATGTTGATAATGGTGTTAACTATGTTTCAGTTACTTTATTTCCACTGAATCTTTCACTCCGAGTTTTTGTTTCTCAACTAGCAAGAATATGTTTCAAACTATATCCGTTCTTCATAACAATTCACTGATTTAAAGTTCTCTTTACATGAATTATTAGTGTCAGTATACTACAATATTACGACATCCCGACCAAAAGAAACACAGTTTACATTTAGGGAGAAAAAAATATATGAAAAAACATGCACCCCCACCCTCTAAAGATAATAGTGCTTTACCTTAAACCATAACTAAGGAATGCGGACTTCACAATTTAGTGATGTGTTATAAATGTTGATGTGCAAGATTGAAAGAACTGTTAAACTATGGCTATGGTCAAGCATCTGGAGGAGACATTGAACTAGTATTAAAATAAGTGCAATTTCATCATTTGACTTTGTCAGGTAACTTGCACAAAAAGTGGATATTTTTCATTTAAGTAACACAAGAACTGAAATGACATGTTTTAACAATAACAGTAATTTGATTATGTATTATGCCAAAAGACCACCAGACTACATTTTAGTCATAGCATCATATTTTCACTGGTAGCCATTTTGTTTGAGACAAGTTACCTTAGGTCGTTACCCGCTTTCGAATTATACTAAAAACTAGATATTATCAATCTGTATAATATTGATTTATAATTGATCCTTGGCAGTTTCACTGAAACCGAAAGTAGTCGTTGCAAATAAAAGTGATTATATGGTAGGGATTAGATTTATTTATCTTGTCATACTCCGTCACATCTCTAATGTATACCTGCGCATGTCCTGTGAGAGCAACGAATAAAATTTGAATATATGGGTTGGGTTAAACGCCCGCGCACGTAATGTTTACATCCTGTGGTTAGAGTGCTAACTTTGTTAGTGCAATGTCTGTCAAGTGTCTGTACTCAGTCTACACCAGTTATGGGTTGTTTCTAGGGTTGCCTAAATGTGTACTAGATCTATAACATCAAACTTTTTACATGAAATAAAAACAAAAGAGCTAGAAGAAAGAGTAAAAACACATAGTTACGTAGTCACGGTAGATCTAAGTTCTGATTAAGACCTTACGCACAACGAATCCATAGTCATCTTTATTGGAAACAGTGTTTGTAGTATGTAAGCATGGTAACTGAGAATGTGCGAGAAAGAAAAAAATGTATTGATTTGAAACCAACTGCCAACTGCAAATGAACGAACCCGTCCGAATTATATAGATACGTGAATGAACTCGCATATATTACAGCTCTCTAGTACATTACATGTATACGAGATATGCTTCACCGTTTAACTATGTCAGTGTAGCTCTACTACCTCTACGCTACCGGCTATATACTGTACTACTTAACTTGTCTTCACTTGTTTACATTTCAATCACAACATAAATACTTTAAAACTGTATAAATAACAAAAAAATGGTGGTCATACCTAAATTCCTTAAACACTGCGCCATTACTTGGATTTCCAATACATTGTATTTTATATTTAGAACTAAGTTGTGGCGGCCGACTTCCTTTGATAAGGGGGAGGAACTCCAGATGAGTTTTTCAGTTTTTATTCAGCAAACGGCAAGTAAGCTCACATCCTGGTATTGTAATTTACGACTTACGCATGACTGGCCGACAATAATCCGATTGGTGATCTGACTAGAATAAATATTAATATTGATATATTTTTTACTTTGCCTAAACCATGTAAACAGCGATGCATAAAATTCTTTAATACGTGACGGGTTAGCAGATGTTTGTCCGAGTGCTCCAGAAAAAAATGTATTTATTTATATGAAATTTTAAAATCATGACAAAAGAAACACGTAGGCCCTACTCTTAAAATATATATTTCGCTGGCGCATAATGTTAACCTTTTTGATGAAAATGTTTCAGATTTTAACTCGTTATTAAGTTTTCAATGAATAGAGCAGGCGCGTAGGAAGGAAATTGACATTGGGGCGGCGGAAGGGGTGGGCCCGGGAGGGGTGTCCCCTCCCGTCGAGATTTTTTTCAATTTTAAGCATTGAAAGACTCGATTTTCAGTGAGTTCAGGTTTTATTTTCATGTTTTTATCTAAACCTTTTTCGGTTAAAATAGTTGATAGATATATTGTATTAAATCATTAATGTGTTTGAATTACTGTGAAAATCGGTATCCAATATTCGCGGCCCTATTGCCGTTACTAGCCAGAATATTGGGGCCGCGGCCGCGGCCCCAGCGGCCCCAGCTCCTACGCGCCTGTAGAGAAGTAAATTAGATCTATACAGAATGTTTCAACGTTCATGTACGAAGTACTACTGTACGATTGCCAAAAATAACATTCTGGTGCTTGTGTATACCAAGGAACGAAGTCCTTATAATTTCTTCAAATATGAAAGTAGGAAAATAAATATGGACAGTAACAAAATACCTGAAATTACAAAACTTAAGGATTAATTTTACGGCATATTAAAGGGAAGTATTTATCCCGTTGGTCATCCTTCTTTTTTTTGGTCATTATTGCTACTATCATCATCATCAAAATCATCATCATCATCATCATCACCACCACAAATCATCATCTCCGATTACTATAATATTATTATTATTTTAGTATTAATATTCTTTATTAATATCATTATCATATTATTTGTGTTATTTATATAACAGTGTGTCGTGTTTAAATAGCATTTAAAGCAAAAATGTGCCTGATTTTAAACTTTAATTTTAACGTTGTTCAAAAAGAATTATAAATTATATTTCAAATATATAATCAAAACTATATAATTATAATAACTTAAATAATAACTTGTAATATAATTACAAGTAACACATTTAGGTTATAGTGAGGTTAATTTGTAATTCTGCTAGGATGCTATTTTTCTGAGTGTCTGTCAATTATAATTTGTATAAAACCAAGTTTAAAGTGTTTTTGTACCTGCAGGTGTGCAATTGTGTGAATGTATGTATTTGTATGAGCGTTTGTCTGTAATTATGAAAGGCCACAATGAAATTGTGATGTGTGTACTTTGTATAAATGTCTATTTGTGCTACCTTCGTGAAATAAAGATTTTATTATTATTATTATTATTATTATTATTATTATTATTATAGGTGTAAGATTAACAAGACAATTTCGGTTGACCTGACACATTTGAATGTCTGAACAATGTCTTTGGGCTAGCACTGTCAGGTTCCTGGGCCTGCAAGGGTTCAACGTCAGGACATTGTACATCGTCTTCGAGGCGACCACAGAGATGAATTTTCCGAAGCACTTTCGTTGGGCAGTGAATATACCAACGATGATGGCCCTCCAAGAAGACATAAGGCATAATAATCACCATAACCATTTTATAGACATTTTGAGATAGATAAATTGATAAAATTGAAAATTAATTTTGTTATTGCAAACAAAAATTTTTAAACGCATAATGGTATAAATATTGAATAATTTAATCTTAAGAATCATTTAGTTTTTTTTTGCCGTTTTAGATGACCAAATCAAACATTGAATGAATCGGAAGCTGTTATCTGCATCATGATCAGTATAAAGAGAGGAGCCCATACAGAAAAGCAGCAGACCAAATACACGACAGTAAGCAGACCAAATACATGTACACAGTACAGCTCAAATATCAAAATGCGAACTTGCAACGCTCAGGCGAGGCACATCACATAATAAAAACAGAGAATATAAGATGGAAAGAAAGGTTGTGCCCAAGTTAGACTGCCGGCTTGAAATGGTTAGTGTCTGGAAAAGTGGGACATGCAAGCGGGACAACCAATCTCTCTTTTACTTTAACTCACCTTAGATAAAATATAACATATATATGCAGATATACGCATTTATTGTTCTCAGAAACTGTTGTGAAGTCAGAACATCTATAACCACTGTAATAAAAACTTTAACAGGCATGACTAAGTATGATGGACATGGCATCAGTACTTTTTGATAGGTAACATAGCAACATGAATATGGTCTCAATATGCCCCCAGTATCGACATCTTAACTATGGAGCAATCCATTTGAAAATTCAGACACGTGCTTCCCCTAATGGACAGAATGCAGAAGCCAGAGTGTCACAAATGATGATGAAGGCTTATCCAGAAATTCACGGATACTAATATTTAATAGGTCAGATTTAAAAATTGACTTGGATATTTTTCGAACAGCCGTGCCAGAAATTCTGACAGAGCCATCACAGTGATGGATCGCTCTCCACGCCACATGTCCCCGGTCAAACGACACAGGTTGTAGCCAACTTGGTCGAATTCAACTCCTGACCTTTCTCCTGAAAACCTGTTACATATGTAAATCCTATTTAAACATGATGGACGTTGAGTGTAACGAACAGATCCAAATAGTTAGTCTAGAGAAGCCATGTCAAAATTGGCACTATTCGTTTTTGTCTTATTTGCTGTAGTGGCAGTGTCTGTGACCGTACAACAACAGATCTATGATGTGGATGTGGATGCTATCGCTAGTTGGGCTCTAGATGAAATCGGACCTGGACATAGTTTGATAAAAGTGAAAAGGGTTAAAAAAGAGGTATGAAATAGTCTTTCTTCCGTCTTTCAGTATCATAACATGTGTTTGCTTTGTATGATAACGTGTAATTGCGAAAATGCATTTCTTCCGTGTGTACTTGTATTGATTACTATTTCCTTATTTAAGTTTCCTTACCAAACGTCAATAAGTATGATCTATTTTTAGCACCAGTTCACCGGGTATTTGTAGTTTTGAAAATGAATTGAGCGCTTATGGATCAGTATTGCATGCCGAAAACCCCAAATGTTGCACACTTAATGTCATAAAACACTATTTGCGTTACCATGGTTACTATTCTCTTATAGTAATTCTTTCATCATCAAAATTTGTTTACAATAGGGAATATATCACACACCAAAAACCTTAACACTAATTATCTCAAGAAAACCTTTACGGTTATATTATCTTAATATATGCAACTACGCTTATTATAAACTACATATAGTATATTACTGTATATTATTTAGTGTCAAATTTACATGTATCAATTGATTGAACCAATCGTTTTGTATGTTTCTATGATGTTTTATGTACGCCATGGAAATAATTAACAAGATAGCCAGAAAGAGGTCTCAAACCCCAAAAAAAGGTTAATATGTAAAAAAAAGTCAAAAGTTCGTTATGCGTTTAATACAATGCCAGTGTCGCCGTGTTCTGTCAGCGCCTCCGTATTATTATTTGTTTGTGTAACAAACAAATTTACTTACCGTTTTCCGAAGCCTACTCCTTAAGTACCAAATCTGAAAGTAGCTCCGGCACGTCAGTCAGCATATAATCCCAAATTATGATTCTTCATTTGAAACCATATGGCCATTCCAGACATGAAAGTTGTATTGTTTAAATATATTTTGTTATAAACTCATGCAGCATCAGCTAAATTTTGTAAATATAACTAAAGTAAACTGTTTTCGAATAAGAACCGCGGATGTATTTCATTTTACAACGATGCGTTAAAATAAGGGACGATTTACTATATACATGTATATACACCCTATAGAAATAGTTCCGATTTCTTAACCCGCCGGCCATTTCTTAAACATTGTGCGGAAAGAAAATATATGTTTTGGTGTTTCTGTGACAACAAAAATGTCTAACCCTGATCGTTATTTTAAAGAATGAAATATTTTTAACAGCCAGGATTATTTACGCGCATGTTTACACATTCTCTTTTTACGATTATGTCCATCCATTCATTTTTATTCAATGCGCGGCAAGGGACGTAATTATAACTTTCCTTATTGCTGATATGTTTATTCTGCGGACCTGGCACGAGCTTGTCTGCGTTCCTACATGTATTAGAAATACGCGTGAGCACCTTAAGCAGAAAACAAGTGTTAGGATACGTTAATGTCGATGTTTAAACGATTTGTTATATTTCATGGTGATTGTTTTAAGTAAAAGGCAATTTACCATATATTCGACTGTAGGCCTCGTTATCTTGAAGCGCATCGAATGACCTATTTTGTTAAAATACATATCAATGACTGCAGAAAAACATTTAAACATCGTTACTTCCTGGTCTCAACCCGGATGATATTCGTTCTATAAATGTATATTGTGGCATTATAGATACGCATTATTACTTTGTCGGTCCGCACAATAAATTGATCCCCTTATTGATCGTGCTATTGCCTGCTCGTTTGTGTCATCGAAGCGCCGTAACTACTAACTAGCTGCTCGATCAGTGTCTGATTTTAGACAGTAGAACTGTTGGTAAAAACATTTTGTTTGAGTACAATGAAAATCCCTGCTGTCTATGTGTACCGGGAATAGAAACAGAGACAATTTGATCCAAAATGCGATTTATAACTGTTGCATTCTATTCATATCTTATTACCAACTGGTATAGCCTTCACTAATGAAGATTACAGACTGAAATAGCTGTCACAACAAAACAAAGGACAAATATTTTGAATACACAAATAAATCCAGCGTCTTCAGAGCTTTGATCACTAATATTGGCAATGCGCGAGGAGACGATGACAAAATAACGATGTCGTTTTTCGGTACGCGAAATTACGATGACGTTACGCGCAGTAACGATGGCCGTACACGGCGTTTTTCTGTCGTAACATGGAGGACCGCTAAAATCAGAACTTCGCTCATCGCCAGCCATCATTTGAATATAATGTGATGCCGTACAACGGTTACTGTCTAGGCACGGCATGTTAATGTTGTATAAAATGATTCGAAGGCTTTAAAAGATCAATTGTCAACTGCTGATTGTTAAACTCTATTTCTTTCAGAGAGTGAACGGTGTTTTGTATAATCTGAAACTGAAAGTTCGAAAGTTTAGACTCGGAGGGGTATGTTTCTAGTTTAATATACTTTAGCATTACAATTATGCAAACGAATACATACTGTTGTTGTATGAGTTTGAGGCCTGTTCCAACGGTATTTTGGTTATTTTAACAGGCGGGCAGTTTAACTAACCATCGAACTAGACTCCCATCCTCCGTTAGAAGCTGTCATCTTTCTCACATGATCGGTAGCAGGGCTCGAACCCATGGCCCTCAATCTATGAGAGGTTATAGTGATTTCAAGTTAGCGACTCTAACCATTCGACAACGAAAGCGGGCTATAGTTAAACCGTTCAGTCAGCCAACGGATGTGTAAAACTGTCACTAAATGTATAGGTGGGTGTATATTTAATAGGGACACATCAGTTTTGGCTGATGGAGGCAGGTGACTGTTTAATTGAAGAAACCGCTAGCACAGCTTTTACTGTTTATGATAATTTTTTGAGTTTTTCAGACATGACTTTCTTCAAACATTTTTACAGATTTTGTCACGTACAGAAAAATTGGTTCTTGTGAAGCCGTCGTAAATTTGCGACAGTGTATGTCAACTGTTAAAAATATTATCACATTTATGAATCTTTTTTAGTCAAGTCGAACGGTAACATGCAGAGTGAAGATCCTTGTTTATGAAAATGTCAAGTACCTTACATATCACAGATGCTTCAATTCAGGTAAGTTCGATCACCAAAACGACTCCATTCCCCCAATTAAACCCCACAGCACACGTTTTATGAGACGCCATTTCTGTCTTGTGTTTACTTTGTCTTGCGAATTCGGTTACAGAATAACAAATCTTTCGAATATTCGGACATTGAAATCTAGCGATAGCGTAGTGACTTAACTTATGAATGAAAGCTAGAAGTTCAAAAGCTAGAAGAATTTAATATAGTCGATAAAATTTGGGAAAATACTTGCTAATGATTGAAGAATTGCATACACACTTCTTACAGATACATGTAAATTAATACACAATGAAACTTTCGAAAACTGTCAGGAAAGGGCGGTGGTGTAGAGGTTTAGGTGTCTGCCACTCATCCCGGAGGTTGCGGGTTCGAGCCCCACTGGGGTCACGACCGTGCCTCCTCATATGACACCAGTGCTGGGTTTTCCAGAAAGAGGACTCGAGAGTGACTCTGTAAGCTACAAGCTTTCCACAAACGAGCTCAATCAAATTAGTATAAACAAGTCAGAAAATCGTTGTTACCGAGTTTTGTTTCATGTACAATGTATATACTGTCTTGATAAAATGATAATACCATTCAATGTGGCCGTCGCAATCTAATGAAATCCATTCACAAATGGTTTGCAATCATTAATAAACAATTACTACAAAAAGTTAAAGCTAAATAGCATAAATTTATATAACAGTTTTATTCCTATTGAACAACGTTGAAAAATAAAATAAAAACTGTTTTGACAGGCCCAGTCATAAAATTGATTTTCTATCTGTTTTGTATGATAAATTTTTGTTTGTATCCACTAATGGCAAAAATGGTTGAGCATAACTTATTTTTTTTATTTTGCTAAACATCTCTCATGTTTTAAGATCTTTCCTTGACCTTATGTTTCTGATAATTTTTAACTGTATTATAGCTTTTAAGCGACATTATGCGCATCTTACTGCACAAAGTGTATTTTTGGTGACAGTTTTATAAAAGCAATTTTCGGTTGCTGTGCATTTAAATGTGTTAAACTAATGATAATGCTGCATTAGTATTTGAAGTTGGTGCTTTAGAAATAAAAAAAATGGACTAATAAAATAATAGTTCCTTTCTTCGCAGTGTGTTATTGTTGTTGTTGGTAGAGATTTCGGCAGTGGAAGGGAAGCAACTCCTGCATGCAGTTGTTTTTTTTTTTAATTGACTCTCCCAGTCAAAATAGGAAAAGTAATATTTAGAAAGTTATTATTTCGTACTGTTAGCAGGAAGAGTTTGGTGTATTGGGTTAAAAGCTATTATTTCCTCTACCCTTTTTACAATCCTTTTTACACACACCTATTTCAGCTGAATTTTTACTTGAAAAAATGTGCATAATTCACTTTAAGTCTCGAAATGATATTCTGACGTATTTTTGCAGTGTGTGTTACTTTCAATTTCAGGTCGATCGTCTGATTGATCTTCGGCACACGGGGCTGACACCAAGACTGGGCTAAAACAAAGCATCCATTCGTCTATATAACAAATCCTGAAAATCAGCGTCAGTAAATGTACATGATGCATTGAACTTATATCTATTGACCTGACTTGATCTTTTTGTTTTGTTTTTTTAAACTAAAAGTCCATTCTTAATACGAAAATTAATGTTATGACAATGTTTACTTCTGGGGAAATTCCAGAAATAAACGGTCATGTAACCAGTAGTATGGCTTTTCGTTTGAATAAATGGAACTAAATCTCGAGAGAAAAAAATGGCGTCGAAAACCTGGCATTTAGTAAACACTGGTACGAATTTATAACTTTGGGAGACAACTCTCACTGTAAGGAAAGGTAAAGCCGGGCTGAAAACATTTCTCAACACCAAAAGCTCTGCATTTACAGCTTGGACAGTCTAGCGGCGTTGTAAATTTGGTTATCCTCGGCGTTTAGTAAGGGTGTATGTCATAGTACGAGTTCGTTCCCAATTGAGGAAATGTGAAAGCGGCTAACTGGTTCAGTATGTATGGTACATGCCAAGTATAAGCGAAGGGTCCAAGGTTCGAGTCCCGGTCAGGCTATGCATTTCTTTTTATCATTTGATACAGTTCGCCATCATTGTTATATCTGTATCAAAAAGAGAAACACGACATAGCCTTTTTTACTAGTTTAATACATAGCATATAATATTATACTGTCATAGAGTAAGTAAAATAGTAGACTCTATAACAGGGTTAACATCTAAATCACGCCTGTATATGAGAGGTTCACGCGCCTATACAATTGTTATATATAGTACATAACCGTCAAGATATTTTCCCAAGCCCCTGCATTGGTTTTATACTAATTTATTTTAGCTCGATTGTGAAGAAGGCTTGAGTTTACCGGGTCACTCTCGAGTCCGCTTCCTGGTAAAATCAATATGATGTCAAATGAGGAGGTACAGTCATGACTCCAGTGGGGCTTGAGCCCGGGGCTCCAATTCTCATGGATCGTCGGCATGTGACAAACAATGGATGACAACTTTATTTTCAAACAATGAATAAAGTAATTTCTCACGAGCCTGCAATTATTTCATGATAACGAAATAATGTCATACAGTCCGTGCACGCGGTCTTGCCTTAATCTAACTGCCCTTGTCTCTGAGCAAAGTATGAATCCCAGAAACACTAATATTTCTTTTGTGGGAACTGGTACTGATTTAGTATATGTACTGTTAAACCTAACGAATCCATCAAGAGAACTGTTTCTTTAATATTGTGGTCGCATTCCTCAAATGTTTCTTCCTGTAAACAGTTGTCATCAATATAACCTGTGCTTATAAACCCTTTTGAGCGAAGTGTAGCAACAACAGGTTTAAGACAAGTATAAACCTTTGGACTGGTACCAAGTCCTATGACCAGAGCTGCAAATTTATGCCAATTCCCTTTCACCAAACTTTAATAGTTTTGGTGCACATTGTTGATATGGAGTTCTAGACAGATCTACAGAGTGTCCACACACGATTTTTAAAATCCATCTGTCGCTAGTAATTCAGATGCCAACTGGCGTTATAAGGTCCCGAGTAGGACGCTCACAAATGTACTGATATTCTGATAGCAGACAAATTCTGTTTAAGACATGCTGGTTATGTAACTGAGAAAACTTTCATCCAAGGGTTTTGTTTTTAAGCTTTAGAAAATACCCAGCAATGTGTTCGCAGATGGTATGAAATATACTTAATATTTCATAATTATGTTCGAGTGTAAATAATGGCTTATATACAATGCAAGTTTAATACATACTTTGGCGAAATCTGTATAATTGTTATTACATTGTTGTATACTCAAGGGTAAATATGAAAGACGAGGAACTGTTAAAGGTCCATTACTAACGCCAAATCGAATTTTCTTTTAAATCTGGAATTGTAACGGGGAAATACAGTTTGAAACTGGCTTCTAAAACTTTACAATAGCCATGGAGTACATGTATTTCCCTGTTTGAAAAACTGCTGCAGAAAATGAGTGAATGTTTGTATATTTCCTTAGATTGACCTGGGTGGTCTTTTTGTCCTACTTTCACTGTATTGAATGTTGTTAACAGTCAGACATACACTTTGCACATCATTGGTAGTATAGATCTTCAATCATAATTCAAAATAGGCATGCTTATTTATGTACAACCTATTATGGAAGATTGCTGGAAAATTACAAAGATATTTGAAAATGGGATAACCTACTTTCGTTTTTGAAAAGGCAAAATATAATTTATTAATTCTTTTGTTAAACTCAAATTTTCAGCACAATAAGGTCACATTCAATGCAGTATGTCATATTTTTCCTTTTGAGAAGACACCTGTTACGATCCCAGATTTAAAAGAATATTCGATTTGGTGTTAGTAATGGACCTTTATGTTCAAGTCTGATCTGTAAATAAAATATCTGTTCTGTTCTGTTCTGTTCATACATGTATTTTCATTCTAAACAAAGGATGCCTGGGCTGTGAACCTCCCTGATACAACAAGGAAAAACTGAAAAAGTATGAAAATAATCCTCTTTCTACATATATGATAATGTGTCAAGCACAATTTCACTGTTGGCACTGAATCTGTCCAGACAATGTACGCTAGGCAGATTTCTCGTGTGGGGTACAATGTGGGCCCATGCATTCGATAAAATTGTTTCTGCAGCTGAAGCTCATGACTTTTGTTATACTTAAGATACTTAAATAAAGTAAATTATATTATCTTGGGGAGTGTACCTGTAATGTTAAACTGTTAATAACATAATTACTTTATAATCATAACCATATCTATCTTCGTCTTACAGCTGATGTCTCAACACTGTCCTGTTTATCACTAATTACAGTGGGTCTTCTCGTACTATCTTGTTTCTCATGTTTGATATTTATGTCGCACTTAGACATCGAAATTTTAGCACTGTACGCAGGATAATTTTGCAATTGGAAATCTTACAATGATTTCGGTTTTCCGTAACAGATTCGCGTGTCTCCGCCAGTCAGTTTGATATCATACATCAATTTTGTACGTAAGTTGAACATCAAGAGAAACAAAAGTACTACGTATCCATTTCTCTTTCTCTCTATAATAATCTTTCCCGGTCTAACACATTTTCTCCGATTTCAAACTCGCAAAATTTCTTTTATCCGACAATGAAGACTTCATTTGTCTAACAAAAACATAAGAACTTCTACATCTTTGTCAATACCTGGCCACCATACATAATTGCGAGCGAGAGTTTGCATTCTCGTGATTCCAGGGTGACTGGCATGTAACAAATCTAAAATTGATAGGCATGGCTACCTTTATTCCCAATAGAAGACATCCGATGGTGAATAGACAAATCACTTTTTCGATTTGACTACGTCGTTTTCATTTGAGTTCAAACCGCTTTTCACGTTTTCAAATACACGTGACATAACTCTGTCTCGACGTGTCTCTTAAGGTGAGTCATTACCTTTAGTCGGTAAAATTAAAAGTTGTCACATTTATTTAAAAATTGGTACATGCGTATATCGTGTCCATCTGCGTTGCATGGATACGTTTTTATTTTTGTGACGTCACATGACGACATTTAACAACGCCCTCTAGTGTCAGCGTACCGAAACCATCCCGTCATGAAGTTATTCTCATATAGCTTTATTGATACGTAACACATTTTCTTTCTGTAAATTCTAACAAAGTCATCAGAAAATGTATTATACATCCAAGTAAAAAACATTTTCCTTCTTTCACAAAGCATGTCATGATTCCGCTTAAAGCAATTGAAATAACGTTTGAAACGTTATCGTTTTTCAACGCTTTTTTGCCGTTTTTACAAAACATTTCAAAATCGGGACGGTAAATGTTTATGTTATTTTAACAGTGTTTATTTAATGATATTTGAACACAATTAATGAAATAAAAACAGGACGTCTTCGTCCTAGATTTTTCACAAATAACGCGTGAATGATAACACTTGAACGTCAAAAGAACGACGTTTGAGAGATGACGATATGTCGCTGATGATTTCTATTCTCTGTATTTTTTTTTTAACATGGAAGTGCCACACTCCCCGTTGCTATGTAAATATGATCAAATAATTGATGTTCTTCAGGTATATATAACCAAGGATTCATCTTTTTTTACCGAGAAACGTAGTAAGCCTCTGTATAGTCCCGAAAAAAGTCAACAAGTTATGACATAACACAACAAAACTGAAAGGAATGACCATCTAAACTTTAAATAATATTCGATACATTTGATCTACATGGACAGTGCTATTTATATAAATAAGTTTACAGCCGTTGTGAGATGAGCTAGAGTATACATGTATATACAAAATAACACAACGGCCTAAAATATCTGATTTCCAATCAAGGCACGGAAATGTCCTGATAATCTGAGATCAGCGGCCGGGAAATCGAAAAAATCGTAAGTCGTTACTAACGAATGCGTTTATGAGGATGCTACGTACGACACTATTTCACTAACTCTAAGGTTCCCGTTACGTCTTATGCTCTCGTAAATTATATAAAGTGTATCGTTGGTTTTCGCGAGTTAGCACTGAATTATATTCGTATAAATTGACTTTCTCCTGTATTTCTAGTTCACCCTGAGCACGCAGTGACCTCTCCCACCACTCGTCATCCATCGTGCGTCTGTCATCCGTCCGTCTGTCAAATAGTTCGTCCCACTTCCGCGGCATCTCCTATTAACTAAATGATAAATATTATTCAACTTTACAGTGATGTTTTGGGTGGTTTTATTTAATATTTGCAATGAGAATGCATTCCATCATTGCAGTTCTTTTGTTGTTCCGGCAATAAAAGGAAAACATTATAATCATCTTGTCCGAAAGTCGAATACTTTGACAGTTTTTTTAACTGCACAAACTTGATAGTATTTTACTTTGTAAATATTTGATGACAGATAAAAATGTTATGAACAGAGATAATCCCTGAAACTTCAAACAGTTCCTAAAATCCAGAATCATCCTACTTGCAGGTGACTTTAATTTTTTAATTCCTCAATTTTGAATTACATGTACAGTTACGACTCAAAATGTTACGAAATTTTGCTTGCTGAAACTGGTCAAAATAGCTCTCTTTTGTGGAAAGAATGAAAGTCGGACTTGGCTTTTATTTCAGCAAAATTAACTCCAATTTTATATTAGTTCTGGATTATAGCATAACATAGCATAACATATATTTTATTCAGCATTAAATTGTAACATACATATTTATAGCAGCAGGATATAGTGTTTTAGTATACATGTACATGCATGGAAAAGTCGACTGTCTCAGTGGTTAAGTTTTTAATCAAGTAGATTGCCAAGCTGCTGTAATCTCTGAGACAATGTTTTAAGGTGAAGTGTTTGGATCCCAGGTAAGAACGTACACTATGAAAAAGTTGCCAGAGACGGTCATCTTTAATGTGATGTAACTAAAGCAATATTCAAAGTTTATGACGTTCGATTTTGTATATCAAATGAGTGTGGAGAGGAAAACTGCAATACCCACTTAATCGTCATATGACTCATGTATCAATCCCGGATCTAATTATGCATGTTTGAGGTAAAGTATACAATACATAATCCGGGACGGCTAACTTGTGTAGGTGTTTATATAATGATATATACAAAAGGATATGGATTTTATGGTATAAACACCTGCACCATCTTCTATAAAAAAATATATTTTATTAAATATTTTAGTGTACGGTATTAAATGTCATATATTATTTGATAATTGCACCATTTGTAGGCAGAAAAACATCATTATTTAAGCACAAAGCATCCTGTAGTCTGTATGCAATCATCATTACAATTCTGATCTTCGTAAGTACACCATTGAACTACAATAAAACTACACTTAGCATGGTTAAAATTCGTTTTGAATGCGTTTGAAAAGAAAACAGGATACGTGTCACGTTTTATAAATTACTTGATAAAATAACACACAAACGAAAAACAGTTTTAATTGCACGCCACATTTTCAAAAGTTTAATGATTACATGTTATGAAAGTAATTTGACAGTACCTTGTTAATTTGAAGGGTCATTTTATTCTTTGATTTATGTACCGGTTGTCACTGTTTAGTTTCACGTCTTTGGTACGACGTGGTTTGAACACGCTACTTCTCTTATTAGAAGCAGGCGTTCTTCCAATTTCTGACACTGATATGTGTTATCATTGAATTCTTTATTATAACATAAAACTTATGAATGGTTTTACATACTCAAGAAGAAAGTATTATGTAAATGTTTTTTAAGATGTTTAAAGAGCAAATATTTTAGCAACGTCAATTCGTTTAATTAGTCACAGTACTGTTTCCCGTGCGCCTGACGCCAACGTTACACGTGCGTAAAATCTACAGGACAGAGATAAATGCGCTACAGCATTTTCACATGCGTAGAAGCTAGGGGATTATTTTGAAATATGTAGGAAAAACTTAAAAAATCTTCTCTGAAACCACAAGGCCTATGAGCTTAGATAGTTAGCATGTGGCATTGCCTAGTGGATCTCTACTGAGATTGTTCAAATTATGATCACCGAGTCAAAATTGACCCCGCCCGGGGGTCACTTATTTTTACAGAGGCTTATATGTGGGATTTTTTTTGGTCTTCTACTCTGAAACCACAAGGCCTAGAGCTTAGATATCTTGCATGTGGCATTGTCTAGTGAACGTCTACCAAGATTGTTCAAATCTTGACCCGGGTCAAAATTGACCCCACTCGGGGATCTCTTGATTTTACAAAGGCTTATATAGGAAAAACTTTAAAAATCTTTATCTCTGAAACCACCTCTACCAAGAATGTTCAAATCATGACCCCCAGGTCAAAATTGACCCTGTCTGCTATTGTTGACCGAGCAATATAGGGCCATCTTGGCCCTCTTGTTTTTTTGTTTCATCTGATATGGCACTTGTCAAGACACAAAGTGGATAAAGTTAAACTGTTACAAGATTAAATGACTACCTGTGACATGATGGAGTAAATGTAAATAATTATAAGAATCGTTGACAGAAGTATACTTAAGTCTTTTCAAATTGTTTGTCAATGTGTTAAAGTATTAGGTAAGCTCATGAGAAGTGAATAAAAAGTAAGATAAGATATTACATGTACTCGTATTTAGAGCGGACAAAACTGCTTTTGATTCAACTGTGCTACTAAAGTGTCGAGTTGCCTTTTTCCTGGAGCAATAATTCATCCCAGCTTTTTCTTTGTAAAAACCTCAAATTGAAATGTTATCATCATGCACAAATAAATGTCGTGATAGATTTTAAACTTTCATCAATTTAAAGTTGAGTCAGGTTTCTTTCACATTAGCGTATGGCGGCTTCTTCATATTAAATACAGTAATTTGATTAATATCTTAAACCATCCCTCATTGTGCAGACTGCATATTAGATTACAATTTAATGTCTGCAAAACCGACTACAGAGCACAAAGGTTCATAAAGCATACATTTATTGTCGGCAATTGTCAAACTGTGCACAAATAACAAAAAAACACATCACATTTATGACAGGTGAGATCTACCCGGAAGAACGGACTTTGAAAACAAATTCTTTGTATAAATTAAGCGTCACAATTTGAAAGTGACATACGCATGTGTGTTTGTGTGACATTACACCAGTCTATGATTTAAAATGTAAGACAATTTCCCGTGAAAATGTGTCAAAATTATGTACAAATTCTTTTCACGGGTGTTACATCTGCTTGTTTACGTTGAGTTAAAACAAATGTCAAAATAAGTCAATTTGCTACAATACATATCTAACTTTAACCAAATGCAGTCCTTTTAATTTACTCATTCAATTTACACATTTCATGGATAAAGGGTACCGAGACTCGTTAAAGTCGGTACAATCATCGTTCACTTTTTTCCTCTTTATATTATTTCCGCGAAAAAACGAACGCACCCGATCTGTATTACGATTACATTTTTAAGTGACTGTGCTTATTAAAATAGTGTAAAGATAAGCGAAATCCTACAAATATTTTATTTATTTTTACACCAATTTGTAGTTGATATAATTCCCTTGCCGATATCACTGAGGCAAAAACCATCTTTTAAATGATGTTCTTTATATGGGTCAAATTATTGAGACAAATGACCCAACAAATTGACAAAAAGTCATGCAAGCCTTAACATTTCATACGGAAAATGCGGTGGTACTTCTTTGAATTAAAAAAGGTAGGCGAAAGACCAAATTAATCTTTTTAAACTTTACACCATTATCAAGAGAAAAAAATAATATTTATTTGTCTGACCGAAGCAAAAACGATTAATTAAACGTGTTTTGATTTATAAGGATTAAACCAATATTTCCCTTCTTTGTTTCATGTGTAAAAACCGCGTCTAATCGATTATCGGGGAAAAATGAAAGTTCCATATGTTTCCATAAATATATAGGTAATAAATGAAATATTGAGAAATTGCTTGTTCCATCCTTTAAAATATTTGAGTTTTCGGAAGTTACGTATGAAAAAATGAGTCCAGTGACTGTTTGACATTTTCACTCCGTGTACGTAAACGATCACTTTATTTACCTATTCCTAGAAGCGTCGTCACTTTTTCCCGTTACAGTGACATTATTCAAGAGCGCTTTCTGAAAAATCTAAGCCGAACACATCCCATTTTTATTCAATTATTCAGTTTCAGATATCAGAAATAGTAAATTGTCAAAATTTCAAAATCTTTCACCGTCTACTTTTTTGGTTATTCTCCGAAATGCCAAAATTCATGGAGCAGAAAAATGTTGTTTCTGACGTTTTTCTGTACGTTTTCGACGGAAATGTAATACTTTTTAAACTAAAGTGTAAGAGTTTGCACACCGATTGATAGAATATTTTGCAAGTATTATAGCAATCTTTGAAAAATAAAAGTAGGTCCACAAATGACAAAATAACATAACAATAACCACATGACGGTATGCTTCCGGTACGCTGTCGCCAGATGGCGTTGTTAAATGACGTCACGTGACGCCATGTGAATAAAAACGTTACCATGCAACGCAGATGGGCACAATATACACATGTACCAAATTTCAAACAAATGTGACAACTTTTAATTTTACTGACGAAAGGTACTGACCTACCTTAAGTCTCTCAAGCGATTTGAGCGCTAGTAACTGGCAATTGCTCAATTTGAGATTTTTTTTTTCCTTTTTACTCTTTATCATAATCAAAACTTGACAAATACAAAGCGTATCTTTGTACACGTGCTGTTGTCAATACCGTTATATATTTCTTTGGACTGAATATCGATAACAGTGAGTTATGGACAGTTATGACACACAATTGGGTAATTTGACTAAACTGGGAAACATCTCTTCTAGGGCAGTTTAAACTACGCTACATAATTGTCATTCATCTAAAAACGCAAACGAACGTCGTTTTCTAAGGGAGACAATCAAATCAGGAATGGATCGTAGCTTATCAAGGTAAAATCAAGGGCGACTATCTGATCAAATCTTTTTAAAATGCTGGTAATGAAATAAGATACGCCATGAGAAAAATTTCGTTAAAAAATTCAGATTTGACTTTTTTGTTTTTTTTAAATTCACGAAAATGAAGACTGTCAGCCATTTTATGAAGAACCGAACTCATTTTAACGGATTAGAAAAAGGCCAAAAGTGTCGCTCAAATTCGAGTACCTACTTGTCCAAAGTTGACCTTAAAAGGGTCATCGAACATTGGATCACACATGCATCTTAATTATCAACGTTATGTATATCATATGGCAAAATAATGAATACGCATATTAAAGTGACATTATGCGCATTTTTTTCAAGTAAAAATCCAGCTGAAAATGGTGTGTGTACAAAAGTGTAGAGGAAATAATAACTTTAACCTAATACACCAAACCTCCCGCTACCAGTGTTATAAAAATAACTTTCAAAATATTTATTTTCTTATTTGGCTGGGAGAGTCAATTTAAGAAAAGAACAACTGCATGCAGGAGTTGCTTCCCTTCCACTTCCGTAATCGCTACCAACATCAACAACGACACATTCAACTATCATTTTATCAGTCCGATTTTTTTTTATATCTAAAGCACCAACTTCAAATACTAATGCGGCATATATTATTTAACACATTTAAATGCACAACAACCAAAAATTGCTTTTATAAAACTGTCACCAAAAATACACTTTGTGCAGTAATATGCGCATAATGTCACTTTAATATACTTTTTACAAGTAACTAGAACAACTAAAGGCTTAAAATAAAATTTATTTTTCAGAAAACAACACTTAAATACAAAGATTTAAAATCAACATGTCATAATAAAAGTAAATTGCGATTAATAACACTTTCTCGACTTAAGCATATAACACCTTGTCTATATAAAGCATACACAGCAAAACAAGGAATTAGAAAATGCCCCTTTCCTCCTGTTACAGCAATTATTAGAACTTGGGGCTTGTATCAACATGTATACTCAAGGGAAATAACTTACTATTACATTGAATATCTTATATATAGATATATCTGAAACCTCGGATTATCGCTGTGATGTTTAAATCCATATAATTCATTTGCTGTAGAATTTTAGCTTAGAATAGCCAGCAATTTTTATGTCAAGCGTTAAAGCTAGACAATATTCTTAGAGACATCTTGGATAATAAATGATGCAGAAATAAAATCCTCATAGAAAATATTATCAGCACATTTACACATTACCTTAGGTTTTAGACTAAGGGAGACAATCCAATCGGGCACAAATCATACTCAAGGGAGACTATCTAATAGAATTCTTTATAAATCCTGGCAATGTTTTGGTTGCTCCTACACGCTCTGGAGTAATTAATATTTTTACTGTATATTTGCCTTTCTCGTTCATTTTTTTATATGAATAGTCATGTGAAATTTTAACTCAAATGGTTGCGAAAATGACTTTCCGCATACAGAGCATACGCAAAGTCTTTCACGCGCATGCGTTCTTCTCACGTGGCTGTCGTGTGCTGCATGTGACGCAAATGCTTTTCCACAATGTTTGCACTGAAATATGAAGAAAACAAAAACAACTATTTTAATGCTAATTAGATAATATAATAGCATGAACAAAACTAACAGACAAATATTGAATAGTCACGGGTTACGTAAAGCTGAAGTAGGTAGCCGTGAAATTTTCTGTTGGCATATTTAGTATTGTAGTGAAACACACATGCACACTACTTTAGTATTGTAACAAAATACACACTCGCTTTTCTTAATATTATAGCAAACTAAGCATGTGTATTTCTTTGTATGGTAGCAAAATACACACGTACATAATTTTGGTATTGTAGCACATACCTTAAATGGTTTCTCGCCTGAATGTTGCCTTATATGTGTTCGTAGGATGCTGGATGCTGTAAATGCCTTGTTGCAGTATACACATTTATACGGTCTTTCTCCGCTGTGCACCTAAAAGAGAAACGTGGTGATAATAGTTCGCCATGCTATTTCTTTTCACACCAATATGTTTTTAAAGCTCAGATGACCCCTTTTCCTTTAAAAAGTTACATTGGTCATCAACTAGTTTACTACTCAAACAGCTTATTGACGTTCTGTTCTAATCTTGTCCTGGATTTCTAAGATAGTTCCCGGGCATATTTTCTTTCATGCTTCTAGTTTAAGAAGATGAATTCGAATGACAAAATAAGTGATGATTCCATAAAATTTTAACAGATTTTAAAGGAAGTTGAAGTCACTTACCCTCATATGTTTATTTAGACTGGAAGACTGACTGAAACTTTTATTACACACAACACATTTATGTGGTCTATGTTTCTCGTGCACGTGCAAGATGTGTATCCGCAGTCTATCTCTCTTCTCGAATGATCTAAAACAGTAAATTGAGCATTTGGATGGAATTATTGTGTTTGAAAAGCCGACATGTACAGTTGTGCGGTCAACCTGACCACCAGGCTAGATGATAACAAATATATTTTAACTACGACTTCATTAAAAATAGTTTTTGAAAATTTCGTGACAGTATGACCCGCCTGCTTGGCCTTTGGTTTAGGTTGCTGACTCGTAACTACTTAATTTGTGTCTCACTGATTGAAAGTAATGGGTTCGATCCTCGCTACCGCGGAGTGTTGGTTATTTTATTGAGAAAGTTGACAATTTCTTACGGAGAAAGGGGTTGGAGTATCTGTTCTTCTCTTCAGGAACCGTGGTTATGTAAACTGTCAACCTGCACGTACCAGAAATACTTTTAAAACGGGCGTTAACCACTCAAAAGAAAATAAGAAAAAAAAATTACCTTGTACAAAGATGACATGGGTATTTCCGGTCACCCTGGTCAACACATCTGGTGTACTTTAAATGTTTATCTCTGTAGTACCTATACGCAAACACCTTTCCACATCTGTCACACTGGTAACCCTCCGATGCTAAAAATATTACAGTCACGCTATATTTATATGCTATTCTTAAATTTATCAAAATATACACGATTATAAACAACGAGAAAGTGATTATATACATGTACAAAGAATGTTGCTGTCTACGTCAAGATAGAATTATTTTACCCATGTCACTTTTTTTTCTCATACTTGATGATATCATTAGATAAAATCAATCCTAAGTGATGACAGTATATCCCATTGACTTAACACGTCATATTTATACAGCACGTCACCTTTATTAATATACAAGTGTAAGACTAAATGTTATTGAAGTTAATCAGTCCGTAAAAGCTTCGTATACACAATTAATAATTTTCTTTATACGGATTAATTTATAACTTGAAGGTAGTACAGTCGTGCTACGCCTGGCTCAAGAAAGCATCGTTCATATCTTCTTACACAAAACAAACTTCTATCATCTTCAGTTGAACAAAAGAAGCCGTATGGTTAACTTACAATCTCCTTCGTCTGGTACGTCAGGGGCGTTTGCTTCCTTCAAGGCCACAGGGACACCCATAAATTGTAGGTAAGAATCCCCATACCAAACTAACAGCTCGGTGTCTTTAGCTATATCCTTGCACACCTCGTAGTATACATCGCCCTCAATCTGTAAACAAAACCGTTGCTATGTTACGTACAATAAAGTATAGGTGTGTGCTAGACTGCTAGTTGGTATTAGTCAAATTTAGTAGCCATTTAACAGGCACTTCAGTCAGTTATTTTACAGGCAAGTCAGACAGTTATTTTCGCAACCACCGTTACTAGGAATGTACAGTTCTACACTCCCATCCGCTGTAAATGCCCGTCAACTTTCTCAGATAAAGAGTCAGGTCGGAAGCGGGACTCTAACCAATGACATTTAATCAGTGAGAGGTTTCTTCCGGTCGGTGGCGTTATCAGCTCGACCACGGGAGCTTGTTTAATGGCGATGGATATTGAACTAACCGATAACACATTGTTGAAACATTAATGGTGTTATCTCATTCGTGGCGGACGTTTACAATTGTCCGTTTTATTAAATGAATACTATTAATGCCATCGAATCCTATCTAGATTTCAACGTTAGCGTAAACCGATATTACTTGAATTAATTTGCCGAAAAGATACTTACTTGTAAAGCGACAAGATTCTGTTCTTGCGCATATCTGGCACAGTTGACAAAAGCCATCCAGTTACCGGCATTCCGTCGGCCGTCTACAAAATGACTCAGTTTCCCGTCCTGAAATATCTGTTATGGGTTTCAGCTAGTCACAATCTCATTAAAATCATATAAAAACCTACGCTTCCGCTACAATACTTTTCAATACTTTTCGCTACAATACTTTTCGCTAGATTGATATGTGGTATGTCGACTTGGTTCTGCCTTTTTTTTAAATTTTAGTTTTCCTCGGATTTTAACCAATCGACCCCAAGCTGAGTCAGTGTTCGTTTAGGTTATAACACACTAAATTTTTCAATATAAAATTAACCACATGCATTGTTCAAGTACGTACAACATTTGCCGTCTCTGTTTTTAAATAACTGATAATTATTGCTTCTAATCATAATTAATTGATTTCAAATCATTACAAAAATGCGTCATATGTCACAGCAAAGATGTTCAACATGTATCCAACGTTATTTGGCAAGACTGCATAATCTAACCAAAGAAAATGAGAATGTGTCGAAGCCCTGTGGTTCACAACAGGTTAACACAATTCAATATGGCAAATGGAATAGATACTCCGAAAAAAGCTATCTCAAAGCTACTACAATTGCAAGCTTTTCTTTAAAAAAATAGTTCTAAGCAAGGCTTAATTTTTATCCATTGTCAATTTATTTTCACAAAGACAGTAACATTTTTTGTTTTCAAAATAACTTTTACAAGAGGACCATAGACAACTTACCTCCCACATGAGAGAGTTGTCGTCATTGGTTTTGATTTCACTGGTATTGATGACCCGTCCTTTGAAAGGTCCAAATTTTGTACCTTTGGAAATAACTGTTTTATTGCAGAAAACTCCATAATGAACGTGTCCGGCAACCAAAGTCTTTCTGATGACCAAGCCTGTAAGAAGGTAAAAACAATAAATTCTGTTATACAGTTTTTTTCAGTGGGGCATAATTCGTATTAGCGCTATCAAAGTCATACTGACAATTTTTTTAAACTGTTACTAAATGCATGATTGTTATGTAACCCGTGTAGTAATTTTGTGCAAACAGGTCTGAACAAGAATCAAAGTGATTGGTAATACAGTAAATTCCGTATATTACGAAACCGTATATAACGAAATTCCTTATATAAGGAGCACATTTTCTCTGCCCGCTTTTTTCCTTAATTTATTTTATATGAAAATGTTATATGGATATAACAAACTCCGGATATAAAGAACAAATAAAGATGGTCCCAGGGAGCTCACTATAAACGGAGTTTACTGTATCTCTAAAGTAGAGCCTCGCTACAACGACCACTGAGACTATTGAGTTGTCTGATTTAAGGAGTAAGGAAGTTTGAATGATGGCAAACTTTCCATACGTCATGTATTTCCATAGCTAAGAATAAAAGAAAGAATTTCTTTCCGAACATCTCTTTTTTATTATGTTTTTGCGTACATCAAATTTTGAATTTGACTGTCTGGCGTTATCTTTTTCTTGTTTCAAGGAAAATGAGTTTGTAACAAAACTACTCTAAGTAATTTTTACCTCGCGCAGCATTAATCTCCTGTTTCATTTATTTTCAATTTTATCTAATTTTTATCACTGTTCTACTAAACTTTGAGTATTTCGTTTGTAGACGTGACCTAAAATAATTTTGATAAAAGACCATTCATATTTATTTTTTGATTTACATGAAGTCTTGAAAAAGTACTTTACCTTCAGGTAGGTCTAGCCCGTCAATATCAACTGCACGGCTTTCACGTGTGTCAGACAAGGTGCGATCTTCGTGTGCGCTTAATATTACGTCAGACCTGGAGGAGGATATACCTTGGTGTGCTGGCGGTGGTGTCGGGCTTGGTTTAACGTCTGATTTGGTTGAAAGAATTCTGTCTATACCTACAGCAACGACAAAAAACACAGTGTTTGAACTTTGTTCCATGAACCTGATGGTGAATCTGTACCCGGTACTTCATATTTTTAACAAAACGTCCAGTGTATGGAAGTTTTATATTTGCATATTTAAATGTTCCGTTTGTTTGGTCATTCAATATAATGCGTTTTGACTATTGATATTTGGTGTACTTATAAAGTTTTCTGTCAAATTATAGCACCGGGCTCTGAGAATTATGAATTGGGGGAAATCAATGAGGTCCTGCCCTCGTCAATGTGAACCACTTCAAAATTATTAGTGTACATCTGCATCCTCAGTAATTAATCGTGAACGTTTCTATGGTAATCAAATCAAACACTCTTTTCATACAGCGTGCGCAACACATGTCTTTAACAAGAGCTTCATTAACTGGTAAAAATTGAGAAAGTTCTTAAATCAACATTTATCGTTGATTATTTAAGGCATTAATTGAGGTATTAACAACACTTGATGACCGCTCAAGTATTAAAATGACTACTCTTAATCGCGAGATTCTGTTTGTCTAACGACAAATAAGATTTGGTACTCGCTACGAGTACTATTGAAATGATCTAATCGTGTTAGTTTTCCGTTCAAGTGATATTGTCAAATAATGAAATAAAACTTCATCGCGAAATCCAATCAAGATACTCTCTAAACGGAGGCGAAAAAGCCGTAATCAAATTCGTTTTGCGCAGGCGTTAACCTTCGATCTCGGATCAGCCAATTAAACGTGAGAGGTTTACGCTATCTGAGCTAAGTTTGTTAAATGTTTGACACCAATCAAGGTCCATACGTCTGGGGTTGCTTTGATGTGAAAAATATCATACATTCATGAATCCCTGGTGTAAATGAGATGTCCTTAAAAAAGGCTTAAATGCATTTTTTCTGTCTTCTATATTGTTGGCACCTCCCATGGCGTTTCGTGTCTTTTTCAGATAAACCTTGAAAGTCCTTATTTACTCACTGACAAACTGTTGTTACAAGTGCCTAAAATCCGCTTTGTGAGACAAATTTGACATAGACTAAACGCTCCGCAAGTATCGTATTAGAGTCTTATATTGTGGTGAGCGTTTGGAGCAAAATAGTCACACACGACCTTTCAAAACTTGCCGTTTTATTATTTTGTCATTTAAAATTTAGCGAGTAAAGTCCCTCGAACTCATACTTCATTATTGTTGTAACCCAGTGACTTAGACCAATCACGCTTCGTACAGAACGGTCATGATCTTTTTATTAAGTGTCTACTCAATTACTGAAGCAAATTGATTCATTTACAACAATATTTTTATAATGTTAGAAGAAGTTAAGCCTGTTTTTATTGCATTAAATTTCTGTTAGTGTTACTATTACATTTAACCGTAAACTATTGGGGTAATTTATTCTTAAAGGCACTAGTGTAACAAATATATGGAATTTCTGTTTAATCCGATATTAATCCGAAATTAGTGCTTTATCGCCGAAATGTAATTCTCGCAACTTTGTGTTTCTTACAAAACTTCACCGGTCAAAGGATTATGGGACGAATTAAATGAACAGCTAGTTTCAATATTTTTCAAACAGATAAAGTAGGAAAAATAAACAATGAAATGAATAAGGAACACATATTCCGGTTCTAATACCTACGGACTTATATACAGATACATAAAAATCAACAAGTTTTATTAGATTTTAGCGAATAATAGGTTCTTAAATCAACAATTAACAAAAGGTGGCGTACGGTAGGAAACGTAATCCGGAAAAAATTCCGTACCCCGTTGGTCCGTAGAAAATACAGAGCCGTAAGATAAACATGCTCCAAGCGCGAAGCGGTGGACTTTTATCCTTTGAATTTTAGATGTATCTAGCGAAAACAAAACATTTATTGATACGATAAGACCCCGCAAATACCAAAATTATAAGGACTTTGCACGCGTCAGACATTCTAGCTTTACATATTTAACGACAAATTTCAGATGGCTATCATGCTGAAAGAATGTAAGATCATTGATATTTACCTAAATGTTTGTATAAAATTATAAATGCTCAATTACAATTAGTACATGTTAGGATCTGATGAAGGAATATCGTCTTCTATTTAAGATTATAAAAGAACTTTTAAAAAGTTCAAATTCGAATAGACGGCTTAAGCGGACCTGGATTGGACTTTATTATGTTTCCTCCGCGGTCCGTCTAAAGTTGGTACATATTTCTGGTACCAAACAGGCCAGTCGCCGTTGCAAATTCTGAGTCTATAAATGGACATTTTCTGAAACGTTCGAAAGACAAAAAAACTTGGTATAGAAATGAAGTCTGCATAGAAGCTTTACTCAACGAAAAGTACCGTTTATCATAAATGTCTTTAAGGCATGTTGCCGAACGAAATATACTATAATAATAGTTCTTAGAGAGAAAATGGACGGGCTCATATTCGTAGATTTTTTTCATCTTTAATTGTTGGTAGTCAGAAATGTTGTGGTGTTTTTTTATAACTTCGTAGCTAAATTAAAGACTTTGCATTTCTTTCTCAAAGCATTGATTTACATGCAGTTTGCCGCTATTTTTGCGGAAAAATATATATCTAAGTTTACTCAAAATAACAACAGTAATTACTCTTTAGGACCATTTAAATGTGTTCGTTACATTGGGAGTTTGTTACATCATTATAACGGTTTCATACAAAATGAAGAAAGAAACAAAAATTTGGACAGAGAAAAGAATGTGTTCCTTATATCCGTATTTTCGCTGTATCCGGAGTCGTTATATACGGAGTTTACTGTATTCATCAAATGTTGAAAATATTTTATATTTTCATTATTTATTTAGTTTATACTAATTTATTTTAGCTCGATTGTGAAGAAAGCTTTGAGCTAATCGAGTCACTCTCGAGTCCGCTTCCTGGAAAAACCAGTACTGGTGTCTTATGAGGAGGTACGGTCGTGACCATGGTGGGGCTCGAACCCGCAACCTCCGGGATGAGCGGCAGACACCTAAACCTCTACACCAACGCTCCCCTTTTATTATTTAAATACACCTATTATTAACTGCGTGGTGTCGTGTTTTATGAGGCAATTAGCCCACTTAGTATAATATTCAAGGTACATTAAATGAGACCACCGTAATGTAATCTCAGTTTATTTTGAAATCTATAGTTACTTTTCCTTGCACCGTTCCATTGTCTCAGTCACGTTATAGCGAGTGCAATTAGGGAAAAGCGTTTGTCTTTAATTGCAAATCAAATAGTACAAAATAGGAAAGCTTTTACATTTTATTTAATCTGCCAATCGCATACTATGTCACTATCTTTACTTAGATCTCGGTAACTTTGCCAATGTTTAATTTCGGTTTTCGATCTTTGAAAAAATAGCGTTCAACCGCCTTAGAATAGTGGGGAAACGTGAAACATAACGCTTAATGGCCGTAAAGCAAACAGACTAGGTATACGAAGTGTATAGCCAAACACTTTTGAGAGATGAACTAAAGAGATAGAGAACTCTTGTATTTATTGTTACAAATAAAAAAAGTTCTATTTTCGATAGCTTTGCTATTTAGAAAGGCGGGTAAGATTTCGCCCCACAAGACGTTTATGTCCTAAGATTTTAATGCGCTCAAAAAGAGTACTTGATGTGTTTGCTTAGGTGGTATTATATCATTTAAGTGGATTTGAACATGTGGCAGTCGATGCATATGATACCAACGGTATCGGAATTAACAGAAAATGATTAAAACGAGAATTATTGAACGTTGAATTATCTTTTTAAAAAAACATCTTCTTTGACAAAGGGAGCTTTTGGAAAAGTTCATGTCCCAATATCGCTGTGTATTCAAATTCCCAGTAACGATGCTTGTATACCTGTTTCAGAGTATTATCAAAATTTATGGTTATAACACATTAAACTGGCAACAAATATTGATCCATTTGTAATATGCAACCTTAACTAATAAAGCTAAATTTTTCTCAACCCTAACCTTTGTAAAAAAAAAGAATTAAATGGGCAAGCTAGTCTTTCAATTCGGACATTACCCGTTGGTTGTTCAAATGGTCTTCATTGAAAATTTACTGCCTAAATAGTGAAAAGTGCAGATCATGATCTGACTGCATACGGGCTATGGTCTATATCGGTAACAGAGTCCGAATCATTTGCCGCAAGCCGCAGGTTAAATGCTTATTAATATTCTATGCTAGATATTTGTTTAAGTATTACGTGACGTGATGCTCATATTTCGTCTTTAAAAACTCTAAAAAAATCACCTATGCTTTGTAATTGTGTAATCAAAACTTTAGTGACTAAGAACGTGCGGTCTATTCAATCAAGTTCGTAACCTATTAGCTTCATTAAGATAGTGTGAGATAACTAAGATTTGTATATTTGATAAGTTTGATTTGAATTTAGAAGGTTGGTAGCGTCGCATCCTTAAACATTCAATCTCTTACAGCTAGAATTACTGTTACTCAGCCGTGGTACTCGCTGCAACCGGGATTTATTGAAATATACACTCTAACCTCCCTGAACGACACCCCCCTAGAGCAACAAACCCCCCTGAACGACACCCCCCTAGAGCAACAAACTTCCTAAAAAGACATACGTTTCTTTACCGTTGCTTCAAATATGTAAGGAATCGACATCTTGAGAACATCAGCTCTCTACAACAAACACATGTCTCTGTTCCCAAGGGTGTTCGCTCCCGAGAGGTTGCACTGTTTATATTTAAAAGTTACAAATAAGATTTTCGTCAGTTTTACTCTCTACATAATTCGTTTCCATACGTTTTTATCGTAAATGGCACGAGAAAATGTTCACTTATAACATACCATAACTCAAGTCTCCCGAGCGAAGTCCTGACAACGCATGTCTGCTCTTTTCGTCTTCTTTGTTTTTCGTGTAGCCGTAGAGAACCATGTCCACTTCCTTCTGACTGAAGTTCAAGGCCGGGAAAGAGAGATTCAGCGGATTGTAGAATCTTGGTGCTATTAAGCCAGGACTCATTGGGGTCAGGCATAATGATTGCGCGTGCGCTGTCGGAACCGGAAACAAATTTGGAAGTTGTTGAAATGGAAAACCGAATGGTACAGAAGCATGTTGTGGCAGACGATACTCTTCGATTGGGAATCTGAAATTAATGATGTCGTATTTCAGCAAGTCATTTAGTTTAAGACGGTACATGTAGTCATTTAAGATGTACATGTAGTCATTTAAGATGTACATGTAGTCATTTAAGATGTACATGTAGTCATTTAAGATGTACATGTAGTCATTTAAAATGCACATGTATTCATTTAAGATTAATTAATTCCGCTAATTCTTACTAACAAAACTGGAAAAAAATGTATATCATTACATTTTGAAACTGTTCCTTTCTGAGGAAAGTGTTCTTTACCCAAAAAAGTATTTCCCCATAAAACGACTGGTCTTTTTTCGTTCAGTATGTAACTTATATACTGATACCCCACTTGATAAAATACTCCAAGTCGAATGAAAATAATTACTTAATCATTTTATTTTCCTTATTTAATAATTTTATTTCCGTGCAGTAGTATTTAAACGAAGACTCAGATTTGTTGCGTTCGCTGAGTACTGTCAGACAAAAACAATTCATAATCTGAATTCTGATTGGTGAACATTTAGCAGGTGGGGGAGTTCCTTATTGAAATAATAACTAACATTTGCTAGTGGAATACACGCAATTTTCCTCAAATTCAGATCAAATTACACTGATTATTTTCATTTTTATACGCTGTCATATTTTAAAATTGCACGAGATTTTGTGTACACCGTGAAAACTAAATGTAACGCAGTTTGAAATGAGTTAGAAAAAAGTTAGCAATATAGGTCAGGGGCAAATGGGCAAATATAGCATTGTGCACATGTAATAACTGCATAAATATTATATACAATTAAGGGCTTTCTTTTGTTTAAAGGCGCACATCCTACAACAGAGTGCAATTTGAAATCAAATAAGACTTTAAGCATTATGTTATTTGAAGAAATCGTCAACAATTCTCAAAGATTCAGCTAATTATTAGGAACTGAAAATTAGCGAAATAAGACGTGTTTTAGTGCCGTAAACCTTAGCATATTCATGTTACTTTACTGGGTTTATAAGGTCTGAACCTTTTTACCCCGAAGGGGCGTCTACGGCCGACCCCTAATATGCATGTAGTTGATTTACAACTTTTGGGTATATGGCGGTTTATTATAAAAAAGCGCTATACTTAAACAAACGAGATTTTTTTCGGTATATGTTCTTCTTGCAACATGTCTTTATTTATTATTTTACGTACACTTAGCTCATTTAAAAATGCTATAATATAACCCGCTAGTTGCACGGTATGCCCCTTTAAATGTAATTAAGATGCATGATCATGGACCATTTAAGCATGTGATTTTAAATTATTGCATTACATGAAAGCATACACCCGTATTACGTTTACAAAATAAAGATTAAAATGAGATTAAAGATGTCTTTCTTGCAAACTTTAAAGACCCACGACCACATTGACAAGTAAGTTTTATTTTACCAAGAAAGATGTCTTACCCGCGGAAATGATCTTTTTTTTACCCAAAACATTCATAATACTTTTTAAATCGATGTACATGTTGGAAATATAGAGCAGTATTTTTTTTCAATGATATTGTAAAAAATAAAAAGGCTTCCTGGCAACTCTTCTTTCGTGAAAAAGCGACTTCAGTTCAAAAGAAATGAATATGTTAACAATGTTTTAGAGTGAATGTTCTATCATTATCTTGTCAGTATATTCATTTTACAATATCAGACAACAGTTATATTACAAAAAGATTTTGGGACTTTACACTATAGCAATCATTTATATGCGTAAATAAACGTACATTTTTTTTCATAAATTCATTCTGATCATTTTGTTTTTTCATAATTTTTTTCCAGATGAAAAGTGACTTTATTATATCCAGATAAGGTCAGAAATATTATAAGACCGAAATTCGATTAATTTTTTTTCTGTTGCAATTTTTTTTAGATTTTCTGTCGTTCGCTAATTTATTAGTTAATTGTTTTTGTATATCTTGTTGCTTCAAGAATTTGGTTTTAGAATTTGGTTTTATATGGATAGTAAACATTGCAAGAAAAACGATCAAGAATCGCCCGAATACTTAAGACCTGATTCACTTTCAAATGACCGTCAATTAAAACAACTATGTGTCTGCCTCTTTAAGAAGGCATATTGTAAAGATAGCATAGCTGTATAACTATGAATAACTTATGACATAAAATTCCTAATTATGGTGTATTAAAACCAATGACATAAAAAATTCCTAATTTTAGTGTATTAAACTTTAATACACCAAAATTAGGAATTTAGTTTAATAAATCAAAACAAGGAATTTCTTATGTCATTAGTTATAATGATGGTTGGTTCTAGCACCGTGGATATGTTTTTCTCAATTAAGAAATAAAGAAAGAATCGTTACTTTTCTGTGGTCTTTTTGCATTCAGCCAAAGTCATTTAAAAAAAACTATTTTTACAACATGAGCTGCCAGATTTGTGCCTTAAAGTAAGATGATACCATGAAAAATATCGTCTATTTGTTTCCCCACAGACTTTAAAATATTTTGCTTTATAATATACAAGTAGATTAGTATTTTAATATGCATATATTAAATATTAATTTTTACTCACCCATTCAATGGAGCTCTTAATCTCTCGTGAAACATCTGCAAAAAGTTCGCTTGCATCTCTATTTCTGAGGTCAACGGGGGCACGTGTAAAACAATATTTCTACGAACAGTTCTTGCACTCAATTTATTTTTTAATTTATCGCCACACAATGTTTAAATGAACATACCAAGCGCAGAGTTTTTATTTTATTTGAAATTACATTTTATCCATATACAGCTCGTACAGAGTTGAAAAATATGACTTTTATTCAACTTTGGTTTCAAGAAGGATGCCTGACAGTCAATTAAGTATGGACATAATGAAGATGATCATTTTATATTGCCGAAAACCATCGGTATTCACATAATGATAATTGATTGGCAAACGTTAAACAACTATTTGTATAATAGGATCTTAATATTTGCTTTCCATTCGTTATATTCTCAATAATACCGTTTGCGCATGCGCCGTCTAACACGATTAGAGATTAGGAAAAGAAAATAGCCTCGGTCCATAGAATGGAAGACTTGAGTCGTCAGACAAATATACGATAAGAAATAATAGCTGGTATTTTTTATATGTTTATGTTAAAAACAATAAATATTCAAAAAAGATATAGTATAGTACTTATTCAAAACTTTGAAAAGTGAGAATTAAGCGTCCCTTAGGACAAAGTAAGTTCGCATATATAGAGAAATAAGTAAAGGCATCGCAGAGCTTTATGTTCGAGACTTGTCACGGAATTTTCGGCGATCGTAAGATAACAACAGAAAGAGTAGATCTGAAGTTTTAAATCATGAAGAATAAGAATACAACTTTAGACAAAAAACCCCCACCAAAACCTTTTCTGTAAGGCTTTCTCATTTGATAAACATGCCGATTTCTTAATTCGAATTATAGATCTTTTTTAATCTACACACCTAGCAGTGAAATATAGTAATAAAAAACAATGTTTCAATAAACTTTGACAACATATATTTGATAAATTAACAGAGCTTGAACATCCGAGATTCTACAGACTGTTGGCACCATTGTAACTTCAAGTGCACTGCACGTTAATGGTACAAGTTACATCATTTACAGTTAAAAAAAACATAGACAAAATGAATGTATCAACTTTTTCTTAATGATGGTAGGTTTTTCCTAAACTTGCATCAGTCGTTAGAATCATTACCTAATCTTTTCTGGACATTTTACAACATCTTCACAATTTCTCCTTCCCTTAACTCTAACCGTGTTGAGATGAGCTTTGATTTGGACATTTTTTTTAGATATTTTTCTAAGAAAATAAGACTTCGAGAGAAAAAAAACACCTCAATTTCAACAGACTTTTATAAATCTAGGTTTTTCCCAGGATCAAAATAAATACTGATAGAAAAAATATAGAACCATGTTCTATTCACTCTAAAACAATGTTGACATATGTCTTTCGTGTTCAAGTTGTTTTTCATGAAAAAGAGTTACCAGAAAGCCTTTCTTATTTTTTGGCATGGATACTGCACTATATTACTATCATGTGCTTATCGATTTTAAAAAGCTCAGTTAGGAATGTTTTTGGTACAAATAAAATGCATTTCCGCCGGTAAAACATCTTTCTTGATAAAATACATCTGCATCTACCGGGGTACTCTCGACAATCAATTTCCTATCATTAATGAGAGGTTGGGGGGGCAGATATGTGAAAAACGAGAAGGCTATGTTACAGGATATTTTTTTAAAAAGAATGGTTAATAGTAAAAACAGTGACTTGATGAAATTAGAATATGTACGCGGTTAGGATATCAGTGAAGCTTTGGAGACTGGCACTGGACTTGATGTTCATGAAACGGCAGGTCATTCTGGTATCTGATGGTGAGGGGAAAGAAGTTCTTGAGAAGGGGATGATGAAGGTTATGATCTACGATGACTAAATTGTTTGCAATTTTATACAACATTATTAGTGATGCATTTATCCTTCTATGTTCGAGCGTTTGCTATTTAAGTGTTTCTAGCATCGATGTCACACTGCTCTGGTATCAATAGTTATTCAATACTTATCTAGCTGCTCTCGATTTCATAGGTCAGAGGTTTTGCCACAAATGCCAAATATTCCAGTTGTTGTCGAACACAGGTTTTATATGCTGTGACGTTTGTGTTTCTGTTATTACTCTGTACAGTTCTGTTGATAAATCTAAGGGTGTTTCTAGCCTTAGATGATATGTTTTCAATATATCTCTACCAACTAAAGCCATTACTGATGGTAATCCCAAGGTATTTTGCATTTTTGTCGCGTGAAGTTCAATATTATGTAATTTGTATGGAGTAATGACATTGTTTTTCTTTTTTGTAATTCTAATTAATAATAATTATGAAAAAAAAAATAACTTCACATTTACTAGTATCTGGATTGAATTCTATTGACCAATGTTTTTTTCTTCGATTCTTCTAGTCATTTTGAAGTTTTTGTGAGTCGACTGACGAATCAATTGTTCAGTATACGATAGTATCTTCAGTGAATAGTCTTTCGAGATTTAAAGGCAGAAGTAAACGTCGGCAATGTCAATTGAAAGTGAACGTGGCACTAGGCCTACAGTGAGAATCAGGTTAAAGTGTTTGTTGTACGAGGTTAACGCCTGTTCCAACCGTATTTTGGTCATTTTAACAGGCGGGCAGTTTACCTAACCATCGTTTCTGGGAAGAACCAGTACTAGACTCTTATCTTCCGTAGGAAACTGCCAACTTTCTCATATGGAGAGGCAAGGTCTAGTCAGCGACTCTAACCACCCAGTCAAGGAGGCGGTATGATTAAAATGTTAGTTTTCATGTTATGTGTTATAAGGATAGAAATAGGAAGGTATGCATGAGAACCTACCAGTTTTAGAAAGAGTTTGTGCGTTTTGTATAGACAAGCTTGTAGAAGATGAGTCACATGTACGTTTAGATTGATTTTGATGAACGATTATGTTTTAATTAGTAAATCTTTAGAAATTGTTTGTCAAGAAGAAGTAGAAGAGAACAGCTGGAAATAAGTTTTGGTAATATTGATACGAATAGAAGCACTGTCAAAACCTGCCATTCATTATGAAATAAGAGTATGTCAATATGCATACATTGTATTTTTATTTTTATTTCAAATGAGGAAGTTTGTTCATACCCTTCCTGTTTAGACCCACAAGAAATCTTTACCATCAAACTGTTTTAATAATCAGATTTAAGTTTTCCTTTTTTATTTTGGTTGCAAAATGTATGCACGATTATTCTATTCAGTTATTTTTTTAACCCTTTTATAAGACACGTGATCACTACCACCAACTTTTATGACTACAGCATAGCTCGTTTATAGGGCGTGGGAAGAAACATTCATCATAGTCATGGTCCTTCCACGAAACCTGATGCAAAGCTTCAAATTTTGTTCATTGGACTTTAATTGTCGTCTTGCTATATGGTAAGTTATGCTGCCTGTGCGGGTTATTGTGTAAAATTTGTAATTACATGTATATTATATTTGCAAAAAGATATCACTGTTTTGCAAAATTATGTAGCAGCGTTTTTTTAGAACACTTCAAGCTATGAAGATAATTTTTAAGTAAATGGTAGCTAGATAACAGAAATATGCCGTATGGATTTGAATCCACATAGCCTTCTGGGCCCTTACTGTACGGATGTTCGCGGTTTCTTTTGGAGGTAAAGAGGTCTAGTGGAATGTGCCTATCGTTAATACAGCCTGGCTTTCAAAAGGGAACAAAAAGATGATACAATACTTTGTAAGGTCATTTCTGGGTAATTTCTGTAATATTCTTAACAAGTCAGTTAATTTGCAAGAGAAATATACCTCTATGTACTCTCAGACCTAAGTACATTTTAGCTTTTCGGTACATTTGAAATTGGAAATTTACGGCCCAAGTCTCAATCGGTAATTATTAAATCGGGATGCATCCATGACGCAGTTTTTTGCAGAACTTAAAATGCCGTTACTGCAGCTGCTGCTTCTACAGCTGTTGCTGCTGATGATGATAATGGTAAGGATGATGATGAAGATGATAACGACGATGATAATTATCAAGATGATAACGATGATTCTTATGATGACGACGACGACGATGATGACGAAGATGAAGATGATGATGAGGGGGGGGGGGGGGGGGGGAAAAAAAAAAAAAGGGGGGGAAATGAAGAGACTCATGGACTATATACAAATGTATATATATTCTTGCAGATCCAAGACTTGGTCAGCGTCTTTGTTACAAAAGAGCCAAGAAAATCTTCGAATATGTAGTTTCAATGCCAAAGAAATATGTGAGCGTTTCACAAAGAAACTGTCTATTTCTTCTGGTGACTAAAGATTACTTAACCTTTGAGCTTTTTCATATCTCTCTGTAACAACAGCTCCAGGCATTTCGGCTTCTTCAGAGAGTATTTTCTTAATATCATAGCAAAGCTTAATCAGATTATGTGCTTGCCTATATTCAAATCGAAACTTCCCATCTCAAAAAGCTGTAAAACGTTCCTAAGTTTTGTTGAATATGAAATTCTTTAAATCAACATTTACACAAACTTTTGAAAATATTGACATAGGGTTCATTTTGAAAATATTACTTAGTACGTATTTGTGTTGACTCATTAAAACCATTGGTGACTCAGTGCGAACTACTGTGCGTTCCTTGACTGTAAATACCACAGGCACTGGTCCAGTTGTAAATCTGATAAGATTATTTTATCAAAATACATGTATGTACTTTTTTTTCTATTCGTATTATGTTATTCTATAGAAGAAAATAGTAAACCATGAAATATCCTGTCATAGCATCATGTACATGTACAATTCTGATTGTTTTTTATTTGTTCTACAAGAGTATTCTAACGTCACAGCCAAATATAGCGTTTCTTCATTTTGTATAGGAGGATTACAGAACTGGACCAAAACCTGTGGTAAATAGTTCGCTACCGGTACACGTTAAAGTGGAATCATGAACATTTTTGTCCAAGTAAAACTCCAGCTGAAATAGGTGTGTGTAAAAAGGGTAGAGGAAAAAATAGCTTTTAACCCAATACACCAAACTCTTCCTGCTACCAGTACGAAATAATAACTTTCCAAATATTGCTTTTCCCATTTTGACTGGGAGAGTCAATTTAAAAAACAAAAACTACATGCAGGAGTTGCTTCCCTTCCACTGCCGAAATCTCTACAAACAACAACAATATCACAAGGGAGATCACCGCGAAGAAAGAAACTATTATTTTATTAGTCCAATTATTTTTATTTCTAAAGCACCAACTTCAAATACTGATGCGGCATTATCATTAGTTTAAACACATAGTCACCAAAAATACACTATGTGCAGTAAGATGCGCATAATGTCATTTTAAATGTGTTACCTAGGCTACTAGTTTTATTATTCTATTTTGTCCATCCGAAGGTGAAAGGCGTTGGCGGCCTTAGTCTACTAAGCTTCCGTCTCCCGGGGTTAACAAGTGAATCACGAATGTAGGTATACCTTGGCTGGTGGTGTTTGTGAAATAAACAGTAACAAAAAGGAGGGTCATGATGGCCATATATCGATCACCTGAGTGAACAGAGAATATCTGCAATACGTAATAAGATCTGCACAATGCCTGATAACAAAATAATAATCAGTAATAATTGTGTTTTGGACCAAAGCTCTGGGAGCAATTTTGGTAGAAGACGGTCCAAGTGACAATACTGTGAAGTTTTGTTGAAATTAGCCCAGTGGTTAAAGTGACATTATGCGCATCTTACTGCACATAGTGTATTTTTGGTGATAGTTTTATAAAAGCAATTTTCGGTTGCTGTGCATTTAAATGTGTTAAACTAATGATAATGCCGCATTAGTATTTAAAGTTGGTGCTTTAAAAATAAAAATAATTGGACTAGTGAAATAGTTCCTTTCTTCACAGTGATCACCCTAAGGCTTGTGTTTTTGTTGTTTTGGCAGTGGAAGGGAAGCAACTCCTGCATGCAGTAGCTTTATTGACATTGACTCTCCCAGTCAAAATAGGAAAAGTAATATTTGGAAAGTTATTATTTCGTACTGGTAGCAGGAAGAGTTTGGTGTATTGGGTTAAAGCTAGTATTATTTCCTCTACCAGTTTTACACACACGTATTTCAGCTGGATTTTTACTTGAAAAAATTGTGCATAATTCCACTTTCAGGAGATGTTGATTAAAAGTTTTCCTATTTTTACCTCTGGCAGCCATCTTGTGCAGTCAAGCAGAACCGTTTAAACAATTTTGTTGGCTAAAATTGGACCAGAAGTTGTATATTTTTTTTTCACTTCTGGTGGCCATTCTGTGCAGCGGAGCAGATCCGTTGAGCAATTTCGGTAAGGAACCATCCAAGGAACAATATATACTATTTGATTGGTCAAATGGTTAATGAGGAGCTGTCGTTTGAAGATTTTCTATTTTTAGGTCTGGCGACTCAGTGGTTAAAGTCCTAGGAGCACAATTACAAGTACTCTTATTTTACTCAGAAAGATTCTTACCAGCGAAAATGACCTTTTTTTTGTACCACAAACATTCCTAACTATGATTTTTAAATCGTAAGAACATGCTAGAAATACAGCGTAGTATATTCTGTTGATATTGGAAAAAGTAAGAGACTTTCTGTCGGTTTCTGGCAACTCATTGTCGTGAAGAAACGATTTTAATACGGAAGAAAGGTTGGCCCTATATGTCAATATCGTTTTAGAAGTGAATAGAACATGTTTTGTCATTATTATATCAGTTTTATTCTTCTATATCAGTAAATACAAACTGATCCTGGCACTTTAAAGAGGAGATGTCATTTCAAGGTTTTCCTAACTTTGCCTCTTGTGGCCATTATGTGTAGCGAAGCAGAACAGTTTGGGCAATTTTGTAGAGGACAATTAAAAGTACAATCCAATGATTGACGATGTGGTTACGGAGAAGCTGTCGTTTGTAGGTTTTTTCTGTTTTTAGCTCTGGCATCCAGTGGACCCGTCCGGGCAATTTTGGTGAAAGGCCATCCAAGGAACAACCCTATGAAATTTGATTGAAACTGGTATTGGAGATTTCGTTTACAGGTGTTTTTTTTTAAATTTTTGCTCTGGTTGCCATTATGTACAGCGGAGCAGATTCGGTAGAGGACCATCCAATGAACAATCTCGTGATTGGCCAAGTGGTTAAGGAGGAGCGGTCGTGTGAAGGTTTTTCTGTTTTTAGGTCTAGCGCGTTTGAGCGATTTAATTAGATGACCATTATAAGGAACACTCTAAGACTTGTGAGGTTTGGCTGAAATTGGCCCAGTGGTTAAGGTGTGGATGTTATATCAAGGTCTTCCTAATTTTACCTCCGGAGACCATTATGTACAGTGATGCGGAACCGTTTGGGCATTGTGGTAGAGGAGTTAGAGGACTATCCAAGGAACAACCCTATGAAGTTTGATTGAAATTGACCATGCAGTTAAGGAGATGTCGTTCAAAGATTTGTTCTATTTTTCAACTCTGGTGGCCATTTTTTAAGCGGAGAAGAACCTTTTGAGCAATTTCGGTAGATGACCATACAAGGAACAGTCCTGTGAAGTTTGGCTGAAATTAACGCAGTGTATGGTTAAAGAGGAGATGCCGTTTAAAGGTTTCCTATCTTTAGCTCTGGTAGCCATTATGCAGCGGAATTGTTTGAACAATTTTGGTTAAGGACCGTCTAAGCAACAATCCTGGGAGGTATGGCTGAAATTGGTCGAGTGTCAAAAGAGGAGATGCTTGAAGCAATTGTTTACAACCGACGACGGACATTCAGTTATCTCATAGTCTCACCATTGGTCGCACCGTGTCAGGTGAGCTAAAACTCAGCAGCATTATCTGGATGCATTATGGTTTGTTCGATCTGCGTGTTAATGTGTGAGAATATGTATCTTGATTAAATTTCATGGTAGAAAAATTGGTACGACACTGGGTTAAATTTATTACAAGACAGGAGCAAGGATCCGAACATGTACAGTATGGCGCCATCGCCTACCAATGCAAAGTAAGACCTTAGACCTTTCGGTCACCGCAAACCGACTAAAAGTAGCACAAATAAACAGTATCTAAGTGACTATTAACAATAATATTTATTGTAACACATGACAACACTGACTATTAAACATGATGTAAATGTATGACAAGAAAGGACAGAACCGGGTTTTTTCGATGACCCCTTGTTCCAAGATGACCCTTGTTCCGAGATGTCGTTACTTGTTGGGAAACGTTATCATCAGGAAAAAGGGCTTGTTTCCTTGTATGGCTAATGCGGAATCTTTAAAACTGTAAAACATTGGTGTTCGGAATTTTTAGATGGGAATAAAATAAATACAGTCAAACTTGATCGAGACACCACGTGTGTGAATTTTTAAAACCGAACTTGGTACTTTAAGAAGACATTATGTTGCATTAAGAAACTGTTTGATTAAAAGACCACTTTTTTCAATTTCCGGAGGGCGGTCTCTTTAATTAATACAAATTATACTGTATTCTTATTTATGATAAACAGAGAAACATCTTCATTTGGGCCAACTGTACCAAGGCTACTATCCAACAAGATTACTTGAAACGAAATGCCGGTAGATGTTCAAGAACAGGGTCTTGAATTGAGCAGGATGGCTACATACGTAGGAAATCAAAATACAGTAAGTGGTAAACTGAGTTTGAAGCCATGCTTAGAGTTAACTCGGCAGAGACCCCATCCGATAATGCTTTCTCATTTCAGCGTCTTACGGATACTTTTTGTGTCGCCCTTTTGGAGAAAAAGGCGATAAATAGGGATCGCTTTTGGGGGGGGGGGGGGGGGGGGGTTGGTTGGGGGGGGGGGGGGGGTGGTTTTTTTTTTTTTTTTGATTTTTTTTTTTTTTTATTTTTTTATTTGTTTTTATTTTATTATTTTTTTTTTTTTTTTTTTTAATTAAGAATAGAAAATTTTTTTTTTTTTTTTTTTTTTTTTTTTTTTTTTTATTTTTAATAAAAAAATTAATTTTAAAATAAAGAAGGGAAGGGGAAAAAAATTTTTTTTTGGGGGGATTTTTTTTGGGGGGGAAATTTTTTTTTTTTTGGGGGTTTTTTTGGGGGGGGGGGGGGGGGGGCTTTTTTTCCCCAAAAATGTTTTTTGGGGGGGGGGGTTTTCGATCTGAACCTCGTGCTCATGACAGAAATTATTAGTCTGTCCGTCGGTCCGTACATGCCCAGTAGACATTAGGGGGTTAGGATTTGAGTACAACTTACCATTGTGAGGTTGTTTCAGTTCATTCCATCATTATGGGGTTAAAACGGTATTGTAAAATAATTATATTTTGGGGTTAAAAAATCTCAAAGAAAGCCTCGCAAAGTCCATCTCGTGAATACGCCCGTCCGTCGGTCCGTCCGTCCGTCACACAAACTTAACGTTGGATATAACTTTGCCATTTCTTAAGATTTCTTCATCAAACTTTACAATTGCATTGCTTATGAGAAAAGGGTCATGTTGCCGCCATATTTTGTTGACAGAGAAATGCCCCTTTTTGTACTTAGATTTTGTCACAAAAACTTAACGTTGGCTATAACTTTGCCATTTCTTAAGATTTCTTCATCTAACTTTAAAATTGCATTGCTTATCACATAAGGGTCGTGATGCCGACACATTTTGTAGGTCAAGGTCATATTTGACAGAGTTTTGCCCCTTTTTGGATTTTTGCTATAACTTTGCCATATTTTAAGATTTCTTTATCAAACTTTCAATTGTATTGCTTATTACATCAGCGTAATGATGCCGCCAAATTGTGTTCGTCAAGGTCATATTTGACAGAGTTATGCCCCTTTTTGTACTTAGATTTTGTCACGAAAACTTAATGTTAGCTATAACCTTGCCATTTCTTAAGATTTCTTTATCAAACTTTCAAATTGTATTGCTTATGTCAAAAGGGTTGTGATGCCGCCAAATTTTGTTGGTCAAGGTCATATTTGACAGAGTTATACGCCTTTTTGTACTTAGATTTTGTCACAAAATTATTGGTTATTCTGACAAAGTGTAAGAGGGCGACACAAGTGTTCTACTGAAAACCCATCTAGTTTAACATGGGCTCACTTAAGCAAATACTCAAATCGCGCTTTTAAAATTTGAAATTTCTCTTTACCTTCACAACGGAAATGCGAAAGGCTCCGCAAAACATAATATTACCGGCATGCGCACGCAAGACATAACGGATAGTCGGACATAATCAGCTTTATTACCGGTACATAACGAAGTTCAATTCTTATTTTCCATGCGGACAGTCAAACCTGCGACAGAGAGTTGTCACTTGCTACCGTATACAGGAGTAAATTAAAAATAACTTCAATGTTGCTGACTGTAACATAGAGGTGAGTAATGTAGTCTGGAAGTCCTTCCCCTTATTACTACTATCATAGGAAGTCGGGAACCAGACTAAGTAATGCACAAAATCTGGACGGGTATCTCCAAGATCACGGCCACACGTTGGGTTAAGGTCCTAATAGATCAACATACATAAATTGATTTCGTAAAGTGCTGCTGAACGAAAGTCTGTCCGTTATAACATCAAAGTTGTTACAATCCAAGCATAGTTCTAATAATAATAATAATAATAATAATAATAATAATAATAATAATAATAATAAATTCTTTATTTATCGAAGGTAACATGTAAAGATATATCAAAAGAACATTAACATACCTTAGTTAAAACATGGCCTTTTCTAAAAAAAAATCCTAAATAATAAATTAACGTATGACAGACATATTTAAACATTCATCCATGAACAAAAACAGTTGTATCAAATTTAGACAATCATTCACTGAACAAAGAACACTTAAGGAAAATAAAAAAATAATGTGCTATTACTATAAAAAGAACGAAACATGTCATGACAGCTTTGATTCCTCCAGCGAGTGATATTCGTTTAAAGGTTTGACTGTACATGTTTAAATTACTGTAGAATATATTCCACACCTTACTATACAATAAACACATTGTATTCTAGTATACGGTTCTATAATTGTTTGTTTTTGTTTTTTCATTTCATCAATAAATGCTTTTTCAAAGATTTTTTAAATTAATTCAGAGATTGACAAAAACGAATATTAAAGTGACATTATGTGCATATTACTGCACAAAGTGTATTTTGGTGACAGTTTTATAAAAGCAATTTTTGGTTGCTGTGCTTTTAAATGTGTTAAATTAATGATTATGCCGCATTAGTATTTGAAGTTGGTGCTTTAGATATAAAAAAATCGGACTGATAAAATGATAGTTGAATGTGTCGTTGTTGATGTTGGCAGAGATTTCGGCAGTGGAAGGGAAGCAACTCCTGCATGCAGTTGTTCTTTTCTTAAATTGACTCTCCCAGTCAAATAAGAAAATCAATATTTTGAAAGTTATTTTTTCATACTGGTAGCGGGAAGAGTTTGGTGTATTGGGTTAAAAGTTATTATTTCCTCTACACTTTTGTACACACACCATTTTCAGCTGGATTTTTACTTGAAAAAAATGCGCATAATGTCACTTTAACAGGTATACTGTTCCAAGTATGTGCACAAATATTTGTAAAAGAATTTTGCATGTAAATAGTGCGTTGTTTAGGTATTTCGATATTGTTGTTGGTGGCAGACCGAAGGCTATACATATTATTGCTGGAAAAGTTTAACAAGTCAAGTATATAATCTGGGGCAAGGTTATGCTGAGCTTTATATACAAGTACAGCTGTATGATAGAAACATCTATCTTCGAAAGAAAGCCAATGTAATTTGTTTAGTAACTGTGTGCTGCACGTACAAGAAGATTTGCCTTTTACCAGTCTTGCTACTCTTGCTTGTAGCTTGGAAACAGTATTTATACACTTTTTTCCTGTCCCCCATATTGTACAACAATAGTCCATAGTTGATAAAATGTATGCGTTGTAAAACATGATTTTCATATCATCAGTTAAATAATTAGAAATTCGTTTAAGAAGGGCAATTTTGGAATTTATTTTGGAGCAGATTTTTGAAAGGTGTACATTCCAAGACAAAGTATTTTGCAAATAAACACCAAGAATTTTATGCAGAGTTACGTTTTGTATTTGTGTATTACTTACGGTCAAATTTAAATGTAAGTTTTTGTGGGTCCTATGCTTATTGCTTGAAGTTAAGATCATACATTTTGTTTTAGTAGGATGTAATAACATATTGTTTAACTGACACCACGTTATAATATCGTTTAAATTTCTTTGAAGTTTCAACTGCCTATGAACTAAAACGTTTTGCATCGTATCACAATATTTTTACTCCAGAACATGACGATGTTTAACCTTGTGGGATTTTCTTATAACTAAAGCTGCTCGCTCTCAGATTTTGGTTAAAACATAAAGTTCTTCAAACTTTATGTAAATAACTTATTTTAGAAGATATAGTAAAGGCTCCAGTATAAATTTTTGTCAAGTATGTCTAAATTTCAAATAATACGCTACTATAGGGAAGCGATGCCGTGTAACCTACTTTTCAATCGATTTCTGCAAATTCCTTCCTAGATTTTTGCTTATATTGTGATTCTAGCCTTTAATTTTATATTTATAAATAAGTATGTCAATTTTTAATGAAACATTTTTTTTTCAACGGTAACTGAGAGCGAGCAGCTTTAATACAAAAGTTAAAAACTTTTAAATGTGTTGCAGGTCAAGGTCGCTCTTGGGATTCAAACTATTGATAAACGTTTACACATAGCGTTCATTTGTGTCCGGAGAACAGCATCATTATACATCATGATTTTCCGGTCGAATTGGTAAGTGGTTACAGTATTCTTTTTGGAACCCAAGTACGTTCCCCGGCCCCGCGAGCTTTGTCCTTTGACAAGACGCGAGCCGCCATACTTATCCCGGTCTACCCATGTCTAAATGGGTACCCGTATTGAATATTATGGCTCTTTCTCTTATAAATGATTGGAGTGCTCATGGTCGGTGTCGGAGATCGATTAATCTGCGATGAATCAAGTTGTTATGCAAATTAGTGTAAAATACATGTTGTTTTTGAACGAGTTTAACGCCCGTACCAACGGTATTTTAGTGGTTTTTTACAGCAGGGCAGTTTACCTAACCATCGTTCTTGGAAAGAACCAGTACTAGACTCCTATCCTCCGTAAGAAACTGCCAAGTTCAACGTTCTCGCATAAAGAGAAACGGCCGGACTCGAACCCATGACCCTCAATCTATGAGAGGTTTCGGGTAAACTATATGTATATTTAACGACTTTGGATTGCACAACACTTCTTATGTTATAACAATAATACAAAGACAGATTTTAGAGATTTTATTGGCAATGTTAAAACGTTTTGCCCATTGGACGACGTTTTCACCAATTGAATCAAGTACAAACACAACCACTGACCAATAAGTCTACAATCATACATTTCTATAATGAGTTACCATTACGATGACAATAGTTTCACCACAGGCGGGGTTACGAATTTAAAAAATATGAAACTACAGTTATGTATATTAAATAATATTTTTCACAACTGCATATCTCCTATCGCAATCAGTTAACTTCAATAAACAATTATTTTTTTTGAAATACATGTTGAATCTTCTTAAAACCTACTCCAAGATAATTTTGTAGTTTTTTTACTATTCAATTTGAAACCAAATACTGAAAACAAAATGTAAATTAGAAACATTTCTGTGACTTTTCTTGTATGTATTTTATTGAATGCCAAAGACACGTCACACATTGTTTCTTTTTCTATAAGTTTTTTTTTTTTAATTGTCTTTCTATCTTCAGAACTGTGGTTTGGGCATTTTCTTAATCCATCCTTGAATCTTTTCATCTGACTTCACTAAGTTCGCGTGCTTTAGCAATTCAGAGTCTGCCGGAAAGAAATCCGGAAATCCGCCCGTTACCTGGTCCACTATATTATATAAATGTAAATCGGCAAGTGTCATCTGAAATATAAAGAAAACATATGAAGTAAAACTGGCTATTTTCGTTTCATATACAGTCACTTGTTGGCAAATGAGTCACTTTTTTCAGTATCACAAATTTAAGGTAAACATAGTTTTCTATCAATAAGGCACCAGGCCACAGTTATTTGCCCTTGGTTGACCACAATACGGAAGCAGTTATAGGAAAAGTAGTGCCTTTGTTTGAGGCTAGATATTATTGAATTTTTGAATGAAAGAGATGAGATAAATGGCATTTTTGGTCAAGGTAGACCTGAAATAGTTGTTAGATGTGAATTTTGTTTAAGTTTTTATGTCAGAATGTATTCAGTGACTTCTTGAATACATCGGTGATTTTGCATGGTTCCGGCCATTTTCAGGTATTATTTATACACATGAATTTTGGCCTTAAATAGTGAAAAGTAAAGCCGGCCAACCCCTACTTTTCTGCTGCTGGAATTTTTTCTCTTGGATGGTACTATTCAAAACAGGTTAGTTTTTTCGGTTTGGGATGTCAAAAAAATTGTGACATGGCATAACGTTTATATAGAACATATAGTAAGAATAACTGTGGTCTGAGGCCACAAGTACATTTTTGTATTTATGTATACTAGTTGGATTGCCACTATGATATAACAATGCGCAAATAAATCTACATTTATCTATATATCTATCTACATTAATTAAAACGGCCACTTATTTGGGATCTGTTTTGAAAACACCACATTGTATTTTTTTCTTCATACATCTTTCCGACATGCAAGAAAAGCTGAATCCAGTTTGTATTTCGTATATTTACCTTATCTCCAATAATAAAACCGTTTTTTCCATACTTTTTGGTACGAGCTGTGATGTACTCGTTGACCCTAGGTATACTTTCTTCTTTACATTTCTTCTTTAATTCTTCCTGTATGTATGTATATGTAAAATAACATCGTGAATCGTTAGCATGTAATAGACCAAGGAAAAAAGACTTCATTTACAATCAAACTCAAAATAATAATAATGAAAGTAATAAAAATAATAATAATAATAATAATAAAAAGATGGACCTATATTGCTCACCTGGCTTCAGAGAAGAAGATTTTTAAAGCCTATGTAACATCGATTTTGACCTGTAGGTCATAAATTTGAACAATCTTTGAAGAGGTCCTCTAGGCAATGCTACATGCTAAACATATTAGCTCTAGACCTAGTAGTTTCAGAAAAAAAGATTTTGAAAGGTTTTCGTATATAAGCCTATTTAAAATCAAGTGACCCCCGGGCGGGGTTAATTGTGACCTATGGGTCATACTTTGAACAATCTTGGTAGAGGTTCTCTAGGCAATGCTACATGATAAATATCTTAGCTCTAGACCTAGTGGTTTTAGAAATGAAGATTTTGAAAGGGTTTCGTATATAAGCCTTCTTAAAATCAAGTGACCCCCCGGGCGGGGTCAATTTTGACCCAGGGGTCATACTTTGAACAATCTTGGTAGAGGTCCACTAGGCAATGCCACATGCTAAATATCTTAGCTCTAGACCTAGTGATTTCAGATATAAAGATTTTGAAAGGTTTTCGTATATAAGCCTATTTAAAATCAAGTGACCCCCGGGCAGGGTCAATTTTGACCCAGGGGTCATACTTTGAACAATATTGGTAGAGGTCCACTAGGCAAAGCTTTATCTAAATATCTTAGCTCTAGACCTAGTGGTGTCAGATATAAAGATTTTGAAAGGGTTTCGTATATAAGCCTATTTAAAATCAAGTGACCTCCGGGCCGGGTCAAGTTTGAACCGGGGGTCATAATTTGAACAATCTTGATAGAGGCCTGGTGGTTTCAGAGAAGAATTCTTTTTAAGTTTTTCCTGTATAAGCCTACTGAAAATAAATTGACCTCCAAATGTTGTTTGATGAAAAATATGAACGTACGACGGAAGCCGGGCGGTGAGCGATCCAAATAGCTCACTTTGGCACTTTGTGACAGGTGAGTAAATAATAATAGAGAAAAATTAAGCACCCCCTGGAAGTTACGTAGTGACTTAAAAAAAGTATTTCGTGAAAAACGAAGGAAAAAATGCTGTAAATCATAACAGCAACCCTCTACACGAATTGCAAACAGTTTTGCCCTGTGAGTGTAAGCAGATTGTCTTAAAAAAGATCCGAGGTTCATATGGAGGCAGAATAGTCAGGGTTAGGATGTTCGACCAGGCTCAGTAAAGGCTTACTCTGCTACTGAGCGTATGAAGTACGGATGTCATCTGAAGCGTCAAAATTGCATTTTTTAACTCTAATTCGCCACCTAAAATCTTCCTATGACCTCTACTTAAATGTGTTTTTGATTTCGTAAAAACGACACCCGTTGATTGTTCAACAATTCCACCCGAAAAGCCCAACATATTACAGTTTTGCCGATTTCTGTTTGCCAGAGGGTTGCTGTTACCGATTACATTCCTATTCCCCGACGGTATTTTCATGATTAAACTTCGTTAGATAAGTCAATCTAAAACTTTCAGGGGGTGCTTAACTCTTTTCTTTGTGTAAATAATGTGACGTGATAAAGATATGGCAGAATGACATTGCACTTAAAGCACAGTGATCATGTCAAGATTTTGTTACTTTACAGTTTTAGTCTAACGTTGAAATGATTAAAATCATTAGCAGCACCTTCTTTGCTTCATCTTTCTCAAAATAGAATTTCCCGCAATCTCTCTGCAGATCTGAGACACATTCGAAAACCTCGTCAACCAGCATTTCTTGTTCCAGACCTTTGCCAAACAAACCTGAAACAGGAATCTTATCGATATGATCACCATCCGGCCAAGTTGTTTAATTATTCAAAATGATAATTCTCAAGTAGTAAATCTATGACTTGTGAAATAAATCTTTCGCGAGATTTTTGAAATTTCGCGAAACTAGCGAAAATTAAATCACCGCGAATAATACTCAATTTACAGTAGTATCAATCGGAACATCACTCGGCTTATTCCGTAGAAATAACGGAAAAAGCCGAGTGATGTTCCGATTGACAGTAGTATGTGACTAAAATCTTCATTTACCGTATCTTCTGGCAATGTACTTGGCACAAGCGCCCGACTGAGCGTACACGTTAGATGTGCCGTCCTCCGTTACGGTAAGAATGGGCATCTGCTTAGTTGGTGTATCTGAAATAGTCAAGAAAGAAAATTGAAGATAAGCATACACAAGGTCAAAAACAAATGTATAGAACATTTTAATACATCCGGGAAATAACTCTGTAATGCATTTATTTCTAGTGTAATGATCGAAACAGTTCTATCCTCGAGATTTGAGCGTTGTATTCCTTTGGACATCAACGAGTTCTATGAGTGACAATATATAAAATTGTATAATTTCTATCCTCTAGACGTCTTAAAATTATATGCTTGGCATCCTACAGTCATTTCATCCGAATGTCCTAACGTTCTATGTTTAGCACCCTAGAGTCTATACAATCCGGACGTCCTAACGCTCTTTTTGGCATTCTAGATTCATGGACCCTACTGACGGTCTAGCGTTCAATGCTTGGCATCCTATAGTCCTTTCCTCCGGACGTCCTAACATTCTATGCTTGGCATCCAAGAGTTCAATCATCCGGACGTCCTAACGTTCTATACACGGCATCCTAGAGTCATGGATTCTCCGGACGTCCTAACGTTCTTTGCTTGGCATCCTACAGTCCGTTCTTACGGCCATCGTAACATTCTATGCTTGGTTATATAATCTGGACGTCCTAACGTTTAATGCTTTTTTCATACAGCCCTATCCTCCGGTCATCTTGCCGATTTATGCTTAGCGTCCTACAGTCCTACCCTCCGGACGTCATAACATTCTATGTTTGGCATCATACAGTCGTATCTTCTGGTTTTCCTAGCATTCTATGCATGACATCCTACAGTTCTTTCCTCCGGACGTCTTAACGTTTTATGCTTAGCATCCTACAGTCCTATTAACCGGACGTCCTAACGCTCTATGCCTGGCATCCTACAGTTCATGCCTTCAGACATCGTAAAGTTCTATACTCTGCATCCTGCAGTCAATTCCTCCAGACATCCTAACATTTTATACTTGACATCATACAGTCATATCATCCGGACGTCATAACGCTCTATGCTTAGCATACTACAGTCCTATCCTCCGGACGTGATACAAAATCTATACTTGGCATCTTAAGTCGTGGATCCTCCGGACGTCACAGCGTTCTATGCATGGCGTCCTACAGTTCTTTTCTCCGGACGTCCTTACGTTTTATGCTTGGCATCCTACAGTCCTATTATCCGGACGTCCTAACGCTCTATGCCTGGCATCCTACAGTTAATGCCTTCGGACATCGTAAAGTTCTTTGCCAGGCATCCTACAGTCGTGGATCCTCAGGACGTTATAGCGTTCTATGCATGGCATCATACAGTTCTTTCCTCCGGACGTCTTAACGTTTTATACTTGGCATCATACAGTCATATCCTGCGGACGTCCTAACGTTCTATGCTTGGCGTCCTACAGTCTTAACCTGGAAACGTCCTAACGTTCTATGCTGGCATCATACAGTGCTATCCTTCTGAGGTCGTAACGTTCTTAGCATGACCACCTACAGTCCTTTTCTCCGGACGTTCTTTGCTTACCGTTCTACATTCCTATCCTCTGATCGTCTTAACGTTCTATGCTTGGCACCCTATAGTTTTATCTTCCAAACGTCGTAACGTTCTATGCTTGGCATCATACGGTTCTATCATTACGAGGTTATAACGTTCTATGTTTTGCACCCTACAGTCCTATCCTCCGGACGTAAGAACGTTCTATGCTAGGCAACGAACAGTTCTATCATCCGGAAGTCCTAAATTTCTTTACTTTGCATCCAACAATCCTATCCTCCGGATATCCTCTTGTTCTATGCTTGGCACCCTACAGTCCTATCCTCCAGACGTCCTTACGTTCTATGTTTGGCACCCTAAAGTCCTATCCACAAGACATCCTAACGTTCCATCCTACAATACTATCCTCCGGATGTTTTAAAATTATATGCTAGGCACCGTACAGTCCTATCTTCCGGACGTCCTAACTGTCTCTGCTTGGCACTCTATAGCCTTATCTTCAGGACGTCCTCATGTCCTATGCTTTGCCTCCTACAGTCCTATCCTCCGGATGCTCCAAGTTACAGTTATATCCTCTGGACGTTCTAACGTCCTATGCTTTGCCTCCTACAGTCCTATCCTCCGGATGCTCCAAGTTACAGTTATATCCTCTGGACGTTCTAACGTTCTATGCTTGGCATCCTACAGTCATATCCTCCGGCCGTCCTAACGGTCTATGTTTGTCACCTTAAAGTCATATCCTCCAGACGTCCTAACGTTCCATGTTTTTGCATCCTACAATCCTATCCTCCGGATGTTTTAACATTCTATGCTAGGTACCGTACATTCCTATATTCCGGACGTCCTAACTGTCTAGGCTTGGCACTCTAAAGCCTTATCTTCCGGACGTCCTCACGTTCTACGCTTTGCACCCTACAGTACTATCCTCCGGATGCTCCAACGTTCTATGCTTGGCAACTTACAGTTATATTCTCTGGGCGTCCTGACGTTCTATTCTTGGCATCCATCAGTCCTATCCTCCGGGCGTACTAACGTTTTATGCTTGGCATCCTACAGTCGTAGATCCCCTGGACGTTCTAACGTTCTATGCTTGGCATCCTACAGTCGCGTATCCTCCGGACGTCCTAACGTTCTATGTTTGGCACCCTACAGTCCTATCCTCCGTACGTCCTAACGTTCTTTGCTTGGCGCCCTATAGTCTTATTTACCTGTCGTACTCACGTTTTATGCTTGGCATCCTACAGTCGTATCCTCCTGACGTACTGACTTTCAATGATTGGCACCCTATCGTCTAATCTACCGGACGTCTTAACGTTCTATGCTTGGCACCCAACAGTCATATCCTCCGGACAATCCTAACGTTCTATGCTTGGCACCCGACAGTCCTATCCTCCGGACATCCTAACTTTCTATGCTTGGCACCCGACAGTCCTATCCTCCAGACGTCCTAACGTTCTATGCTTGGCACCCGACAGTCTTATCCTCCCGATGTTATGCGTAGCATTCTAGTGTTCTATCCTCCAAATATCCTAGCGACCCGGCCATGCGTTCTATCTTTCAGACATCGTAACGTACTATATTATGAAAACGCAGGTCTTTCAACCTTTGACCATATAGATGCAACATATTTACTTTAACCAAGCTCATGTCGCTTTAATGTGTACACAATGTGCGCATTCGACTGGCCATTTGTTCGTTGAGTACGTAGTATATGCTCAACAATGATAATTGTCATTTTCGCTAACGTAGACGTTCATCAAGTACATTCAGACAAACATAATCCAGAAACTGTAATATGATATTACGAAGCAATGTTTATGAATAAGCATATCATATTGGCGGATAATATTGGGGTTAAAATTTAGCGTGTGTGGAGATAATTGCGTGTATTCACTACACGCATTGAAATGACTTTGTAACCACTATAGAGTGTGCATGGTTCGGTTTATACACAAGACATAATGAATTGTTAGTTCGTTTGCAAACTGACGAAGGGATCCAAATATTCAACGAAAGCATATTATGTTTTTTTATATTGTGTACATTCATGGTGGGCAGTGTAATAATCAACAAAGAACACAATGAAACGCACTAGAAATCCTGTGTTATGAATTTAATTACCGGACTAAGGTCTCCTCACATATTGATTTGTAAAAGTGTGACAGTAATATCAATCGCCTGGCATCGGTCAAGCTAGTCTAGTTAATTCGACGTTGAAGTCAATACCTGGTAACTATAAAATTACCATATCCGAACTATAGCCGAATGAATCACCTGTGTTGTAGCTTGTAGCATTGAATATGAAAGGAACTTAATTGTATACAAGTAATATAAATATATTAACTTGATCATTTTACACAAAATGCTACATTTAATGCGCATGCATGCATATATGATCAGAATACACGACAGTTTGAATTGTGTAAATGATAAATTTAAGGTAAAAAAATACAAAAAATACGCTTACCTTGTTTAATTTTCGCCCATTCATCCCTGTTCAACCTCTCATCATCAAAGTCCTGTCCGGCAGCTACCAGTGCAAGCCGTATAATTTCTCCATTTCCCTTCCCTGGGAAGTATGAGACTTTATAGGATGTCATTTTTTCCTTTCACACGCACTGAAGGCTAGCAAACACTGTAACGATCACCAGGTAAACTGCCGAGTTCTTATATAGAGTAAAGAGCGCGTCCCAGTAAAATATAGAGCACGGTCAATTAATAGGACACGACACGTATAGATCAATAAAACCTGTTCAACAAGCACAAGCAAAATAATTAAGTTTGATCGATTTAACTTTGCTTTTTTTCAGTACTGAAATACAGGTAAACTCTAGATCACAGTTCCTCACTAAGCGCACGAATTGTACTTGTAAATTAAAAAAGAAAAGGCGAAAGACAGTGATAAATTTGTTTTAAGGGTGAATATGTTTTCAGTAAAATAAACTTCTAAATAAGTACATGTACATGTACATGCAACTTGTATGATGTACATAAAATTTGTTCAACAGCAACACACACACACATGATCTTTTTACTTAAAGCAGTATATATCACACATATTAATTTATCAGTCAACAAACATCTCACATCATAATTATCAATTCTTGACAACTAAAGTATTTAACCTTGAAAAAACGACGTGTTTTACAGTCACTTTCATTTACTGTAAAAGTTGGGGTTTTTTTTCGAGCGGTTTTGATTTTCCCTATAATTATTGCGAATGAACTACTTCACGAATGCATCAATCTCTCAAATTTGCTACATGTATACAGTACTTATTAAGCTCTAAATAAGTCCTGCTCGCGAATGTAAGAAATCATGAATAAATAAAAAAATTGAAAATCGCGACATGTTCGAACAACTCGCGAATATAAAGGCGTTTATAGTATAACCTATAACCTGTTATCAGACATAAGCAGGTTGTTCAAATTCCAACATAAAAATGGCGACTTATAAAGTGTCCTATTTCAAAAGTAAAGGAAATGCTGAAGTAATACGGCTGGCTTTTGTGGCGGCAGGAAAGTATTTCGTGGACGAACGACTTGACAAGGACCAATGGCTCGAGCTCAAACCGAGTAAGTGTTTACCTGTTCACCAGTTTACTTTTATCCAAGATTACGTATATTATTGTATTTTCAGCGGGAGTGGGTGGGGAACGGGGGGTAAAACACGTATACTGATACAGTGAATATGATATATATTGTCAGAACAAATTAACCGGATCCTGACCTTTATGCATGAATATATTATTCAGTGATTGCGCTGAATAAATCAACTTTCGTGAGCATATCGTGGTATTGCGGAGACTCGCGTATGGAACGCCAAATCTACCTATACTCAAATATTATACCTCTCCAATTCAGTTGAAGATATCAAAAATTAAGGTGTATTTCAGCTGTTTTAAGAGCTCTGTAATTGAATTGAAGAGGTCTCTAATTGATTTGAAGACCTCTGTAATTGTTTTATAGCGCGCTACAAATTAATTTATAGAGGTCTTGAATTCAATTAGAGACCTCTCTAAATCAATTTGAGCGCGGTGAAATTCAATTTTAGATGTCTTGAATTCGTACCAAATTTACATATACTCAATTATTTGAAGAGGTCTTCAAATATTTGGAGAGCTCTGTAAAATATTTGGAGAGGTCTATAAATCAATTTTTGATATCAAAAATTCGTTTGTAGCGCGGTTTAAATCCATTAATTTGGAGACATCTATAATTCAATTGAAGAGGTCTCCATTTAAATTGTAGACCTCTATAATTGTTTTATAGCGCGCAAGAAATGAATAAATGAATAAATGATATCAAAAATTGATTTTGAGAGGTCTATAATTGAATTGTACCGCCCTTCAATTGTTTTATTTGAGAGCTCTCTATTTCAAGGTTGTACATGGATTATATTGAAGCGCGGTACAAATGAATAAGAGACCTCTCTAAATCAATTTTTGATATCATTAATTCATTTCTTGCATGCTGTAAAACAATTATAGAGGTCTCTAATTCAATTGGAGACCTCTTCAATTGAATTATAGATGTCTCTAAATCGATGGATTTAAACCGCGCTATAAGCGAATTTTTGATGTCTTTAATTAATTTGTAGACCTCTCAAATTTTTTTTCAGAGCTCTCCAAATATTTAAAGACCTCTTTAAATACTTTAGTATATGTAGATTTGGCATGTATTAACATCGATTTCAAGATATCTAAAATTGAATTTCACCGCGCTCAAATAGATTTAGAGAGGTCTGTAATTGAATTCAAGACCTCTATAAATTAATTTGTAGCGCGCTATAAAACAATTACAGAGGTCTTCAAATCAATTAGAGACCTCTTCAATTCAATTACAGAGCTCTTAAAAACAGCTGAAATACACCTTAATTTTTGATATCTTCAATTGAATTGGAGAGGTCTTCAATTCATTTATTGCGCGCTTTAAATCAATTTTTGATATCAATAATTGAATAAGAGAGCTCTCCAATTATTTAAAGACCTCTCTATTACAATTTTTGCGCGCTATAATTATTTGGAGATATCTCTAATTGAAATTGAGACCTCTAATATTATTTGAAGAGCTCTCCAAATATTTAAAGACATCTTCAAATATTTGAGTATATGTAGATTTGGCGTTCCATACTCGCGGGTTACAACAAAATTGTACAGTTTGAAGAGAGATGTATTGACCGTCGTAGCTAAGTGGTTAGAACGCAGAATTCTTGACTAGAAATTCACCGGTTCGAATCACGTAAACTGATTTATTTATTTTTTTCATATTTTTTATTTGGCACTTGTATATACAATCTTCCGAATGCGCGAGCATCACTTGGTCTGTGTTTCTTTTTTAATGTATAAAAATGTTAAAAATTGAAAAAGATTACAAATGCACATGTAAATGATATGAAATTCCTGAAATATAAAAAGTTTAGAACATTTAATGGGCTAAACACTGCAAAAATTCACTGAGTCGTAAACTGGACTCGAACACACAAGGTACCGATTAGAAATATCAGAAAACAAGTTCGCTACCAACTGAGCTATCGACCCAATCGATATTATCTTTCGACCTGAACGATATTTATCAGTTGTTTTATATAGTTTACCACGTGCATATTCGTAAAATGGAAACCGAAGATGAATGTAGTTGATAAATCGACCCTGAAAATATGCTGATAGAGGTCAAAGGATCAGGTTAATTTGTCCGAGTATATTTTGCAGCTGAATATAACATATTTTGCAGCTACATATAACATATTTGCAGCTACATATAACATATTTGCAGCTACATATAGCATATTTTGCAGCTACATATAACATATTTTGCAGCTAGATCTAGATATATATTGCAGCTACATATAACATACTTTGCAGCTACATATAACATATATTTTGCAGCTACATATAACATATTTTGCAGCTACATCTACATATAACATATTTTGCAGTTACATATATCATACTTTGAAACTACATATAACATATTTTGCGGCTACATATACATGTAGCATATTTTGCAGCTAGATCTACATAAAACATATTTTGCAGTTACATTTAACATATTTTGCAGCTACATATAGCATATTTTGCAGCAACATATAACATATCTTGTAGCTAGATCGACATACAATGTATAACATATTTTGCAGTTACATATAACATTCTTTGAAGTTACATATAGCATATTTTGCAGCTACATATAGCATATGTTGCAGCTACATATAACATATTTTGCAGCTAGATCTACATATCACATATTTTGCAGTTACATATAACATACTTTGCAGCTACATATAACATATTTTGCAGCTACTGTACATATAGCATATTTTGCAGCTACATAGAACATATTTTGCAGTTACATATAACATACTTTGCAGCTAGATCTAACATATTTTGCAACTACACATAGCATATTTTGCAGCTAAATATAGCATATTTCGCAGTTACATATAACATATTTGCAGCTACATATAACATATTTTGCAGCTAGATCTAATGTATTTTGCAACTACGCATAGCATATTTTGCAGCTACATATAGCATATTTTGCAACTAGATCTACATACTATTTTGCAGGTACATATAACATATTTTGCAGGTACATATAACTTCTTTGCAGTTACATATAGCATACACTGCAGCTACATAGAACATATTTTGCAGCTACATATAACATATTTTGCAGTTACATATACATGTAACATACTTTGTATCCACATATAAGATATTTTGCAGCTACATATACATGTAGCATATTTTGCAGCTAGATGTACATATCACATATTTTGCAGTTACATATAACACACTTTGCAGCTACATATAGCATATTCTGCAGCTACATATAACATATTTTTCAGCTAGATCTTCATATATTTTGCAGCTACATTTAACATACTTTGCAGCTACATGTTACATATTTTGCAGCTAAATATAGCATATTTTGCAGCTACATGCAACACATTTTGCAGTTACATATAACAATTTTTGCAGATACACCAGCGAAGCAAATGCCACTTCTGACGATTAATGAGAATGGTAAAGAAACCGTGTACTGCCAGTCGTCCGCATGTGCAAAATACATAGCAAGAAAGTTTGGTGAGATTTTAACGTATTGTATGAAACGACATTACCGTCTTATCAAATAAAAATTTGTGTAAGCCAAACTGGAACTACCTATTACATGGTACGCAAATTTAACGTAGAGTTAATGCAAATTACAATTCAGTCTATTCAACTGCATTATCATTTCCAGCATACCTTGACAACGTTGCCATCGATTAAAATGTTGTTTTTTTTAATTACTGTTCTGTGATTGGCATGTGTGCTCTAGTTATGCTTAACCAAGACCCACGATTTCTCTGAAATACACTTTTCCATCTTTCAATTTGGACAGTACATTAATTGTTCAAATGGGCTCACATCACGTGCAAAACATGCAAATGATTATCAGACTGCTTGTCACACACAATTTGTTTCTTTTCAAGGTCTGTACGGGTCTTCACCAGAAGAGGAACTATTAGTGGATGAGGTATATGAATGTATGATGGACGCATTGAGAGAAGTGGTGAAAGTGGTTTATGAACAAGATGAGACGAAAAAGGTGCGGTTCTGCATACATTACAGTTATGAGATAACGTAAAGAATGATGTCATTTTGAAGGCTTCTGCAACACATGTTTTGTTTTGAATGAAGTTTTATAAAAACTCACGTGCCAGATTTACCCTCCCCAATTAAATGATAGAATAAGCAAATTATTATATTGTTAAACTGTATATTGAGTAGTATTCGCAATTAATTAATTTTCGCTACATTTGCGAATTTCTTACTTCGCTAATTAAATTATATCGCGAAATATTCATTCCGCATATATTTACTATTAAAGAATTCTCCTTTCGCGAATTTATTATTCGCGAGTTAGTATGTCTGTTCACAGATCGCGAAATTTTTCGCCAGCCGTTTCTAATGCAAATTTAATGTGTATCTCGTACTGCTTTGAAAACTTTCAGGCTGAAATAAAGAAAAAGGTCACCGACGAATCCCTTCCCAGACTGAATGACTACTTAAATCTTAGAAAGTCACAGTATGGGAAAAATGGATACATAATTGGACCAAAGGTAACATACACTGTTTACTTTTGTTTTTTCACTACATTTATTATTAATAAAGCTTAGTATTGGTTATACATGTTTATCAAATTAAAACAAAGTCCAGTTTTATTGTCACAAAACAAGATTACAGAGTTGTGCCATTTTTTTCTATTTACCCGAGATGCCGTGTGACCCCGTAATCCCGTAACCACACATCGGTGGATCATAAGGCGTGAAAGGATATCACCTTTTCAGTAATTTGAATATCAAAGTCCATTACTGTTTATACTCACACGTTTTTAATCTTATCAATTAAACTCATTAATGCCAACACATGTAGCCTCTTTTCTAAAAGGTGTAACAATTCCGGATCTCTGTCACATCTTGCATTCCGGAATAAGTACCAGAATGCACGTGATTGAAGCATAAGGAGCAAGACAAAAAGATATGTATACTTACAAACAACCGTTATATTCTCTTGCATTGCAGATGACCCTGGTGGATCTGCATTTATACAATTTTGTTGACCAGACGGGTGCAGCAGTGCCGGGTTTGTGGGACACATTTCCTGACATACTGGCTCATTTCAAGCTCGTGAAGTCAGACGAGAAAATAACAAAATGGATAGAGACGATGCCAAAACCATAATGAACATTTGACTATAACAGATGACCAGGAAGGATGAGATCTATATGATGTCATTCGTCACAACATTTGCGGGTTGTTGCGGGATATTACAAACCCTTTGCCAGAATGGTCTTTAACATTCTGTGTTGCCTTTAGTAAATAAAGTTACCATGTCAGCGCTTCGTCTTAATTTTAGTTCACGTGAGCGCGAAGTGCTCATGGTAAGCTATTGTGACAACTTGATATCCGTCTTCCGTCGTCAACAAATGCTTCGAATGACATCTCTTCCTTAAATACGGGGCCAATTTCAACAAAACTTCACCGTGTTTCTCTTGTCCTCTATCAGATTGCGGTAACGGTTCCACTCCTCCACACAAAATGGCCATCAGAGCTAAAAACAGAAAAAACACTTCAAGTTGAAATTGGCCCAGTTGTTTATAATGATGTCGTTTAGAAGTTTTTCAATTGTATACACAGCAAGCATTTTGTGTAGTGGGGCAGAACCATTTGAGCAATTTTGGCGGAGGACCAAAGAAGGAGCAGTCTTGTAGAGTTGGTTTAAATGGGCCCGTTAGTTAAGAAGAAGTCCTTTAAAGGAACAATCCTGTGAAGTTTTGCTGAAATTGGCCCAGTGGTTAACATGTATTTTTTACCCCTGGTGACCATAATATGCAGCGGAGTGGAACCATTTAAAGCAATTTTGGTAAAAAGCAATCCTTTGAAGTTCAGCTGAAATTGACAAAGAGGTTAAGGGTATCGTTTAAAGTTTTTCTAGTTCTGGCGGCCTTTATGGGCAGAGAAGTGGAACATTTTGAAGGGTCATCCAAGAAACAATCCTGTGAAGTGTGTTGAAACTGGCATAATAGTTGAGGCGGAGATGTCGTTTGAAGCAATTGTTGACGACGGACATTCGGTCATCGAATAAGCTGATTCCGTACTTCGTGCTCAGGTGAGCTAAAGATAAGCACAAATAAAAACATTCAAACGGCATCTGCTTAACCACTGGGAAAAGTCAAACTCCACAGCATTGTTCCTCATATGGTATTCTGCCAAAAGTGTTAAAACAGTTTCCCTCTACAGCACAATATGGTGACAAAATCAGTGACATCTCCCCCTCCAGCACTGGTCCAATTTCAACCAAATGGCACAGGATGTTCATTGGGTGGTCGTCCCCCAAATTTGCTCAAACGGTTCTGCTCCGTGACACAAAATGGCCACAAGGATTGAAACACCTGTAAACGGCATCTCCTCCCTAACCACCGGACATACTTCAACCAACTTCCCCCAATTGTTCTTGGACGGTTCTTCGCCAAAATTGACAGCAGGATATGTTTTTGTAACCTTAAAACGACTCTTGTATTGGTTTCGTATAACGTTTTATTTGTGTTGCATTTTGGATGTTTGGACTGCAGATGCTATTGCGTGAACTCTAATTGTCTCAGTACTAAATTATACAAAAATCTTTATACGCGTAAAGGACCTGGACTCACCCAGCTTGTTGACACCTCATAATCACAGTCACTACTTAATCTAAGTTTACATAGTCAGAGTCTACGTTTAACATGGCCTTCACCGTCCCATTGGTCACAGCAATGAAGGAAGCACTGTATCCAAACATAATCGTCATTTGTTATGCCGGTAGACTCGGAACTTTCGGGCATGATCTTCTTCAAACTGAAACAGGAACATCGCGGCCCAAGTATAATTTGGAAGACCTGTAGATAACAACTCAGTCAAAAAATGTCAAAACATTTGAATGCACTCCCAACAATCTGTGCTTACTTCAGCAGAGGTACAGGAACCAAAATACGCGGATTTTTAATGGTCAGGGTATAGGGTATGTCTCTCATATAATAAATGTGTGTGGAAACTAATATCAATGAAAAAGTACGAAAATCAGGCACTTACCGGTGTTTTCCGTGAAGTATAGCAAAACAAAGTCACGTTATTCCCCGCAGTGAATTTAAGACCCGTTAAAAATAATGGTCCCATATGAACGCAGTATCTAAAAAGAAAAACAGTTTAAAACATAATATATCAAAAGACATTTTTCAAATGTATGCTTTGTACGAAGACTGTATTTCTGTGTCTATACTCAGTTGGCAACTGATTGATAATACGTGTTTAAGGATGTTGGATGCCCATAGTAAAGTATCATTAGATTTATTAAAAACTGCGACGGTTAATAAACCACATCACAAAAAATGCGGGGAAGAAACAACATTGGTCTGTCTGTGTTCCTTTTCTCACAAAGTAAATCTAAACACACCCTGTATAAGGGCCATTAGAAAACCTTGGATATGGCTCATTTGGAATTGCCCATATTCCACGTTTGCCTTATTCACGAAAAGAGTTAAAAAATAAATGCATATTTAAAGTCACAACAGCAATTGCGTCTTGTCAAGAAAAACAGACCATGTGAAAGCGTAAACATATTACCTGCGCAACGCTTCAACTTGAATGCACAAGCCCCACCAACCTGATTTTCTTTCTAACTGATGTAAGGGTTTTACTCACAATTCTTTCAAGCGAGCATAAAAGGTTGAAGAGTCGCCGTGTGCTTGTGTTTTCGTTCACGGCCATCTCTAGTTTAGTTTATACTAATTTATTTATTCTCGATTGCGAAAGAAGTTCTTACAACTTATATTAATCGCTCGCGAGACTCATTTCAGAGTGGAATCAACCTCGAAGAGAGAGAGGAGATGTGGAATTGTTTGTGTCGTGCCTAAGGCCACTACCGACATGGAACGCGCTACCATTGCGCCACGGCGGCTTCTCAAGGCCATCTCTAGATCGGGTGTGTTATATGTTATCAACTAGCGTTGGCCGGGTATTCATTCAATTGTTCACCTGAATCTTCCCTAAACTGTGCTTAGGTACAGATAGCTTCCGGCTTCTGTTGATGTAGGCCGGTTATCATCAAAAGATGTATTAAAGTGACATTGTGCGCATTTTTTTCAAGTAAAAATCCAGCTGAAAATGGTGTGTGTACATGTACAAAAGTGTAGAGGAAATAATAACTTTTAATCCAATACACCGAACTCTTCCCGCTACCAGTATGAAAAAATAACTTTCAAAATATTGATTTTCTTATTTGACTGGGAGAGTAAATTTAAGAAAAGAACAACTGCATGCAGGAGTTGCTTCCCTTCCACTGCCGAAATCTCTACCAACATCAACAGCGACATGTATTCAACTATCAATTTATCAGTCCGATTTTTTATATCTAAAGCACCAACTTCAAATACTAATGCGGCATAATCATTCATTTAACACATTTAAATGCACAGCAACCAAAAATTGCTTTTATAAAACTGTCGCCAAAAATACACTTTGTGCAGTAATATGCGCATAATGTCACTTTAATTAGTATTTCTTTAGAACAATATTAGACTGTCATCAGTCGTTAGAGTCATTACCTCCCGTCTTTTCTGTGCATTTTATAACATCTTCACAATTTCTCCCTCCCTTGGCTCAAACGTTGAGATGAGCTTTGATTGAGACAAATTTTTTAAGATACTTTCTAAAAAGTAAAAAAGACTTGATGAGAACAAATTTAAGACCTCTCAATCTCAACAGACTTTTATAGGTAGAACAATATTATGTTACTTGTATACGCATGACTATAGATCTACTGTATTATTGTTTTAAATCGTGTTAGGTTAATTGATTATGATGATGATGATGATGATGGTGTTGATAAAAGTGGTGGGGATGATGACCATGATGATTATTACTATAATTATTTTCAATGCGTTTTTATGTTTGATCGCCCACAACACATATGATGTTTATTCGTGTTTAATTTAGAAAATTCCAAAGGGCGACAACCCAACCAAGACTGTGGACTACAAGTTTTTGTTGTTATTTTCGTCGCTTTAATAAGTAATCGGCGTGTAATTATGTCGGTAAGTGTATAAAAAATACTTATGGTAATATTCTAACAACATATCGAAGTAGAAAGTGCAAAGACAAAAATAGTGTAAATTTTAAACCAAAGTAAACCAGTAATCGGATACATTGAACCACTGGGCATCTGAAATTGACCGATACAGTCATACATTGATGAGCAAATGTCACATATGGGGCCCAGACGTTAATGCAAGCATAGGGACATTTAATCTTAATAAAGTCATAAATATTATGTACTTTCCACATGTGTTTGTTCTATTTCCAAGACATGTACAGAGCTCTTCTAACATGGCCCTCGTCTTAGATTCCAAATTAATCATAATTTTCATGATGCCAGAAAGGGCTGAAACAGAAAGTATAGGACTGCAGTGAATAATACTACAGTCAATGATTAGTATTATTCATGAAAATTCCATAATGAATAATACAAAGCCTTCCAGTTTTGAAGGAATTACAGAATAAACTTTTGGCAAGTTTTGGGAGAAAGATTTTTCCTGAATTTCCACATCAAATACTTGTACATTTTCAAGTTTATTTGTTAGATTGATTATTCTCGGCTTCGCATATCCAGGTGCTGAAAAATTATTTACATTCGGGAAAGGTGATTCCTCGGCTGTCATCGCTGGTCTCTATGCATCTTTAACTTTGAATGATATAATAACAAAGATTTGAAATGAAAGAACATGACAATCTTCCATGAATTACAGTGGTTTCGTCGACCCCCCGTTTCGTCACTAAGGATTTATGTTGCCAGTTCGTCACCAAGGTTTTGTATAAGATAAATATAACAATAGGATTTCACACCTACTTAAAGGTAATTACTCAAATGATAAATCAAAGTTCGCACAGTTAAATGAGAATACCATTTTCATTTACTGCACAAAATTTGATTAAAAAACGTATTTCATTTATCGGTTTAAAATTCGATTTTACATCTTAATAATTATTAATAAAAAATAAACAATGTATTTGACTCATCGAATTAAGATTAAAATAATCATTTGTCTTTTTTTTCGATATAATGGCTGTAGAGTGTGTTTGTTATTTATAGTTTGATTAGTATGTTATTTTTGTCATTTTCCGAATAAAAGTTTTATAACTATAACTTGTTTTGTATATTTTGACATTAATACTCCCTTTACTCAATCCATTTTCAAATTCAAATTGATTTATGTGACTGATAATAGTCAACTAATTACTTAATTTGGGTGAAAAAAGGTGTTCATAATACTCTGATGCATCCTATAATTACGTGTAACGACAACGTTAATTGGTTTGTTTGATCCCATTTATGTCAAACTAACAATTAGATATACAATTAAATAAGAGTGACGAAACCACAACCTCTTTTATACATAAAACTCATGGTGACGAACCGGGAGGTCGACGAAAACACTACCACCCTCTTCCATTACCTTGAAACTATACGATTGTTTTTATAATAATTCTATGTTGTCAAAAGCAGTTTGTTTTGTTTAAAATAAATTTAAACTTGCAAATGAGTCAACGGTAAAGACCAAGTTTTCACCTTTTACCGAATGAAGAAATGAAGGCGACCTAATAATCCTATTGGTTAACAGGACGTCACGGCGAAGCCAAGAATTTACAAATTGTTTTATTGTGTTACAGTTTCAAGGCTCTTTTGAAGAGTTCTTCAGGCTGCAAAAGGTATAGTAACAATATTTTTGTTATGCATGCATAATAATACTCCACCCCATTATTTGATGTGTTGTTCGTTATATTTCACTTCTTTTCGATGTATGCGTAGTAGATAAATTGACTTTTAATTGAGGTAGATTTAAGTGTGAAGGTGAAAGAGGGAGTTAGTATGTTTTTAGATATGTCAATTATGTTGCAAATGGAGTTTGCCAACCTAAGAACTGTCTTACTGCACTGGAAAGTGGTTGATACCTATGTAGGAGTGTATTTCAAAATCCCCTTGGTCCAAAAATTCAATAATTTCAATTTTTTTTCGATCATTCGCTATAGTAAAGTTAAACTAGAGACATAAAACATTTAGTAAAATTTTTTATTCAATCTATGCTTTTCCACTTGTAAAATCCATTGAGGGGATTATGACTACTCTGTCTTTTTTGGACCAAGGGAATTTGAGTGTCTCCCCCTATGTAGCATTAGGAAACCAAATATTAATTTCATGTATATGTATTGGGTAAAAATAGGGCAGGAAGGATTAAATTTATACCTCAGTATGACACCATGTATCAGGATTTTCTGCCATAATAAATGCTCTTGTATTGCAATACAGTCAAACCTGTGAACAATGACCACTGTTGGGAAGCTACAAATGTCTTTGTTTCCAGGTGGTCTTTATTCACAGGTATTCCTACTATAGATGGATAATCCACTGTGATCTCCCTGCTGGTCTTTATTCACAGGCTTGTCTTTATTCAGAGGTGATATTTAACATAGGTTGAGGTTTAACTGTAGTGAGAGTTAACCCATACCCTGCTTTATTTCTGTAATGGACGTGTTCTTTCCATTTGGATAGCGCTGTTAATTAATTCAACTGCTTGAAAAAGTAAGAGGTTGTGACAATAGACTTGTAACAGAATGATATTTTTGTTTCACTTCCACTGACAGAAAAGACAAATCAGCGAGCAGTTTTCTTTGCCGGAAAGAAAGGCGAAGGTTGACCAGCTGGTGAAAACTATTGAGAATACAGATGATCCTGACACAAGATACTGTATCTGTCGATCGACAGATGGCACAAGATTCATGATGTAAGTGTAATCATGTATCCAACTCCAGCTATACTCTAAGTCAAAACAAACTCAGCTTTTAATTTGTTATCATTCATCGCAAAAAGGCGGCACATAATTTAATAAAGAGTTTGCTTTCAGGCAGCAAAAAGTTACAGTGAACTAATTCTTTCAAATCTGTTTTAAATTTGTGCTGGAATGGCCATCTCTTGATACCAGCCTTTGTCTAAGCACAGCACATAATTCAAAGGTTAAGTTGCATTTCTTTTGCTAGCCAACATATTAGCGTATATGTATTACTGAGGCACTGCAAACTGAAGCTCAGTATCTTATCTCCAATTACATCAACAGATGACACTTCATGGACATACAGTCATGTAATAATTAGTTCATAAAATTATGTACGTTCAATTTTATTTATACAAATCATCAGCCAGTTACAATGTCAGGCAAGCTTGTCCTATTTTTAGAAAATATAGGTTTCCCGTCTAAGTCCACTCTATCAAGTTTCTTGCAACTGTTGTTGAAGTGATAGTGTCACTGCATATTATTTTTTCAGAGCATGCGATAATTGTGAGGAGTGGTACCATGGAGATTGTATTGGTGTTACAGAAAAAGATGCACAGTTTATCAAACAGTATTATTGCGGTCCATGTAGAAGTAAGTGAAAATACTTGTTAAGCACTAAAAATGTTCTTACCTGCCTTGATAATGTGCCTTGATAGTTGAGTGATTCACTGAATAAGGGTCATTGGTTCCAGCTCCACTTACGAGACTCAAAATATGGAGTTTTTCAGACAGACTGATATAGGCAGGGTCTGAAATTGGCGCAGCATCAGACATACGCCAAATTAAAACTGTTTTGTTTTTTTGAGAGCACCAATTATAAACATAATTGCTAAATTGGGCAATCTGAATAGATATTTTAATAATTGTAAATACAGCTGAAAGCATAACTCTTTATGATTTAAATAGCTTTATTTCAAAGGAGCTGTACTCTACTAGATTTGGCTTAAATTTATCTTTCTATACAAAATTTTGGACGTAAAACAAAAACTGAAGCTTGCATTTTATGTTTTTAAACCTGAACAAGAACAAAATAATTCCAGTGATAGGATTTGAACCTTAGTGGCTGCAGCAGTAGAATTAGGTAATTGGGATGTATTATTATGGCATGAACAGACTTGCTACAGTAAGTCAAATAATGTGATAATACTCAGAGAGGTGTTTTGGAAAATTTTCATAACGGCTGCCTGCGCCAAATACATTGTAATGTTATGGAAAATTTGAGAAAATTGTACTTTCTGCCAATGTCTCAGCCAGATTACACAGTAGTGAGGTTTTTTTTGGTAAGATGAAAGATGAGCAATTTCTTAGTCATGTGATACAAACTAAATAACATGAATGTTTCAATTGTCATTTCAGTGAAGGACCCGTCATTGGTCACAAGATACAAACATAATAAGAAACTCAAGGACAAGGCGGAGAAAAAGATACCGCTTAAGCCAGAGAAACTTGACAAGGCAGCCTTGGAGTATAAGGGTAAACTCAGGGAACCTGAAATGGTAAGTACATGTACTCTTTGTCATGTAGATAGCTAGCGATACCAATAACAGACAGTATGATCATCTGATATTAATGAGTTGAAGTACATTTAGACGATGTTAGAAACGTCGGATTTATTAAAAGATTAAACACACTCCTTGGTTCCACTAAACTTCTCTATATTATTGCACAATTAAGAAAAGAGTTAATGCATGTGAAAAGTTATTTTCTAAGAGCAACAGTTACTGATATAATTATGTTTGTTTTGTTCTGGAGACTTGCTTACGCGGTTCATGCTGAATGTTATTGAATTATCATATACAATGTATTACATAATTTGGTAATACTCTGTCTTAATTAATATCAACAATTAAAGCCTCTGAAATTAAAAGACTTCAATACATTTTATGGCTTTTAAGTGTTAGGAACCACTCCTATGCATTTGATAATAGACATGGTGCTTACATGGTGTTACTGGAAAAGTCTTTATTTCTTTTGCCAAATAATAACTGTTTTTTGAAACAGTATGAAACATTTTCTTAATTTTGTGGTAGGCTGAGGATAAGAAAAAGTCAAGTCGTCGATGTGGTCAGTGTACAGCATGTCATAGATTAGAAGATTGCGCAAGATGTGACTTCTGTAAGGTATGTCTTTTGATGGCGTTAGATACCATTTAAAATATAACCCATAGTTTTCAGTTGTTCCACATCAGTAGAAACTCTCACGGTAGCCTGTGAACTAAAATAGGCTTTTTGATATTTTGGGTCCAAAATCCATACAGCAAATTCATTTTATACGCCAGTAAAGTTTGAGCTCATGCGGCATAATTGCTGTCCTCTCTCAAGCATTGCACATTTTCCCTATGGAGTAGTTTTGTGTGAAATAAAGTAAGTGCTCAGTCCAAGGGTTCAAGCTGTGTAACCTCGTGTATCGGAAATTTTGTTATATTGCGCAATGTACAATAATACATGTATTTGTATTGTAAGTGTTATGAGGGAAACTTCAACAACAACATGTATTCTTTTTTATGATTTATATGTTCATCAACGTTTTGGCTGACGCCTTCATTTTTTTTTTTACATTTTTTTTTATTGACAGTGTTAACATTTACTGCTTACTTTATTGTGTGTCAAGTACTTTAAATTCACTTCAGATCTGTTAGATTATCTTGAACTTTACCCATACATGGAATCCATCTTGTAACTGTCTAGTTTGTGACTTTAATAATTATTCTAATCAGAAAAAAACAAGCAGAAAGCATACATGTATAACATAGGCACTGATTTATGTAATATAATACTGTACATGTTTTGATACAGGATATGAAGAAGTTTGGAGGGCCTAACAGACTGAGACAGAAGTGTAGGCTGAGGCAATGCAGTAATTTTGTGAGTTCTTTGTTGTATTTAGTTTTCCTACAGATGGTATAACAAAATCTGTCCAGTTTCTGTTTTTAGCTTGTTTGATTTTTTAGCTCGACTATTTGGAGAATATGGAGAGCTATTACAGTCACTTGTGCGTCGGCGTTGCTTCTTTGGTTAAAGTTTTGCCTGCTAAGTACTATCATGCACATATCTCAGTAACCACTTATGATATTGACTTGAAACTTTGTTCATGTCTTTAGGGGTGTCATACAATCAAGTCAGATAACTCTTGTATAAATTTAGTACAAATTATGGCCCTTGTTTGACTTTGAAAATTTGGTTAAAGTTTTGCCTGCTAGGTACTATCATGCACATATTTCAGTAACCACTTATGATATTGACTTGAAACTTCGTTAATGTCTCTAGGGGTGTCACACAGTCAAGTCAGATAACTCTTGTATAAATTTAGTACAAATTATGGCCCTTGTTTGACTTTGAAAATTTGGTTAAAGTTTTGCCTGCTAGGTACTAAATTTGGTTAAAGTTTTGCGTGCTAGGTACTATCATGCACATATCTCAGTAACCACTTGTGATATTGACTTGAAACTTTGATACTGTCTTAAGGGGTGTCATACAATCAAGTCAGATGACTCTTGTTTAAATTTAGTACAAATTATGGCCCTTGTTTGACTTTGAAAATTTGGTTAAAGTTTTGCCTGCTAGGTACTATCATGCACATATCTCAGTAACCACTTATGATATTGACTTGAAACTTTGTTAATGTCTTAAGGGTTGTCACACAGTCAAGTCAGATAACTCTTGTATAAATTTGATACAAATTATGGCCCTTGTTTGACTTTGAAAATTTGGTTAAAGTTTTGCCTGCTAGGTACTATCATGCACATATCTCAGTAACCACTTATGATATTGACTTGAAACTTTGTTAATGTCTTAAGGGGTGTCACACAGTCAAGACAGATAACTCTTATTTAAATTTAGTGCAAATTATGACCCTTGTTTGACTTTGAAAATTTGGTATATTTAATATCTCAGTAACCACTTATGGTAGTTATATCAAACTTAGCAATAGTGTTCAGGGGTACATTTTGTATCAAACAATTAATTTACCAAAAATTAAATATATAGTGATAGATTTTGACTTTTTGTATTATTCAACTTTCCTAGTTTATACTTAATAGTTAGCAGAATTTTGTTTTGCTATTATACTGATAAAAGTTTTGTTTTATTAGCAAACACCCACAATAGTCGAGCTTGCTGTCTTATGGACAGCTCTTGTTAAATTTTACATTCGAATTATATCTCTATCTTGAAGACCCAAGTTGTGAAGATTTTTTTTGCCACAAGTGAAAATAGAAAATGACATCTGTTTGAAGATATCCCCTTGACTGTCTCAAGTTAGTTTCTCTGTATTGTAACTTGAGTAATATTGATGCTGGTTTAATTTGCACTAAATCCCCACTTCGCTAATTTAAATATCTCGCAAAACATTCATTGCACAAAGGTTTACAGCCCAACCTCCAAACGACACCTCATAACCTCCCTTACCATAGAGCAACTACAACCTTCATAAAATGACAAAACATTTTCTTTTCTGTTGTGTCAGTTATTTAAGGATTCACCCTCTCCAGAACATCACCTCTCTACAACAAACACATTTCTGTGTTCCCAAGGGTGCTGGCTCCTGAGAGGTTGCCTGTACTACTAGAGAAGTTGTCTGTTTACAAATTGCGAAATTATTGTCAAATCAAAATCATCCAGCTTACAGTAAATTTTCTTATAGAAACCATGCAGTGTTATCTGAATCAACTCAAAGGCCTTATGTTGGTTTTTCAAATTTAAGCTCAATTTATTCATACCTTCATCTCTAGGTTTCTTGCATTTGAAGTGTAATTTTAGATTTTAGCTGCCTGTCTTACTGTTAAATTCCATTCGCTAGAGAAAATAATGGCATCAAAATAAAGAAAAAGTTTGATGTTTGAAATCTTGCTAATTTGTGACAGAATGTCCATCTGAGAACATAATTATGTGGCTAGTTACATGTATGCATGTTTATTTCAGGGCTTGGGTATAATGCATGTGGAGGAGTCTATGTCCTCACCACAGTTCATTAAAAATATTTTGGCCAGTCCTAGTACTGTAGACCCATTCAGTTTGTTGAGGTAAATATCCTTAAATATTTTATGTTTTATTAGCATTATGTTGTTTGTCTGTTGGTTTGTATTGACACCTGCCACTATGTGCCAGCACACATTTTCTTTCCTGTTGTGTTGATTATCATATCAGAAATTGACCTCACCAGAACAACACCTCACTACAACAAACACGTTTCTGTGTCCCTATGGGTGTTTGTACCTGAGATGTTGAACTGTAGTTTGAAAACTCATTTATATGGTGCTTAATTCTCCCGGCATTGATTTCATACTAATTCACAGAGGTCATTTGTTAGAAAGTGGGCTTTAAAAAGTTTTTGTTTGAAGTGTGTGAGAGGTAGCCTGAGATAAATGGTGTTTTCTGGTTAAACAATATCTAAAATAATTCACTTTTAAATTTGATCCAACCACAAAGACTTCTGACGATGTTGTTTAGATTGTTTGTAGTTACAGCCGAACATGGGATTTCTCCCCTGGTAAACTTGCTAGGACCGGAGTATGACTCCCATGCATACAGGTACCTAACAAAATTTGGAAATTTAGGGAGTTTGAATTATATAATTGACATACCGGTATATAATTTCTGACTTAAAAAATTGCCTTATTCTTGTTGATTTTTAGGACTTACATGTATTTTAACGTGTACTTTCTCTTTCTTTGTAGAAAGAGCCAAGAGAAGATGGATAAATCGGAAAAGGTATGATAATTTGTTGAAGGGTAGAAGTTAATGTAGACCATCAGCAGGTTGCAGGTTCGAATCTGATATGGGCTGCCCTTGTATTTCATCCTGAACAACAGATTTTTAGAGACCATGAAATTTGATACAAATGCTCGTGGTAAAATACGTATTTTATTGTTCCTGTTGGGACCGCTATCCAAATTGCACCACTTGTGTAATAATGATTGCTCTTTCAGTCTGAATTATCATTCAGTTATATTCCCAAAAATATGATTCCAGATTAGATGCTCTACTAGGCATTATGGTTCACAAACCTGTGGATTTTCCTGAAGTTTATGATATTTTCTACTTCTGACCTGTCTTTGAAAAAATGCTTGTGGGTTGCCGAATTGTTTTGGAAATTTACGTCTTTAAATAAATCATAATGCTTATCATTTTATCAGAAACGTAAGAAGAAACTATCAGGAAAAGAAGATACACCTCGAAAGAAGTCTCCAACCAAAAAGAAACAGGTACATATTTACATAACCAGTTCAATACTTATATTCTCATATTGATATTGAATCTGTATTTACGAGCGCTATATAATTCTTTTGACATGTAAGTATTACCAAATAGTTTTTGTTTGTAATTTTCTGCATAATAATAATGATTGTGTTTAAAAATGAACAACAACTTTCAGAAAATGTTTTAAGTAAATTTGCTTGTCTTTACAAGCTTGTAATGAGGAAAAGTTATCTGCTGGTTTATAAACTAATTGCATGCCTATATCGCTCAGTGGTTAGTGCGTTTTGCCTCCCGAACAGGAGGTTCCATGTTCAAATCCCAGACAAGCATGAAGTGTGTCTGTGAGCATAAACGCTAATGCCCGCCCATGCCTCAGTCCACCTAGCTGTAAGTAGATAGCAGCGATTAAAAACTGGCTGCCCCTCTTATGTGAGCATGATGACATCTGGAAAGAGTTTTTCCAGAGTGATTCTGTATGCTACAAAAACTTTCCTTGTACTGGTAATCAAACTAAGATGGATTCATATTACCGGTAACTAACAAATTGGTGTGTTATGGTTTTGATAGAAAGGAAAGGACCATAAGAGAGAGCACCATCATCATCATCGTCATCATCATCAAGAATATGAAGAAGTCGAGGAACCAGAAGAAGAAATGTCAAAACAATGCCTTGGTCCTGGCTGTGTGAATCCAGCAAAGACAGGATCCAAATATTGCTCAGATGAATGTGGGATGAAACTGGCAAAAAGGTTTGTGTGTTAAAAATAAACATTGCTGATGAATACTTGTTGGCGTTTATGATTGAGATGATGATGTCCAGTGCCATAACTCTGGGGTCTATGAAAAAATACAATGCGTACTAACAATTATTACACTTGTACATAGGAGACATGCATTTAGGTAGTAGGACTTAGTTTGAAAACTTTTAAGTATTGAAGTAATGTGTATAACAGTTACGAAATTGCCGTGATGTTCTTTTGGCTAGCTGAGAGCTTCATTACTAAAATGTTGTAGTTATTTGGGGTTCAAGCCTTACCTATGTCATCGGATACTGTTTCACTTAAAGTTATATAACCCTTCAAAATGGTCACATTGTTAAGTTAAGAATGATGCTCAAAACACAGTGGATGCTTTTAAAACATACGAGTAATAAGTTTTACCAAGTTATTTCTGTTATTGACAAATATATCACTTTAAACAAAACTGTGAAACTGGCCTTTGTGAAATTGATGTTTCTATTGAATCTACTGTATGTCTAAAGTAATGCTCAAAGAGGCAATTAAAACCTTATACATCACTTATGCAAAAAACAAAGCATATTTAATCATGCACTTCCATTTTCAACACACATAGTCGAATATATGAGTTGCTGCCACCAAAAATTCAACAATGGCAGAGCAGCCCATGTGTAGCCGAAGAGAAAAATCGGAGAACACTGGATAAAGTGCGTCAAGAGCAAATGGAAGCGCGGCAAAAGTTGGTGGACCTAGACACGAGACATCAGGAGCTCGATGCACTCGTTGAGAGGGCTAAACACGCTATATGTGAGGCCGAGAAAGAACAGGTAAGTGTTGTGACCGCTGAAACTATTTCATAATTTAATCGGAAAAGAGGATGAAATGTCTTCAGAGTGAAAATGGAAAAAACTGCATATCTGAAGTATTTCATACTGTTGTAATAGCAGATATATAACAAGTAGTTTCAAAGGTTACCGTAAAAGTCATAACGAGCCGCATTGTATAAAAATCAACTTCACAATTTTTTAGCTCATGCAGTCTAAGCACAATCCATTCTGTTTGCGCATCCATCATGGACAACCGAAATAACATCATTGTTCTTATAAAGTTGTGATGTAAAGTGATAACTTCAGGTACGGAAGGCTAAAAAAATTGTGTAGAATAAATAACAAATAAAACGGTTGTCCGGCATAACGGGGCAGGATATTTGCAGATAATATGGATCACATGATGTAAAACTTATAACAGATTCCATTTTATCTGACAATTCAATTGATAAAAAAGCAGTTAGGTAACCCAGTTACAGTAAGACCTGTGTTAAATACAACCTTTGAATGAAGACCTGCCTGCAAATAAAGACCATCGGGGGAAAATGTGGCACTATTAAAATATTGTGTATTTACCTGTGAATAAAGACTACCTCTTAACAAATACCACTGTAGCTTCTTCTGAAGAGTGGTCATTTATTATAGGTTTGACTATATTTATGACAAGGGAAACTTTGTTATTTCTTTTGTTTATTTTAATGGGATTTAACAAACATAGTAGTGGAAAAGGTGCAGGATATTTTAATCCGGTGTTTGTTCTTTCAGCCGGCTGAGTCCGAAGATGAAACAGAATTCAGTTTGTTTTGTGTGACCTGTGGTCTGGAAATTAACCAGAAAGCCGCATTAAAACATATGGAGAGATGTTTTGCAAAGGTAAATAAAATATTGACATCTTTGTGTCCGTCTACTGTAAATCGTAAATAACTTGTGAATACCACTTTTTCTAGGTGTTTTTAGTGATAAAGAAACATATGTGATAACCCCTATTTATACCTACTTAGGTGCTACTACCTACTGGGGTCCACTCTATGTTTCTCTAAATCTGAAGAATACGTCAGAGTAACCAGTACTGGCTTTAACACAACAGCCAAGACTGGTTAAAGGATTTTGAAATAAGTTTGTACAAACAGTTACCCATTAAGGGGCCTGAAAAAAAAAATAAAAAAAAGTTTATACAAACAACAACCATATTGAAATTATGCTCAGAGTACATGTTTTAGTTAGTTTGTTGCAAGGTCAAGGTTACACTAAGGAATTATGGATGTATTACATGTTTGCTCTGTCTTCCCAAATGATTTATAGAATTTTGAAAAGAATGTATCTTGCAACAAATCTAACAAATCTCAGATATTGAGACATTGCATAGAGTTCATTTTTCAGTCAGCCCATTTAAAGGTTAAGGTTACTCTTAGCAGTTTAAGGTCATATGGCAATATTTCTTTGTCTGCTAGCCATGTTTTGAACAGCTTGAAAATTGTTGAAATATTTTGTCACAACTGTCCATCCTATAGAAATGTTGTGCCATCTGCATGTTTCATCCACCTAAGTTTTATGTCAGGTCAAAGGCAATTTTGAGAAAGAAAGGTGTATTTGTAAAAAAAAAACACCCTATTTCTTACCTTGTACCAAAAAATAAAGCTTTGAATTAATTTACCTTTGTTATGTATTTCGAAAGAAGACAAAATCATGCAAATGTTAGTATATGAATACATTATATTAAAAAGAAAACGTAAGTTCTTACAAATGTTTATTATTTCTGATATGAATATAATAAGAATATGTATATTTACAGTTTGAAGCTCAGACGTCTTTTGGTTCAATTTACAAGACTCGTATCGAAGGCAGCTCAATGTTTTGTGATTTCTACAACAGTCAGAATAAAACATACTGTAAACGACTGAAAGTCATCTGTCCAGAACATACAAAAGAACCAAGGGTTTGTATCTTATTTAATTTTATACACCCATCTTTAGGGATGGGACGTTTTTATATACTCATCTCAAGGGATGGGATATTTTTGTACACCCATCTCTAAGGAGGGGGAAACTAATAACTGAATTTGCTTTGTTAAGCACATTTAATTCTACCTTTATTGATTCGAGTCTCCTTTAATTCAGTATCTATATAAACATCCCCTCACAATTTTTTTATTGACCATTCCAAGGTGTGGTTCTGCTCATTCAGATACACAGACCGCACGGTGGAATTTTACTAACTGCTTTAATAGAACAGTCATTTGTTTGCCAGGTTTCTGCTGAGGAAGTGTGTGGCTGTCCTCTTATATCAGATGTTTTTGAAGAAACGGGGGAAATTTGCCTGACTGCAAAACGTAAATGTAACAAGCATTATGGCTGGGAGAAGTGTCGGAGGGCTCAGATAGACATGGAGCGCGTCAGACAGGTACCATATAAACACTTTTAACGCTTATGTGTTATATTCAATTTATACTAATTTATTGAATCTTGGTTGCGAAAACAGTTCTTACAACTTATATTTATGGCTCTCGAGACTCACTCCAGATAAATCAACCTCAAAGAGAGGCCAAATTAAATTATGTGTCTTGCCAAATGACACTACCAATACTTTGGCACTGTTTGGGATCAAACCCAGGACCTTCCTATCCCGAGGCAAGCAAGCTACCACGGCACCAAGGCAGCTCTAATAATATATAATATTGTAATATAATATTTGATCAGTTACTGATAATGCAACTTTAAGCTACCCTATTGAACCTTTCTGCACTACATAGGCTAGTAGGAAAAATCTCTCAGGGGCCAGGGGGGTTTTATATTTGGCATTAATGCAGTGGACATCATTTCATATTATACTGCCCGGGGGGACTTAATATTTGATCAGATATTACAAAGATACCTTTTCTGAAACCACAAGCCTACAACTTAGACATTTGGTATGTAACATTGGTTAGATGATTGAACTCATTACAGTAAGTGTAATCATGTTAGGAAGTAATCATTACATCTGATTACTTGAAAAATGTAGTAATAATTACAGCTGATTACAATTACCCCTGGAACATTGATTCCCAGGTCTGGTTAAAAATCATCTCTGAGGTTAGATAGGGGGGAACCAACTTTTTACGGTTCTATTGATTAGCACTTTTTCCTAATGGACCTAATTGGACCAATAATTGGTCTTTTGTTTTATTGCGACCATTTATGTGCAAAATATCATTTCTTTGGAAACTGACCCTTCAAAGGGCATTTAACGCCCAATTAGGCACAGAGATGTCAATCTTGAAAGGATTATCATCCATCATGTCTTGTTTGGAAAATAGGCCTACAGGACTTTATTGGATATTTGCCTCTCCGTTGACTTTAAGTAACATTGGTTTAGACATGGGGTCACTTAATACTGCTGTAGCATATTGGGAAAACTTCGGAATTTTGTTGTCTAAAACAAGAACCAGATAAGAGTTTAGATTTTTGGAATGTAGAATCCTTGCGGTCCTCTACAAATCCTGTTCAAATCAGGACCCCAAGGTCAAAATTAACCCTTCCTCCAGTGCGATTGACCTTGTATTATAGCCAATGGTAGCCAGGTGAGTGGTAAAGGACCATCTTGGCCCTCTTGATTTGTTTATAGTTATATACCCTGCAGAAGCCCTTCGAGGCAAATTGCTGGTTAAATAAAACAAAAGTTTAAACATAGATTTTTCATGATTGGTGGTAATATTTAGCTTATTATTACAAAATGAAAGTACACAAGATATGAAAATTGATTGTGTTTATTTCAGTGGATGAAGATCGACGACCTGTTTGAACAGGAGCGGAATGTGCGTTTCTCTCTGACTAACAGAATGGGAGTGCTCGGACTCATGCTACATCAAACTGTCGACCACAATCCATTATATCCCATCATTGTACCCGACATGGAGTGAAAACTTTTGTTTTTTAAAGATAAAAATGTGTTTGTTAGTGTATGAATGATGTAGGTCTCTACAGATTGTGCGAGACTGGAACCCTTGGATAAACAGTGATTGTAGAATTTGCTAAAAGTGGATTGGATCAAACAGTGATTGTAGAATTTGCTAAAAGTGGATTGGATCAAACAGTGATTGTAGAATTTGCTAAAAGTGGATCGGATCAAACAGCGATTGTAGAATTTGCTAAAAGTGAATTGGATCAAACAGTAACTGTAGAATTTGCTAAAAATGGATCAGATCAAACAGTGATTGTAGAATTTGCTAAAAGTGGAAATTGAAGATGGACAGAGACTTAAGGATATCAAATAAGACATAATCCATCCACAAACTTAAGATGGAGTATACAGTATACTGTACAAATACATTACAAGGCTGTCAGATACCTTTTGCTTAAATTGATATCCAAACTAGATTGCTATTATCTTTATATGTAGACAAAGTTTTAGCAAATAAAGAAATAACGAAACAAACAGATTCATTATTTGGTATCCCCCTGTCAAATATATTTATGGTAACAAGTGGCCATAAAGCAGTTTCAGTGTGACAACCCATCCCTTTTGGGATCATTTGGGATTCAGGTATGTTTATTGCTCGCCACTTATAAACAACAGAACATGAACATGTGCATATATACAGGATTCTAAATGCCTAAATGACCTAGACCTTCAAGATGCTGGACTTTCTAGTGACATGTCATCTCCATGTGCTCAACAATTGTGCCATGTTATTTTGAAATCCTAATATGCATGACGGATTAACCCTGTTACAGCACTTCATGACCAATAAATCTGAAGTGTCGCCTTGGCTGGCCACTGAGAACAGACTTAACAACCAAGTGACTGGTCACAGACTGAAAAAACAAACAATGCAACTGGTAACAGACTGAATAACCAACTAAGCGACTTGTCACAGACTAAACAACAAACAAACCAAACGACTGGTCAGATTGCACAACCATCTAAGTGCATACCTGTGAACCATACCGTTTTGTGCGGTATACTACCTGAATTCAAAGAGAAAATCTCCCGCTGGGAAATGCCATTCTACCGTAAATATAACTTTAGCAATAATGATCAAATTGACCTTTAACCCAGACTGTAAAATTATTGACTGGTTTTCCAATTTGTGCAGACTGATTTAGCATTACCTCTCCTAATCGTATCCTAGTTTGCTTCCATGTGCCACCCTGTTGTTGTTAATTGCATTTTGTGTTTGTCAGTTTTTCACACAGTTTATAATGGGTATTAATAATAATCTCGGAAATGATCCTTGTAATAATTAGCCATGAAAATATTTTTGCAGAATATTAATTTATTTTTGAATACATGACCATTCGTGACTTGGGAAAAAGCCTTCCAAAATTTGCGCCGGTCAACGATTTACGAATTACAATCATATTCTTGAATAAATAGGTCTACCACATATATTTTTGGCGAATTAAAATAAAGTACATTTACAAATTGTGTTATTTATTTTCTAAAACTGAACATCGTGAGTCCAGAAACATAACCGTTACAATAACCGACAAAACAATCGAGTATCGGTCTTTTACAAACGGGTAGGCTAGCTGCAAACATCAAAGTATTGCCAGAGGCATTAGGCTTTGTCCTCTGATTGCTAATTACCGACCGATTAACGAAGTCACAGTTGGGACTTTCTGACACGTTTATTGCTCTTACTGAAGGCAAATAACAGACCTGTAGGTGTTGACAGGAGCCTGTGTATTGTGATTTTCAACACATTTTGGACCGAAAATGTAAAAATTCTCGGACCGATTTAGAATGGCTTTTCAGACTTGTGAATCGGTTTTTGAAGTCAAAATTCAGTCCAGAACCGAAAAACCAAAGATTATCGAAGCCCTGGGTATTACGATTGTTGATTGGTGTCTGTACACATCGGGGATCATTCTCCTGCATAAATGACAAAGCTCCCTCATTGTAGGGCAAATCTCCCTCATTTCTATCAAAAATGGTTCACAGGTATGCAAGTGACTGGTGACAGACTGAACAACCAACTTAGTGACTGGTGACAGACTGAACAACCAACTAAGTGACTGGTCCCAGACTGAAAAACCAACCAAGTGACTGGTAATATACTGAACAACCAACCAACTCGTCAAACTGAGCAGCCAATTGACTGGTCCCAGATTAAACAACCAAGTGACTAGTCACAGACTGAAAAAACATCTGCATGACTGGTCACAGACTGACAAGCTTACTGCTTTATAGCCTCAAACTTTGTATGTGAAGTGATACTGAACAATTCTGTGACAAGTGATATTTCTTCATAGAAAAGGAATAACATAACAAAAATCTTAAAAGTATCACTTCTTTTAATTATAACAATGCATACATTACAAATCTATCAAAAAATCTTTGACATCATCTAAATAAGTTGGTGCAAAATATTCTTGAAGCTCATCTAGAGCGACCCACTTATATTCTAATACATTGTCTGTTTGTAAGGCTACATCCCCACCATGGTAGTTAGCTTTGAAAAAGAACAACTGAAAGAGAAAATTGTAATGAACTTCATGTACAGCACAAACAATATGTGTTATATGTTATATGAAATTTAAAACAAATCGAGTAAAACAGCAAACAACACTGATTTCCACCAACACATTACTTCTGATTGATAAGCACTATTTGGAAGTGCCAAAGAATTTTATTTATGGGTCAGATCCATGTGCTGGACTAGTAATCAAGGAATTGCAGTTGGACCCTCACCATCACCACTAACAATACTAAAGTTAAATCAAATTTCAATGCATCAGTGCTATACACTGGGCACGTAAAAGTACCAGGGGTGTCTCCGAAATTTGACACTTCTGTTTTTTGCACAATCCACTGAAATCTAAATAACTAACCTCTTATTGGAGCATTGGTTATATAGCTCAACAGGTACAAATGATAAAACTCTAAAATACAACTCTTTGTTTACATACCTTAACACCCTTACTGCCTTTACCAGGAGGTAGATTGTATTTATGATAACCACATGGTGCATTTCCCATATACATAGCTTGTACTGTCTCCCCACAGTGTGTTTTAAGGGCTCGTTCAGCAGCCTGGAAATAAAGTTTAAATCTTATCATTAATCGTTACACTGCTAAATGTCTAAAATGGATGTGTCTATCTCGTTGCTGTACGAGTATTATGCCTCTTCCCACCATATTATTTGTAATTTCTTTGTGTCACACATTCCAAAACATCAAGTAGAATTCTTGAGAAACTTCTTCACTTTGAGTAGGTGGACCAAGCAAAAATGGTAATAATTCTACTGCTAAGTAAAACTTTGGAGAAACCATTCTCCATTGTGTACAACCTTAAATCTGTATTAACATTTCCATTAATCTTCAAAACTCACTCCTGGCCATCACCAGTCTTCAAAAACTATGTCTCCATTTTCTTTACCAAATCAAGATATTGAGTTATAGGACTTTGTGCAGACATGGTTTCAACAATTTCTGTAATAAATCTAAATTTCTTTTACCATTCTGCAGAATTTAAAGCATTTGGCAACATTGGCAAATGGCAGAGGAGGCCCAAATAGAATCATGATGTCTTGTGCATAGCATCATATTCTGTTGACTATGATTCAAAAGCAACACAATTCCTCTTTATCACTGTGAATAACCAAGTCACAAAGTAGATATAAATTTTGACTAAAACAATGGCCACAGCTCTGCTCTGGCAGATGACTAAGAGAAGTAAGTACCTGTACTTCTGCATTAATATTTACTGTAAATCAATTTGAGTTCACCAGACAAGACAATAACAGGCTACGCTTTTGAGGGGGGTTCTCATTCGAGGTTAGTATATTCCTGGTGGGGGGCCACAATTAAAATCCTTCTCAAAAGAAGAACCTGCTTGCTTTTTATCATGCCAACATTATGATTTTTAATCATTTTTACATTTTATTTTATTGGGGGGCCTAATTTCTCTGAGTAGTCTGGCAAATGGTTGAACAACTATGTCCCGACTTTCCATTTAGTGTTCTAAGCACTGACTTTGAAAGGTTGCAGTCTCAGACATATAGGCAGTTGACATAGTAATGGAAAATAAAAAGTTCGCTATATTTCTTTGAGTCAATTCATGAGACATGCATTTGACAAGTGACCGGTTCTACTGTTGATCTATACCGATCATTTTCAAAAACTTGCACTAGCCACAAGATGAATTTAAAAGTATCTCACGAAAAACAAAAAAATAAGCTTATTGAAAAGTTACAGTTAGTAGGACGCTTAAAACACAACAAATGCCTTGAAAAATGTCAGAATTAACACAAGTTGATTCTCATTAGCAGGCATCATTAATTTTATGTTGCTTAAGATTACACATGTACTTACCTCGCGCATAGACTCCCCTTCTATTCTCAAAACTTGCGGAAATATCCAGAATGGCTTCGAATCCTGGTCCCATTTATATTTTGTAATTAAAACCAATTTCTTGTCTAACTTTCTTTCTGGGGATGTTGTGTCATTTTCTCTGTCAGCATCTGTAATTATCATAGAAACTTTAATCTTAATTTTCTCTAACTTTTTGTTACCGTATTTGTACAATTTATGCACTCTTCTCCAGAAATTTTGAGTCACAATGTAGTCAGACAGTGGCAGGTAAATGCGCCTCCTTGATTTCTATCTTTCTATCTTGAACACTCTATATTCTTAACTTCTTGTAAGAAAGAAAACATTAAAAACTTTAAAAAGTGTAAAAAACAATCGGTCATCAAATTGACTAGAAATGAGCCTAAAAGTGACGCTAAAAAGTAAAGTTTTCTTTGCCGATAATATATAGGCCTAATTGATGCCTCGGTCAATATTACTTCCATATGGGGAATATCACATCATAACTATCCAATGCCTAACAAGTCCAAAAATGTTTTATTACATTAAATAATTTCACATACAGTTTGTTATTTTATTCATGGGTCTTTTATAAACATTTGAATAGATTAATTTAGCTACAAAACTAAACAATTAATAATCCTTTATGTACCATAATTCCCGCCTATGTGAGAGTGTCCATAATTATTAATTCAATACATTATTTTAATTATCGAATTGATATATTCGAATATAATGAATAATCTAAAGCAAATACCAGTATACATTCCTATCATTAGAATCAACATACCCGTCAATCTTTCGGCTAAAACAAATTTATCTATTTCTTTCTGCCACTCGTCTTCCATCTCCTCGGCAGATAGCAACGAGTCTTCGAAAGAACGTGTCTTAATCTGACTCGTACCGGAACTATCTTCACTTTTCTCCTTTTTCCTCGCCCTGCAGGTCAATATACAGACATTGAAAACAAGCAAACGTAAGAACTAAAATGGCTGAGAATTCTCATTAGAGTTCTACTGCAGTTAAGGGACACCTTCCGTATCACTGGAGCATCCAATATTTACCAATTCATTATCGGTCAGGGGCAAGTGCAAATTCAAACAATTGTGTGAAAGTTCATCCCAATACCTGCATTAGTTTTGAAGATAACTAAGCCCTTACATTTTGTAGTATGCAACATTTAGAAAATTAATGATATCTAACTGAAAGATTTTAGTTTCATTTGAAGAAATCTTGTAAAGGTCTATATAAGGATGAACGTAATGATGTTTCAACAAAATTATTGAAGTGATTTCCGAAGAGATGTCATTAAAGTCACATTAGCACAGTAGTACTTTATATGTCTGAGTCATATACAATGTATAGAACCTGTAGAGTAATAAATTTACAAATAGAATACAAATATAACTGTTCTATTTGCCTGTATGGATATGGAGGCTGATCATGACCTACAAAATGATCTACATTAGTCACAAAGGCAGAATCTTTTGCTGCCAGCAAGGTGAAAGTTAAAGGTGCTTGCTACCATTTCCTATTATATATAATCATATATGGCAAAAATTTTCCTTACAGGAAATTTTCTTCAAATTTGGTATGTTGACTGAGAATCAAGTTTGAAACAGAACTCGAAATAAAGATTATATGTTTAAATACTGGATACAGCATTTTTTTTTTATATCTTCTGATTTTCAAGGGCAGATAATTCAAGATCATTTTAGAATGATGATCTATGATTTTTATTTCATATTTCTTTTCCAGATTTGTTTCTTAGTCCGCATACCAAGTTTGAAGAAATTCTCTTATCAGGAAAATGTTTACCCAATACACGTACAGGAAATTTAGGTAGCGAACGCTTTTATAGGAAAGTGTTCATGATAAAGGACAGAGGGTCATCATAATAGTTCATTAGCAGTACATAAAACAGCAACAAACTTCAAAGGAAAATAATGACAATATTGGACATTTGGTGGTAGATATTTGCCAAGTTTTCTTAATATTTGACTAAAAACAACTGCTTTCAAATGACTGAAAGATGACAGGTTTCAAAACTTAAAGGAAGATCCTAAAAACTGTCATACATATAGAAGCATGAATTTTAAAGTATAATCAAACTCAAAGAAAACAAGAGTGCCATGATGGCCCTATTTTGCTCACCTGGCTACCATTGGCTACTGTTGCAAAACTTCACCACGTTTTGCTTCAGCAACTGTTTGGCAGTTATTTTTTAGGTTGGATATGAATTGGGCAAGAGTAGAATCCAAGATTTTGCTGTACAACTGAACTTCTGGCAAAAACACTGCCCAGTATTGCTGCCATCATCCATGTTAGCTTAGAACCTTTTCTTGAAGAAACAATGAAATTTAAGTTCTTCTCCTTCCATTAATTCCTCTTTCTTCATAACATTTATTCAAAACTGCTCCAAATAAGACCTATATACACATGGATTGGCAACTTTTATATTTTCTTACAACACTCAACCTTGTTGCCATGAGCGACAAGACTTTGGGTGAGATTTTGCATTCCAATCACATCTGTCTATTGTTGGCCAGTTTGAAATTACCAGGGGTAGAGGTGCACCAGGCAATGCCACATGCAATTTATATCTATGCACTGGCCCTTCCTGTTCTTGAGAAAAAGAGTTTTAAAGTTTTTCCTTTCCATTGCCATGGCAACCAGTGTTTTGCATGGAATGGAACTATTTTAGCAATTATGATAGGGCTTCATGCAAGGAACAGCCCAAACAAGTTTCATCACATTGACCCAGTGGTTTCAGAGGAGATGTCTTTTAAAGGAAAATGTGAACATATGACGGTGCCTGACGGTGAGTGGTCCTAATAGCTCACTATTGCACTTTGTGCCAGGTGAGCTAAAAACAGGCAAGTTAGATACATGTACACACATTTCAGCTTTAGCTTGCAGTTCATGGTCTGACAGAAGGCTCTGGTCCAGCTCAATCTTGCTCAGGTAATCTCTGTACTTCGTTTCAATTTCATTGTCTTCTGATGTGATCACTGGATAACGCTGCAAACATACCGCACTGTGGAGCTGCCATGTTCTAGGCTTCACTTCAGCAACTGTACTACAGTACCTAAGCAGATGGCAACCACAACCTCTGGTTAAGGCTGCAATAAAAATATTTCAGTGCCTGTAAGTACCTCTAGCCTTTAATTTGGACTTTTACCATAATATAATTTTACAACTCAAATTATACTCTTCACCTTTTTGCTCATGGTATGAAATACTGAGCACCGTGTATGAAATTTAGTTTTATTTATTACATTTAATCAGTAAAATAAATGTAACACTGACTGGTCTGAATAACCAGTATCAATGTGATGGAAAAGGTGTTCTGCTAAGCACCTTCATGTGGATGTATTATAAGATAAATTGTGTAAGTTTTATGATGTAAAAATAACTAAACTATCTGTCGGTTGTACCCGATACTGAAAGTAATCTTTCCACTAATTATGGAATGCATTAGCAATAAAAAAAAATTTAAGATTTTTTAAGTAGATATTTTCAGTAAAATCATTATTATTTATGGAAAGATACTTCAATTCTAGTTACAAAACTGCAAAAATATTACAAAAATCTCAATTAGAAAATAAAAGGTGACAGTTTTTGCACACTCACTATCCTCCCGTTTTGAGTTCTCGAGCGACATCCCTTCTCGAGCACTTTCGAAATTCACGTGACCTTCCGATATTATGATGCGTTTTGACAGAAGGAAATCCTTACCTGACGTACTTCGGTATATCCAACCAAAATCCAAACTATCTTTAGATATGCTTCGTATTAAGGTAAGACTTTTGTTGTTTATTTACGAGTTTTTTAACCATTTTCACAAATGCAACTTTCATCCTCACTTTCAAACTGACCTTAATCGTGAAAAGATATTTGTAACAAACAATACTAAATTTAGCTGAGTACTCAGGTCATATTTCAAAAAGCACAGCCGGAAGTGGAATTTCTTGTACGCAAAATAAGAACTATGGAAGCCCGAAGGTGCTATATACACTAAATCTTATTTTCATTTTTTTCAGGCTTTGAAATACAAAATTTTTTTTTTCATAAAATGAAAATTATTTCCAAAGAAAATTTACTTTCATTACTCTTTTATAATTCAAATCAATGGAAACAGATCGTACATGAATAATGTGGGTCTGCTAACACTTTCAATTACTTTGCTAATGATAAATGCAAATGACAATTGAGGTAGTCGTGGATGGGTTAATGTTTTCGCTAACCTTGTCACTTCTGTACGTTCAAGAAAAAAGAATTATTTGTCATGTTATTAGTTGGATTTGTTGAATTTCATTTGTTGCTACATGACCCCCATACGCTTTTCATACCATGCTTTTTACGGCAGTCCACCAAATGACGTCATAAATTACAATTCTCGGAAGTGATCGAGAACGCAATATGACCTTTCGTTCTGGGGTCAAATGACACCGCCATATTGGAACTGAATGTTTACAATTTATAATGTTTTTATCATATCATATTTTTTTAATATTTTGCGGAAGATGTTATCGAAGTAAGGCATGAAGAAAGAAAAGGTAAGTCTTCGCTTGTTTATTAGTTATGAACGTTTGGTCGCTTAAGTGCTCGAGAAGTGATGACTCCAGGATAATGCTAATGAACTGAACTCTGCCTTAAAACTAATGGTTAACGAGGACATTTCTAACACGCTTTAATTAATTTACAATTGTTTTCAACAAATGAAATGGTTGTTCTTACACAGTGCATTGGTTGTGGTTGTTTTGTAGCCCGACAAAATAAATCTGGAAATTTTCATGGAAGCAGACATGTTTAATCAATGTAATTCTAGGCGCTTGTCAAGTAGTACTTGTTTATATTATACAATAATGAGCCAGCTCAAGCTTTACACTGAGACCGTTTAATTTATATGGTCCTTTTTCAGCATGTTTATCCGTTTCGATATTGATAAAAATTCATTCATGTAAATATACAGTTTCTATATTTAAACCCTATTGTGTAGAACATTTATCAAAAATTCGTTCATGTAAATATACAGTTTCACCCTATTTTGTATAACACTGATCACAATTTACTATATATGATCCTACTACACATACACACTATTATTCACTGTTCATAAGGACCCAGACTGGTAGCAGCTTGAATATAACTTTTTAGAGATCTCTCTCCCAGTTTTGTTCAATGTGGCCTTAAATGAGTCCAGAGTGGATGTTGTATTAATTCGTGTTTTATGCAGATTGTACTACGTAGCTAAAATTAAAAGCCTCCTTTAAGTTTCTTCTGACCTTGTTTTTGCAGATTTTCAACGAGTTAGTCTTTCCCTTTTGATTGTTTACAGTCTCGGTCGACCCTGGGATATCTCTCTGGGTGAACTTGCTAGACAGGCGCAGGTTGAAGAGAGACAAATGCAGATACAAGGGAATCCGGGTACAAGACTGGAGGGGAAGATATACAAAAATAAAAAAATACTTTATATGCTTTATAGTTATAAGAGGTGACACAAAGTTTCATGATTCCATTTATTTCTTCATTCTCGACAATGTCATACTTACACTACCAAGCTTCAATGTCGTATCACAGCAGTATTTTAGACAAATTGCTTCATATATTTATCTTTACAAAAAAACATTACATGTGTTGTCTAATTGAAAATAATCTTGAGTTAAACTGTTAAAGCTAATGTGGATTTAAGGCAAGAGGCCCATGACGGTCCTATATATACATTGCTCCACTGTAGCTCTGATACACCTTCCGCTCACTATAATTTCATATTTTGAGAGACAGCGCCCATTTTAATAAACAGTTATGTATAGCAATTCTACAAACTGTAGTCAGTGATTCCTGATAAGAAGTATTGAAATGCAAAAATGTCCTCATCCGATACCGGAAATATTTTTTGTTCGAATAATCTTAGAAGATGATAGCTCATGAAACGTTTCTGAGAAAATGTTCCAAGTGGTTACTGAAAAAAAGGAAACCCTTTTACGTAGTGACTCTCTGGGTGGGCTCGATTTTGACCCTAAAGGCATTTTTTCCCCATACATTTGGTTTGGGTGAGTCTGATTTGGACCATGAAAGCATGATTTAAATAATCTTGGTTTAGTATTACTAGGCAGTGCCACATACTTAATATCTAAGCGCTATGACTTGCAAATTGAGACAAGATTTTTATATACAGTATTTCCTTTAAATTGCCATGGCAACAAGAGTTGCGACTTGAATTGTTTGCACAAAGTTGTCAAGGATCACCAAGTGTAACATGACTGAAATTTGCCTGGTAGTTTCGAAGATGTTATTCGAAGCAATATGTGAATTACGGACGGACGGACGAACGGACGGACTGACAACATCCAACGACCATGAAAGTTCTTCCTCATCACTTCGTTCTTAGATAAGCTAAAAATGTGGATTCGAGTACCTTATTGGTAAAACGTCGAACTATCCTTAGAAAATGTTTGCTGTTGCACGTAGACCTGTAAATACACATGCATATCCGCGTATTTTATCTGACGGTTACCCGACGAAAACTTTATAGCATGCATCCAACAAATGCAAGGTGTGATTCTCGCCTTATTTTCAGCCAGTCTTGAAATTGTTTTCGGTATCTATACATTTGTGAAATAATATCCGTTCCAGCGGTGTTCATCGTCTAATAAACAATGACTTGAAGCTCTGATGCGCAGTAATTTACCACAAAGACCGAAGGCCTGAGTGTTTTATTATGTGCATTAGAACGACATAGAGTTGTTTATTATGAAACGGATGTAATTTCGATTCTAACATGACCAGACATTACAAAAGGAGAATAGATGCAAAGTGCTATTTTCTACGCGGATATTTATATTAACATCAAGCGGCAAAATATCATCATCATCATCATCATCTTCAGTAACTGCCTCACTCTGTACAGAATATAGTCGCAATTAATTTACTAGTCATGCGCAACAGAAGGGCCAGACTGTGTACAATGAAATAATCCCTTTGTACAATTTCATTAAAAACTGGTAAAAATAGGCGCCTTTCTTTAGTTCCTGGCAGTTTTTGAGAGCTGGTCCAAGGTGGACTGGAACTCCTCAAGAGTGGATTGTTCAACGACCGACTATGGCAGTTGGTTCATATTTGACGGCACATCGGGCCGCGTGTGTTTTATAGCATAATAAAACCTATTTTTTCTACTGTTTGTATATAAAATTATTCTCGGTTTGAATAGGCAAATTCTTCTAGGTTGTTATATTCGGTATCTATAGGGTTGGCATTTTTTATTTGTACAGGTATACACGGTTTATTTTTGGCGGTATTTAGTCACGAGTTTATCGTGCTGTTTCGTTGGGTATATATTGAATATTGTTAGGCATTTCATCACCCGAGGTTCAGTATTGGCAGGTTGCACTATTGAGTACCCTCCCCCCCACCCGCGTAGTAAAAGATATAATATCAACGACAATGAAGTGTCAAAATTGTCAAAGGGCATAACATATCTTGCAATATGGCATAAAAATGTTGATTGGCAAGCAATGTTTTCTCAAATTTCTAGCCTCGGGGAGAAAAAGTGTCTTGAATTTTTCACATATTTTAACTATCTTGGGAACAAAAAGACAGTGTTTATTGTGATTCATATTCTGTGATCTGGATTTTAAAGCTGCTCGCTCTTAGTTACCGTTGAAAAAAATATTTCTTCAAAAAATTGAAATACTTATTCAGAAACATAAAACTAAGTTCTAGAATCAAAATATAAGTAAAAATCTAGGTAGGAATTTGTAGAAATCGATTGAAAATGTCGGTTACACGGCACCACTACACTATATGTTTATATTGGAATTTCAAAAGCGTTTGCAACGCTTTTGAATTTGGTAGCGTATTATTTGAAATATAAAGATAAACGTGACAGGAATGTAAACTGAAGCCTTTTTATATGACTATATGTTCTAAAATACGTTATTTACATACAGTTTGAAGAACTTCATGTTTTTACCAAAATCTGACAGCGAGCAGCTTTAATGATTCTAATTAAAATGTGTGATATCAGTGAATTATAGATCTAATTAGTGAACTCTTACTATATGATACGAACAAACTTTTGAACTGTATTCCATTATAACTGTATTTTAATCGGTTGTAACTACAGTTACTTTACCAATCATAGTTTAATAGAATTTATCATGTGATTACATTGTACATGTATATACTTATATCGATATTTCTCTGCCAATACATTGATCCTTAATCCTATTTGGTCTTATTCTTCTTTCTTTGTCCATTTATTTCCATTAGAAAAAAGAGAATATTTGAATTACTCTCTACAACAGAGAGAGTAAATAGAGACAAAATCGTGAGCCATGTTAGAATAAGATATTGAAGAATTTGGCAGTTTTCAAATCAATGACATAATTATAAATGTTCGTTTTTATTCGGCCGAAACGGTAATCAGTTTATGCGTTTGGAATTCAACGTTAAGTAAAATCTATAATCACTCAGATATCTGATTTACCGATCTAATAAGGCGTCCCAAAATAAGAATCGATATATATTCAAATAATTATGGTGGCGTATTTCCGTCACATTCGGCACAATTGAAACGAAAGTCGCTAGGCCCATACAATACTGTAACTGTCGTCCTTTTGCAATCCCCAAAAGAATAAAATGCGCCGTTCATTCGATGTTAAGGAGCAACATAATCGAAAGATGCCATTTTCTAAATACATTGTGTATGTTGTCTTTCTCGCCACTTTTCCGCCACAACGAAACAAGAAAGTCATGATGGCTCTATATCGCTCACCTGATTACCACTGTACTTGTTGCTACAGGGAGTCAGAAGCTGTTAAGGAAGTCACTGGTTGCTAAAGAAGTCGGTGATTGCTAAGGAAGTCACTGGTTGATTTGGTAAGTCAGCAGTTGTTATAGTTACTCATTGGAAGCTAAGTTGTCTTTAACTCAATTTTGATACCAGGGACATTATTTGAAAAAACTTGGTAGAGGATCACTTCACAATATTACATACCAAATATCTAAGCTCTATGCCTTGTGTTTATGGTGAAAGAAGATTTTAAAAGTTTTTACCATACCAACTGTACTTCCGGTCACAGTTATTTTGACCCGGTGGCATGATTTGAACAGACATTGAAGAGGTTCACAATACACTTTAACACACTAAATATCTAAGCTCTAGACCATATGGTTTCGTAGAAGATTTTTTTTATATGTTTGCCTATACATGAATATGTCTATGTAAAAAAGGCGACCCCTACGCGGGGCCAATAATGACCCTAGGGGCATGAATTGAACAAACTTAATAGATGTCCACTAGAAAATGCTACACACTAAATATCTATTTACCAAAGGGTCGTGATTTTAACAATTTTGCTAGCAGGCTACTATGCAATGATACATGTCAAATATTTAAGGTTTAGGCCTTGCATATCCAGAGAAGAAGATTGTAAAAAGTTCTATATAAGTAAATTTATGTTAAATCAAGTGACATCCCATGCCGGTCAATTTTGACCGGGGTGATAATTTTAACAATCTATGATCTTGATAGAGGCTCACTAGGCTAAATATTCAAGCTCTGTACATGTGGCTTCAGAGAAGAAGGTTTTAAAAGATGTTTATATTTGTTGCCATAGCAATCAGAGTTCTGCATGAAATTGAATTCTTTATACAATTTTGGTAGGGCTTCATGCAAGGAACATCCCTGCTATATTTCATCAACATTGGTCCAGTCTTTTAGTGGAGATTTTGTTTGAAGCAAAATATTGACGGACGATGGACAATCGTCCGTCCTAAAAGTTCACCCTGGCACTCGAAAAATATAGACATTTCCTATTGAACATTTTCTGAATTTCGCCAGTCAATGTCGTTTTAGCTATAGGGTCCGTTTTCAGTGTACGCACCTTTTATCATTCTGGCGTACGGTTTGAGGAGACTGAATGATTAAAGCGTTAAAATGTAGTTTTAGCGTAAGTACCGAAAATAGCCACCATAAATTTGTGATAAGACACTGGTAAATAAAGATGTCAAGATAAGCGCTCCAATTTCATAGTACATGATAAATGGGATAAAAATTCCTATGTAACTAAATGAGACAAAACAACTGTGCAAATTAGTCATTTCGTATTTGGAGATTTACAAGAAGTGTCTTTTTTAAAATCAAGTGAGTAGAAAAGGCATAATACAATGAATAAATTTAAAAAGACTTTTTGTTGGCAATGTGTTAATGCAAATGTGTCTTATTAATTATTCAGGCATACTTATTAAATGATAGCCTTTAATGACGTTCTTAACATCAATACCAAAAAAAAACTCGAAAGTACATAGTGGTTTATCTCCTCGTGGACAGTATTGTATTTCAGAACTCATTTCATGTATGAATGTGGAACAACGTAAATCTAAAAAATGTTAATTTTTGAATATTTTCCAAAGAGTCGTGTCTGTATATTACTACATATGTCCCCTTCAAATTTATTGTATTTACTGTACTTCAGTTCCTCGGTCACTCATTCGTCTGATAACAATGGGAACAACCGCAAGTGTTCCATCTTCGAAAGAGAAGAAACGCAGCGCCACTAATAAAGGAGAGGGTAAAGGCTCGGAGCTGGTGGCCAAAGTAGTTTATGTCGTGCTAAAAGAAGTTCTCGTTGGAGAACTATTCGATGGAGATACGAAGTGTGATTAAAGGTAGCCTCGATTAGTTTAAAGGAAAACAAGCCAAATCAAAACAATAGACGTTAGTGAAAGCCGGGACAGCCTCGTTAACAGGATTCTAAAACTAATTTCTGATTATCAGCATGTTGTTTTTTTCAAAAGTGTTGCGTATTTCACGTTTATGCTTATTGGACATAACTCTGATTAGGACTTTTTTTCATTGAAAATGTTCATATTTCTTTGTATATGATGTTGACCTAACTAAAGCTTTGTTATTTTATTCAAGCTGTGGAAATACAAGAAAATTTCGTAACTTCTATTGCGCATGCTTAAATTGCATGATTGTATTTATGTTGTACACTGATGTTAAAAAACGGATCTGTTCATGGTTGAAATCACAAAGTTTGTTGCGAAACACACGTGTACGTATTTGAAGAAATAAGGGATACACTTTTTAGAAAACACTATAATTAAGATACTTAGATAGTTTAATGTGCGATTCTTTCATACATAGTTCATGTAGTTTCCTCTATGATCAAATAATTTTAAACTGCTCTACTGCAGTAGTTTAATATTTATTGTTTCAATGGTTTTGCTTTCTGGTTTTGTTTTGTCTTGTTTTTTTTTCCTCAAAGTACTGACTATGTATAAACTATTTGCAAAAATATAAAGGTACTTAATAAGAGAACTCTTTCGTGAATAATTCATATACATTTAATATTTAAGACACTGTAGTTTTGTGAAAACGTGCTCAAAAAGAAAATGTCTCTCTCTCTAACATCTGGGCATGGATCCCCGATATATTTTGACGCGAATGTTGTCAACATGCATGGGCAGCAGACTGAATGGTCAAGATGCAAATACTAAAGTAGAAATATTTCTAAAGATATGCTTTCCCTTTAACTAATTCATTGCTTTGTCACTTACAGAAAGAAAACAAATAGGATATCTGCTTGCTGGTAAGAAAACAAATAGGATAGCTGCTTGCTAGTAAGAAAACAAATAGGATAGCTGCTTGCTAGTTAGAAAGAAATAGAATAGTTGCGTGCTAGTTAGAAAGAAATAAGATAGTTGCGTGCTAGTTAGAAAGAAATAGGATAGTTGCTTGCTAGTTAGAAAAAAATAGGATAGTTGCGTGCTAGTTAGGGAACAAATAGAATAGTTGCGTGCTTGTTAGAAAACAAATAGGATACTATAAGTTGCTTGCAATTATCCTCTACAAGTTCATAAGCCACTAGCACTAGTGTTTATTTCCCACTGAGGAGGGCCTTGACAGTGTTAACAAATGCTTACTAGCGAAGTCTGAACTATGAACTAATCCACTGCTTTGATTTTTGTTAGCTTTTTTGAGTTTCTCTTAAATGGGTTCACCAACTTCCATCTCTTTATCACACACTGTGCCTATTTTGTCTGGATGACTTGTGGGATTTCAGTAAGACTGTTACTTTGATACTTAGTTCATGTACTACTTATCAGCAACTGTTCTTTTTCCGGTGTGCATATTCTCACATTTTTACATTAAAGGTCATCTGCCATCTACTTATCCACTTGCAAACATCCATAATAATTGTGTTCTGCAGATGACTCCCACGTTCTGTATTCACCATGAATATTATAGTTTTGTGTCTTCCGCCAAAGTGTTTTATTGAGCATTGTAGTGTCTCAGATAGATCATTGATAACCAGAACACTCTAAGCGGCTTATATAGTGACTATTTAATGAGACTCTTTGTTTACGATTTATTAAAAAGTCATTGAGCCAGTAAATTTCCTGTAATAAGACCAATTTTTAGACCAGTATTAAGTGGCCGTAATATCAAAATAGTCTCTTTATCGAGATATTTTTACTATAACTATTTACGTACATTTGCAGGTTTTTCATTCTATAGGCAATGCTCCTTCTTTGATTTTTTGTATGCTTTATATGTCACAATGGAGTTAATTCAAGTGCACACTTATAATTTTTTTTAGCAGCATGGCTTTTTATTTATTTTAGTTTTAATTATTCATTCTGGAACTCTCAAGTTGCCTACTGATATACTTGTATTAGTATTCTCCCTAATATATTTCCAGAACTTTATCGGATAGCCTTTAATTTCATATGCTACGTTTCTTTCATGGTCAAGTTTGGCTCTTCTAAAGTTAATATTCACAAAGTTTGTTGCTACTTTGTATTCTTTGTAATTAACTTGGTTTTTGTTGTTTGAATACGTATTATTAATGAAGATAAGTATGCGTTAACAGTAAGAACAAACCAAGTGAATTTCTCCATCGCAAGTCATTCAAACTCACCTCAAACCAAACAATATGAGGCTTTGGGACAAACGATGCAGTACCACTAAAGAACAGAAGAATGTACATGAGACCAAGCAAACTTATCAAAAGAGAGGCAAAGGGAAAAGGACCCAACCGCAACTACTTCGTAGAAGTATTTAATTCAATAGAGACTACATACTACAAAACAAGAACACCTCCCTCACCTGGACATACGTAACCGGAGAAAAACCAACACACCCGACATTGAGAAAGATATTGAAATGTACGGACAGCTACTCATTCTTGAACCCACCAGAATCCAATGAAGGACAATGGGGACCAGGATTCTAACCCTCACCAATCACAATAGATTGCGAACCCATACATGGTCCTGATACATCAAACAAAAGCAGACCAAACGACAAAATTGAAATTTTATCAGACAACGAAGAATAAGATGAGCCCAATACGATATTCATAGACTTAACGACATCATCACCACCAAGAAGGAGACAGATACCACTAGCATCACCGATATTCAAGTGAAACAACCTCAACTATACATTCCCAAAAGAAACAAGGACAAGGTATTGGACCAGTTCTAAAAAGAAGATAAAAATGATATTAATTACAAAAAATGCAGGTCAGTGCATCAGAGTACACTTTTCGTGCTCGCCGAATCACTACAATCTGCTGCAAATATTGAAGTCCTAACGTATGGTAGTAATGGATGCTCTCACAAGTAAATAGGCACTTTTCATTTGTGTTACTCATGATTAAAGTATCCATATCACTAGTACAATTATGAATTATTCCGATTACATCATACATGCGAGTAATTTAAAACACTGGTTAAAACTTTTAAATTGGCAAAAACACTGACACTTTTTTTACTAAACTATACAATGTATAAACTGTTTGTTGGTTTTAATACCACTAATACTGTCGATAGCCAACCTGATACGTGTTTAGTTCTGCAGGCACTTTGGTCTAAATTAATTAGGTCCCCCAAACGAGTCTTTTCAATGCGTTGTTTGAATTGATGGAGGGCGCCATGATAACTGACTTTAGAAGCTTGTTCAAGTGGTCTACAACCCTCTACAGGTATTTAGCGAGCGATAAAGACCCCCTCACCCATGCTACAATCCAATGACCCACTGACACAACCCTTAAAAGATCATTGGGTTGTAGCAGGGTTATGGGGATCTTTTCTACAAGTCAAGTACATGTGCAACCCTCTGGCTGAAATTCGCCTAAGATCTGTTGTGTTTGAAGATTTTAGGGAGTTACCCCTCCATTGTTGGGAGGCTATTGAAAGCAATGAATACAATTTATTTTTCTCTATATTTTATCATTACCATTTAGAACTTTATAAGTTTGTATCAAATCAGGCCTAAAAAAATCAAAAATCAAAAATCAAATCAGGCCTTTGGTACGTGGCATTCCCTGTTTGATATTATTTTTGTTTCTAAGCCTTCTGTATTCTAAACTTGTAAGTCCAAATTAAATTAATTATGTGTAAATTTTATTATTTAGACCTTTACCAAGCAAGCAAATGATTTGTAAAGAGGTTGGTAAGACGTCGGACCCCGGCGTTGGACCAACGTCGGATTTTGGTTGGATTTGACAGTTTTTAGACATCGGATTCTAACGTCGTGGTCTGACCATTTCCTAACGTAAATTCAACCATTTTCCAACGTAATCCCAACCGTATTACGACCTGAAACTAACCATTTTCCAACCTAAACCCAACTGTATCACGACCTGAATCCAACCACTTTCCAACTTTAACCCAACTGTATTACGACCTGAATGAATCCAACCAACTGGTTTTGCCAGCAATCCCATATCCAATATAAACAGCATTCCATCTATTGCAGACTTGAACCACAGCCCAAATATAGACGAGGAGTCCGTTTACAAATCTCGGATTAAATGAACAACGCAAGTGTCGGTATAGTACTATATATATTTTAATAATCGTAGTCATAATCATTATTAGGCAGAGGCATAACAAAACCATTCATATGAAAACGAGTATACCTTTTGGTAAAAAAAAATCAAAATAAAGTAAAATGTCTTTCTAAAAATATGAATTTAAATGAAATGATGGCACTAGAGTGCAAACGTATTTAAAAGTCTATATAAGTATTACAGGAATCAAAACCGTAATCATAACGGTGAAATCGAGTTTGCATATGTGTCATCTAGGGTCAAAAACTAGGTCACCCGGTCAAATCAAAGCAAAACCTTGTGTATGCAATAGAGGTTGCATTTTTTCATTGGATCTTCATGAAACTCGATCAGTACGATTAGGTCGAGTATGAACATGAGCATCTAGGATAAAAAAACTAGGTCACCCGGACAAATCATAGAAAAACCTTATGTATACAACAGAGGTTGCATTGTTCATTGGATTTTCATGAAACTTGGTCAGTATGATTGCTTTGATGACATCTAGATCGAGTTTGAACATGGGTCATTTAGGGTCAAAAACTAGGTAACGGGGTCAAGTCATAGAAAAACCTTGTGTATGCAACAGTGGTTGCATTTTCATTGGATCTTCATGAAACTTGGTCAGTATGATTGCCTTGATGAAAACTAGGTCGAGTATAAATATGGGTAATCTGAGGTCAAAAACTAGGTCACCCGGTTAAAATCCTTGCGTGTGCCATACAGGTGATATTTACAAGGTGTTCCTTGTCAAGGTCAAACAGAATGTTTCTGTTAATGATAATAGTTAAGAGTTGAAAATTGGTCACATATTGTCATAAGTTGCAGGTGAGCTATATAGAGCCATCTTGGCCCTCTTGTTTATATTTACTACGCACAATGTTTCAACAATTAATTGTATAACAAACATAAATACTCATAAATAAGGCAGTACATGTACATACTTTAAGTACAAAATGTAGACGCAACAATATTACATGTTTGCTTTGACCAAATAAACATTTCTTGACTTACATGTCCATTGTGTATAAAGAACTACTGCTTCTGGTACAGGTAAACTGATATCTTATTATAATATTGAGAAAAAAAACACACAGAGAAAAGATTCCATTCAAAATCACAGTAACGTCTACAGCATGTTATCAAGAGCTTTCGTAGATCTAAATTCTTTTGAGTCATAGAATGCCAACTTTCACAAAATATTAATAGATATTTCGTTTGTTTCCTCCGAGAGCATTTCATTAAATCAATTCTTTTTCAGTTCTTAACGTTAGACCTTGTGCAAGTTCCAGCAAGCTAGAGTCATTCTCTTAGCAAATTTTTAAAGTTTTATTTTCATCATTAACGCATCTGGATAAGTAATTTCAGCTGAGGGCATTGGTGTTTCTGGAACAGAAAGACCGCCAATGTCAGACTCTGTCACTGGATCATCTGTAGTGTGTGAGGATTTTTTAGTTTCCACAAAATTGTTCTCCATGTCTTCTGGTCCAGAATCCTCAGTGTATGCTCCATTGTCGATATGATGAAGAGCCTCATCTGACAAAGAAATTCTTAGCAACCAGAGTAACTCAGGGCACATCAGCATCCTCAAAGTCTTCCCCAAAGTCATCATTCACACTTTAATCAGTTCCAACTGTGTCTAGTTCTGAGAACCCAGCAACTCTGAAGCACTTCTCCATTGTTCTTTCTTGAACATCCTTGCATGCTTTAACAACCCATTGCAAGCAGCTACTAGGGTCACCTGTTTGCAAAGATTCTGTACATTTTTAACACTTTCATTTTCACTCAACAAAGATATTATGAGATATTTCCTGTAGATTGCATTGAATATTCTGATAATTCCCTGGTTAAGGGGCTCAAGGTGTGAAGTTGTGTTGGGCGGAAAGAATTTCAGTGTTACCTTGACAATATACGATTTGATTCACCCCATTTTGTTGAAGCATTGTCTAGAAGCAGGAAAATGTTTATCTCTTTTTTACGCATATCACTGTTAAGTTGTTTTTTTTTCAATCAGGTCACAAACAATGCATTTGTAATACACCCTTTCTTATTTACCTGATATTGCAACCCTAAAGCACTTCTATCAAAATATTTTTAGACATCTTGGGTTTAAGAACTTCCCGATCATAAGCGGTTTCAGTTTCTTTCCAAAGGCAATACAAGCAAACATGACAGTTACTCTATCCTTTGACACTTTGGTACCGCGTTGACCTTAAACTTTTACAGACAGTGTTTTATTCGGCAAAACTCTACGCAGTAGAGTTCTGTTTCTTTATAGCTAAAGATATCCTTATTGTCATAACCTTCTTATTTCTTCTGTGATCCTTTTCTTATAATCACGGACACTTTCATTGATTACGCCCCCATTTTCAACTCACATTTATATCTTTCACATTGTATGAAATCTTCTTAATGTGAAGCCAGCCATTCGGATCCTTGAATGCAGAAAGTTTAAGTTCCTTCGCGTACTCTGATACTTTTTCCCGAACCAAGGGACCAGATAATAGAATGCTTTTGGAACATGTAATGCAGAACTGTTCACAGACAAGTTCGTTCATCGTATTGTATTTGCCCGTAATAAATCTTCTTTGCTAAGTTGTTGCTTTCACATTGTTAAAGTGGAATTATGCGCATTTCTTTTCAAGTAAAAATCCAGCTGAAATAGGTGTGTGTAAAAAAGGGTAGAGGAAATAATAGCTTTTAACCCAATACACCAAACTCTTCCTGCTACCAGTACGATATAATAGCTTTTCAAATATTACTTTTCCTATTTTGATTGGGGCAGTCTATTTTAAAAAGAAAAAGCTGCATGCAGGAGTTGCTTCCCTTCCACTGCCGAAATCTCTATCAACAACAACAACAACAACAACAACAACAACACAAGGGGGATCACTGCGAAGAAAGGAACTATTATTTCATTAGTCCGATTTTTTTGTTTCTAAAGCACCAACTTCAAATACTAATGCGGCATTATCATTAATTTAACACATTTAAATGCACAGCAACCGAAAATTGCTTTTATAAAACTCACTAAAAATACACTATGTGCACTAAGATGCGCATAATGTCACTTTAAGTGTAGAATTCTTTCTTTTTCTGTAAATCAGAGACGGCAGACTTTCTAACACCATACTGCTCTGGAAATTTCTGAAAAAGAGACAAAAACAAACTTAAAATCAAGTGTCAACACATAAATATTTTTAATTTATTTGTGTAGTCCACTTCTCCAAGTTGTGATCGATTAAGCGAGGAATTTGACCATAGTGTAGTGAATCAAATCAAGCTAATGCAAGCGTTTGGATTATTCAGATTGTTGTACCTGGCCGACTAAGTGCTTTCAACTGGCAATGCAAAAATAGTAGGAACCAGTGAAATTCTCGACAAGGATTTTTTTGTTTGTTGACATATTTTTCAGTAGAAAGATGACTTAATCCTCAACGAAAAGACTGAGGTTTGTAACAGGGTTTAGGTTCTTCCTCTGCACCCGAGGACTGCTCATTTTTAAACACCCTGTTAATTTTCTGTTGACAGCTCGATCAATAATGTTGTGTAACTTCCTCGGAAAAAACAAAACAGGTTCTAGTCCTAAATCAGACCCGACATAACCTTTATATATGACCCCACATAAGATTTTTGTTCATTATGACGTTTTCTGCTATGTGAAAGTTCAATGTTAATAAGGGATGTCATCAATTAAAATCTTTGTATCGATTTAGAAATATCGACGATACAGCGATATATCGATACATGGGCGTAAAAAAGTCACTGACTACATATTCTACCAAATCTCTTGACTTTATTTGTACTAAACATATGGTTCTGGTCTATAATAACAATCAACTCTTGCAGTGCTGAAATATTTTTGCCTATGAGACCACATTTCAGTAAATTATCATTCGTTAGAAAAACTCGGAACTCTGTGTAGAGTGGTTGTTTATATTCCGGTTGAGTTTTGATGGAATTTTCGAACGTGAAACTGCAGATCATTGCATAGTATAACATTATTCGATATACGATTTTTCAAAACGGCTATCGATATCGAATCGAAAGTGTTTTATCGTTGATATATCGATATCGTTTGAATCAATTACATCCCTAATGTTAATGAACATTCCCACCTTTACAATATTGAGCTAAGTGGATAATGTTCTTGAGTCAAAGTTCTCTTCTGGAATTACAAAGAACATAAAAATAATAATGATAAACAATAGTAGGATGTTCGATTGACTTGAGACCTCGCGCCTTGACCCATGAAAATTGAAAAATACCTGTATTTGACTGGCTATAAAAATGTCCTGTGTCACTTTGACTCTTGAAATTTTAGGCTGAAGGGTCAATGACCCTAGATTTTCAAAGCTTACCGAACACCCTGAGCAGAATAAAACAATAGGGCTCTTTTACTAACCCCACCACAATAACTAAGGAAAGTTCAGCATTTTCAGTAAAATGCCAATATTGCCATTATTTTTCGGACAAATAAATCACTTGAAACTGTTTTTGTGCCAGTTTTGAGAACACAAGAAACAGGAATACAGAAGTTCCGTATCTCCAAAAAATCCTATGAGGATTTCAGATACAGATTATTAGCAAATCTCTGAAAATATGGACTCCTGGTATTATTTAGTTTTCTGCCCTTACGAAGGTGTTTGCGTACTTGTCAAATTGTTTGATTTCTCAAGGCCTTGCACGTGTACAAGGGTCTGTAAATTTTAATAGAACAAGAACTTATCTCAAAAGATTTAAAGACTAATAGTTTCTGTCATGAGCACGAGGTTTAGATCGAAATATCCGTCACCGAGGGTGACTGTTATGGCGGGAAGGAGGCTGTGCCGAGTTCCCGTAAAACAGTTACCTGAGGTGACGGATATTTCCATCTGAGCCAAGTGTCTCATGATGGAAAGTTTTTCTTGCATACCGTCTTGCACTTTAAAGTAGATTTCTAAATGCAAACTTATCCAAATGATGAATAATCATCATACATGCCGTTCTCCCATTACTCGCCGGGTTCTCCCGATATTTAGACCCTTACCGTGCCTTGCAAAAACACCCCCAAATCTCCCGATAAATCAAAATTTTGTCTTGAAAGAAAAAGAAAATCAATAAAATTCGTTAAATACCCACTTAAGTCCAAGTTTGAATATACAAAGTCAAAACCCTACACGCTGGATCGATAATTGGTTGATTAGGTGACGAAAGTCGGCTCTTTATTACGGCCTCGTTAGTGTTAATTGTCAGTAACATCTGGTCATTGCCGGGGTAATACCTATCGCCGATTGTGAATTGATGTTTGCAACAAGAACACGCCTTGGACAAGGTCTTTTCAAATAGTATATATTGTATTAAGGATCTCTTTGTTGGTCAAATTGATTGGTAAAATATCAATATATATGTAGATATAAAGTTTCAATATTTTCTTTATTTTTCAAAGCAAAACAAAACAAACAAGCAACAATTTATTTTTGTCAACGGTGGTACATGATCTTTATCAACTACATTAACGTATCATATAATCTATTTAATATCCTGACGTGTCATCTTGTTGCAAACATACTATTTGAAAGACCTTGGTCAGGATTATTAAGGCATATGATTATATGATACTTTTAATGTACTAGTTGATTAAAGAACTTATGTACCTTCCCAGTTGAAAGAAATAAAATTGTTGCTTTTGTTTGTTATTTTGGTTTTGCTTTTTTTCCAGATCCAAATTTTGATTATCGGGACATTTGGGGTTTTCTTGTTTCACTGGGGTAAAAGTCAGAGAATATTGTTTGAGTAATAATTTTGCATATGAGAAGGATTGAGAATCAAGGTTTAAATGTTGACTTATCTCAAAAGGTTTAGACTACATAGTTTCTGCATTAACGAGTTAGATAAACATAATCGTCACGAGGGTGCTATGGCGTCGAAAGGCAGTTTTTTGGTTGTCGTTTTTACCCGTTGTGATGTTCCCTGAAAGGCTCATGATAAAGTTTTTCATGCAAATGTCTTGCACTTTAAAGTAGATTTCTAAATGCAAACTTATCCAAATGATGAATTATCATGAAAAACAAACTTTTTTCCGCCGTTGTGTTTGAGAAATTGACGTCACAATGTTTATAACGTCATACGTTAATCACGAGAGTTGTCTGGCATAGGAGGGGTGCCAGACCGGTTTTTCCGATATGCCCAAAATCACCGGAAATGCCGATCCGATATGCAAGAAAGTATTATCTGTATCTTGGCAGATTTTACGTCTATTGTACTGGTCTGTCTAAACTTCTCTATTTTACCAGTAATCCTGAATAAACCAACATGACGTCAATACGGCAATTCCATTATCACCGTTTTGGTTATACTTGATAATATATTAATATGATTATTTTTTTGACTAATCTTCCCTTCAGAGCAAGATGTATTAAAGGATGTTGTTTACGAAAGTGTAGCTATCTGGATAAATATTTACTATGAGATTTTCTTGTATGAGTCATCCCAATATTTAATACAATCGTTACAATTTATCAAAAATATAACGGAAAATTAAAAAATAACTGTTGTATAATTAAGGTGATTGTCAAGATAGTTCCTGACTTCATGAAGTCATATAGAAAAATGTCTGCCTCACAGGCAATGTGTTACCGAGTTTAAAGGCTCTGTTTTTATTCAAAAGGTGAAGAATAAATATAATTTTACGAAGTTTGATTGATACACAGGCTGGTTGAACATGGCAAATTTCCGTGGGGTTTATGGGGCATTAAAATCAGGCTCTGAGGTTTGACAACCATAAGATATTAGATAAAAAAAATGAGTCAGTTGACAGTCAGTAAAAATTTTTTAGTTCTAACTGAAATATTTGTCTTTAATTATAAAAAAAACTTGAAATTTAAAGTTAAAAGGGGCATAATTCTGTCAAAATCTCGACAAATGTTTAGTCAACTGCATTTCATGTGATCCTCAATCTCTCAAAAGGCCAAAATAATTGAAGAATATTCCTGGTCCGTGGAAAGAATGATTGTTTTTCACTGCTTTCCCTGTTTTTATTATACTAACATAGAAAAAAACCCAGAAGAAATAGACTTTGTGTATAGTATAATATAATACATATTTTTAGAGTAAAAATTGATGATTGAAAAAAATATTTCAGATTGATCACTGAGAATGGCAGGACTATCATCAGAGATTGGGCTGTATCTAGAGCCGGAACCTATAGTGGTACAACCGAAACATGTCAATGGAAACATCAGTTGTAATAGAAACCCGTAAGATTCTTTCCTTTAGTTGATATTTACATTTGTATTTATTTTAGCTCGATTGTGAAGAAAGCTTTTACCTTATCGAGTCACTCTCGAGTCTGCTTCCTGGAAAAACCAGTACCTTAAGTTCTGGATTAAATTGACAATAACAGTTCAGTTGATGATAAGAACATACTTTTGCAGTCCAGTAAGGGGTTTATATAATTATTCAGGTATTGCCTATTGAAGCCAATTTGGTACAGTAGTAGCACGTTCGCCTTAGGATGGGAGGGTCCTGTGTTCGATCCACACCATTGCCATATTAAATTTAAAAATATTTCCCTAAGCCAAGATACACTGTACATATTCCATTCCCTCACTCTCTTTGAGGTTGATTCCGTCTTAAATAAGTCTTGGGGTGCGATTTGAACTCTTTAAGTTGCAAGTACTTATTTCATAATCGGGATTGAGTAAATATTTGTATAAATAAAATAAACTGTATCACAGAAACTGACAAGATTTGATTTGTATGATGTCCAAGCCAAGGTCTTGAGGGAATGTCTTCACTGGCAAAGTGTAATTGAGTAAAGTTTCTAATGGAGGATGGGAGACTATTACAGGCCCTCTCGTTGTTGTTGTAGGAGTTCAACGCCTGACCATTCCAATTATAACTTGGTCATTTTAGGCGGGCAGTTTATCATAACTATCGTTCCTGGGAAGAACCAGTACTAGACTCCTGCTGTCAGTAAGAAACTGCCAACTTTCTCTCATAGAAAGACACAATCAGAAGCAAGGCTCTAACCTATGACCCTCAATCTATGAGGGGTTACAGTGATTTCAAGGCAAGGACTCTAACCACTTGACCATGGGGGTGGATTTACAGGTCCTCTGTAGGAAAAATGTTAAAGGCAGAAAAACCAACTGAAAAGGTGGTGTACAAAAGGTAGAGGAAAAAAACTACCCAAGACACCAAACCTCCCGCACCAGAGAAAAAAACTTTCAAAAAGATTTTCTATTTGACTGGGAGAGTCTATTTAAAGAAAAAGAACAGCTGCATGCAGGAGTGCTTCCCGTCCACTGCCGAAATCTCTACCAACATCAACAACGACATGTTCAACTATCATTTTATCAGTCCGATTTTTTAATCTAAAGCACCAACTTCAAATACAATGCGGCATAATCATTAATTTAACACATTTAAAGCACAGCAACCAAAAATTCTTTTATAAAACGTCACCAAAAAACACTTTGTGCAGTAATATGCGCATAATGTCACTTTAAGTTAAACTGCCAGTCACTGTCAGTATATAACTACATGTAAAAAACTGCTGATTCCTGAGAAAAAATGTAATACTTTTTTTTGAGGTTTCAGCTTGTCTAGATGTTCTGTTGAAAAGTGTGTGAAGAACAATTATTAATTTTTGTTTAATTGATGCAAAAAAACCCAAAACAATACAGTCATGTTCCATCTTCTTTAAAATAGGTTAGCATGTTGGATGATTCATTTTCTTGTACTGGAAGTATTCAGAGGGCTGTTGGGTAAATACGGTAATTCAGTGGTGCTGTAGAATGTTCACATCGTGTATGCCATGTTGTTTTTAGGTCAACTATTCGTAGAATAAGGAGGGTTATTGCAGTCTCCTTTGTGTTGGCATCAGCATTGTACATATGTGATTGGTTAAAGCTTTACATGTTACATGCAAGCTACAGTAACCTCCATTATTAACAAACTCCTTGGGACCATTTAAATGTGTTCCTTAAATCCAGAGTTTGCTATATTCATATAACATTTTCATATAAAACAAACTAAAAGAAAGAAAAAAATCAGGGAGAGAAAATTTGTTCCTTATATCCAGATTTTCGCTATATCCAGCGCCGTTATATACAGAGTTTATTGTACATGCTGTACGTACATCATGCACTGTTACTGTGCCGCACATATCTCATTATCCAGCTAATGGATTGATTGTAATCATCTAAATTGATTTAAAACAGAATTTACTGATAGTTTAAGCAATTTCAAGCCTTTTTGATAGAAATGTTTTAAAAACGTACTATCGAGGGGTCAGTGCAAAACTATCCTATCTGCTTCTATTTCTATATACACTTAGACTAGTTTCGCGATGACCCCTCACTATCAAAGTACTTCGAATAGTCGGGCGTGCTGTAATCCGACAGCTCTTGTTTTATCATTATTATTTCTTCTAAGACTATTGTATATTGCTGATTTATTTAACAGTGGTTGTTTTCACAGCATTTTGCTAACGAATGTCAATAAATTATTCCTGATGCTGAAATATGATTACTGAAGCAATTACACAAGTTTATAACAGTGTTATTGTACCCATGAGTGCAGGCAGAAATGTTTGAATTGCCAGATGAATAGAAAACATCAATACTGATATTGCCAATACTTTTTTTGTCAGAAAAGTTATATTGTTTGCACTTGGGCTTTGTATATATTGGTTCTACAATGTTAGTAATAGGGTATAGAATAAAAGGAGAATTACATGATGGTGCTTTTCTGTTAGGTTGCTGAAATCTCATTGATTGTGGGAATAAGTCATTGTAAGACTTAACTCAATTAATTCAAGCCATTGTTAGTCCATCAGGACATCACGGTCATCATATGATATACCCTACATTTGAATAATATATTAGTAACTTAATTAAGTTAAAGGAGGCCAAGACTCTGCGTGTATAAACTATTGGAAAACCATAAGGATGATAATGATGATGTTGATGATGATCCACGGCAGACATCATTAAACAAATGAGCTCGGGCACCAACCATCCCTCCCTATGGGTTCTGCAGATAGTATGACTATGACATGAAACAAACGTCGTTTAACCCTATAATTTCATGCAGAATTTTTTTTCAATGATATTGCAAAAACATAAGAAACGTTGTTTGATAACATGTTGCTATGAAGAAGTGACAAAGATATGAAAGAAATGTGTAAATCAAAATTGTTTTAGATTAGATAGAACACAATTCTATCATTATTCTATCCAAAGAATTATTAATCTATTAATGTCAGTACCTAAAATGCTAAAGGGACTTTAAAGATATTAATTAATAGACCAAGTCACGTGACACTAAAAAACCGCAGAAACTGCACTTCAGTCAACAATTTTTATATATTTGTACCCTGATGAAGACTGTTGTATAGTCGAAACGTTGGTATCATATTAAAAGTATTTAAACCTGACCCGTCTTGTCTGTGTGTTCCACGTACCTTATTCTTTTTGTTTATCAGATATTAATTAAGGAAGATTAATAAGTTCCTGATACATTGTAAATAAGTATGCACAATACAAATAGCTCTTAGGCAATTATTTAAACAATATCTCGCAAGAGATTATAATAATTCTCAGAAAGAAGTATACATGTAGAATAAGTACAATGAACAAGCAATTACATTTATTATAATTATCATATTACAAAAAATATTCAGTTTAGCTTTTCTTTATATCATTAATTAAAAAAATCTTTGAAGTGAAGGAGCTAATGCCTGTGTTTACAAAATACAGGTATATGTTTTTATTTAAATTCATTAAATTTCACGCAACGTTTACAGACTTCTTAACATCTCTTTTCCAAACTTCTCCGAGATTTCTAAAACTTCTCCCAGTTTTAGCTGAAGGGAGAAGTAATTTCTCCCTTATTTTCAAACCTAGGGTACCGGTAGTCCCTTTATGGTCAATGCAAATTATGTTGAATTGATAAAATGAAGTTAACCAACTCCTGATAAACAGTGTAGACTCTGTCTAGACCACACCTCATGGTCTACGCTGGTCAAAAAGGCATATATAAATACCTGGTACCTGGGTTTTATAATTTATCACATCATGCAGGGAAGCTTTACCCTGTTCAGCTGGCAAGTCTGGCGGCAAAAATTAATGATTCTTCCTTTGCGACTACTGTAGATTATGATCAGCCTGCAGGGATTAACTGCTGTGTTAGCTATTCATCTAGTGAATTGTCAGTGGGTCCCCTATAAACAGGTAGCAGTAGACTTGTTATTCTAAGATAAGAAATTTTGCTGGATAAAGGTAAATGGTGAAAATTATGTACAGAAATTAGTACATGAAAGAAAGTTAATACGATAGTCATGATAGATAATCAGAAATTTTATTTGATATAAAACTTTGTAAATGATCATGCTGTTGTTGTGTTTCAGAAATGTGTATGTTAACAGTAGTAGTGATGACGATGATGAAGACGTTGATGAAAATGTTGCCTCAGGGAGCAGAAGATCTGTGAAAGGCCTTCTGCTAGGCGGTAGGCCAATGGTATGTCAGATGTTATTAGTGTGAAACAGAAGGCTTGAGATCAGCTTAGAGGGAGCTCCTAAGTCCTAAGAATGCCAAATATTTCCTTGTTTTTGACTGAGGAGAAGTGGTTGTTAAAAATCTTCATCAGGCCATTTTCACTTGGCCAGTTTCAGCCAAACTTCGCAGGATTGTCACTTAGATGGTCTTCTACCAAAATTGCTCACAGAGCTCTGTTTCAATGCACAATTATTATCTTCATTATTGGGAATTATTCTTATCTGATCATGTATTACAAATGGTCACTGTTCACTCAGGTGGTAAGGGTCTTAGACCTATTATCTGTTACTTTTTGACAATGAGAGTGTAGAATAATACTTCCTACATGTACAGTATATAAATGAACGAAAGCCAGTTTTGATGAAAGCACTCAATGGAAATCTCTTAAGATAGAGAATTCTTTAAGAAATAAGAGACATTATGTTAAGCCTCTGATATTTTATCCAGGTTAATGGCAGGGATCTGAACACATCTATCATTGAAGAAGAAGATGAAGATGATGATGACTCGGAGGTCCATTCTAGAGTCGGCGATTTTTTTACCGCACCGTGTAGAGCAGCTGAACAAGCAGAAGAATTTGTGAAGAAAGTCTGGGAGGCAGGCTGGCGGGTGGTTCATCATAACTCACTGCCTAACTGGTTACGAGATAATGATTTCTTGCATAAAGGTCACAGGTTACCGACCAATTCATTTGTGGCTTGCTTCAAATCAGTGTTTCGTATACATACCGAGACGGGCAATATATGGACGCATCTGCTAGGTGAGTATAAGGTGGCTGTATAGAAATTATACTAAACTGTCACTAATTAAGTAATGGGTAAGACTCTTTTATGTGAGGAAGTTGACATTTGCTCATAGAGAAATAGAGTCTTGTAAAAATCTGTCCAACAGTCAGTGGTTAGGCAAACTGTGCCAGCCTTTTATAACAGAAATAAAACTGAAACTAGTGTTAAACTCCAAGAAAAAAATAATCTGGTAAAGCAAGCATTTTGCATTGCACACATTTGAGATATAACAGCATGAACAGGATATTGTAAGCTAGCAGTACTGCTTTATGGGTTTTGACCCTTTACATAAAAATATAAATCACAGAAAACAGTGAACTTCAGTTTTTGGAGAAAAATGTTTTCATGGATGTTTTGGGTGAAATTTACAGGTTAAAGATATATTTTCAAATAATAGCATATTGTATATTCTCAAAAAGTAAGAGAGACTATTATGCTTTGCACAGCAATTTAACTAATTTGGCTTGTGACCAGATATTGAATATTTTAGCTGTAAACCTATACTCCAACATAAAATTAAAGAGTCTCCTTTTAAAAAAAAATAATTCAAATTTAGAATTTGGAATTTAGGACCAAATTTCAGCTTTTAGTTTGTATAAAATATCTTATTTCAGAAAATTCAATGAAAACAACTGTTCCTGAAAAAAAAATGGTGAATTTTTGTTTGCAGAAATATCATTAAATATTGAAATGTAATAAGTTGTAAATTATGTTATGTAAATTCTTTTGACAGGCATGATTGCATTTGTTGGGATCACGGCGTATTTTCTGTCTCGACCAACGTTAGAAATCCAATGGCAAGAGAAGGCCGTCTTCTCTGCGTTCTTTATGGGTGCCATTATGTGTCTTGGATTTTCCTGGGTTTTTCATACTGTGTTTAATCATTCACAGAGAATCGGGAGACTGTTCAATAAGTACGTATGATATGTTATAGATACTGTCAATTGGGTTATTTTCGTGATTATTTATTTTTCCCTTTTTAAAAAGATTTCCCATTTTGCTAATTTGAAACTGCAAAAGATTCATTTCACATAGATTTACTAGTAGCGAATTCTCCTTTCTCAAATTAAAAAATTCGTGGATAAGTCTGTCTACAGACCATGTCCATTCATGAATAGCGAAATTTTCGTCATGTGAAAATAACCCAATGTACGGTAGTATGAGTTCATTCCTTTGTTAATATGTCTATTTTTCAAATGATGAGATTTATTTGTTTAAATTTTACAGCAATTGAGTGTCAATTTTTGACTGTGAAACCCGGGTGTATATATGTATGAATAATGCATTGTAACACAGTTACAGTCATTAAGCCAAATTGCCTAGCAGGGCTCAATCTAAATTGAAGACTTGGGAGAAACTACTCCCTGTTTTCTGCTGAGGGAGAAATTGCTTGATGGATATGATGAAAAAAACTATATAAGAATCAGGATTTAGCTAAAGGATTTTTTCCTCTAAAAGGCAGAAACTGGGCATAACTTGTCCATGTTTCTAAAGTCAAGGCTGAACTCAGTCTTGGGGTTCTCTTGAGACATGGCAAGTAAGCAGGTCCTTTGCTAGAAACGGCCATTGAAGGCTAATAGCAATTGATAATGTGTGACCCTTGTATTGAAATATATATGAACTGAAGCTGTTGTGGGATTTTTTTTCTGGTTTGTTATTCAAACTGAAATAAACGAGAACAGTGCTATATAGGGTATCAATGTTTCGTATGGTTTAACTGTTGTTGTACTTTGTAGGTTAGATTATTGTGGCATAGCATTCCTCACAATGGGTTCCTTCGTACCATGGTTATACTATGGCTTCTACTGTCAGGTGGGAGTGAAAATTATATACATGCTGCTGACATTCTCCCTCGGAACAGCGTGTATAGTGGTCTCTTTATGGGATAAATTCAGCTTGCCCAGATTTAGAGCTCTCAGAGCAGGTAAGAAATAAACCACAGGGACTTTTAACCATTTTCATAAGTCTTTAAGTCCAATTCAGGAGATATATATCTAGTAAGAAATAAACCACAGAGACTTGTAAGCATCTTTATAAGTAAGCCTTGTATGTTAAATAGAGTATATACAGAGCCCACAGGGACTGGTAAACCATCTAGTAAGTTTAAGGACTAAACCACAGGGACTGGGCAACCATTTTCATAAGTAAGTCTAGTAGGTAGATACAGAGCAGGTAAGAACAACACCACAGGGACTTGTAAACCATATTCATAAGTAAGTCTTAAAATTGTTTTGATATAAGATTTACAGTATATGAATTTGGGTTAATTATTAAGGATTTCAACAAAGCAGAGGTCTTCTAGGCAATGCTACATGCCAAATATCTAAGCACTAGGCCTTGACTGGTTTCAGAGAAGAAGACCTAGACCTCTTCAAAGTTGTTCAAATTATGCCCCTGGGGTCAAAATTGACCTTGCCCAGGGGGGTCACTTGTTTTACAAAGACGTATATAGGAAAACCTATTTGGTATATAACATTGTCTAGTGATCTTCCACCAGGCAAGTGGACTTGTACCAAGGTGAGCGATATAGGGCCATCTTGGCCCTCATGTTGATTTATGCAGTATATGAGCTTCAGCATTTCAAAATCAAATTTGACTTAAATTTTAAACATAATTTGATACATTTGGTGATTGCATCTGGAATATATTTCTTCCTTCCACTAGTAAATAAATGACTCTTGTCTTGGTCAATTTAGTTTCCAAAAATCTCTGAAAAGCGTTTCAGTCTTGTGCATCCCTCCAAAAATGAAGGGGATGAGGAAACAGGAGTAGGGTCACTTTACAATAATTATGGAAGACACAAGTAACATAACCCTGGTCTATATTTACATTTCAGGAGTTTTCATATCATTTGGTCTGAGTGGAGTGATTCCAGCAATACATATTGTACATACCATGGGCTTCTGGGTAGCTGTGAACAAATGTTCCCTTGGCTGGTTGGTCTTGATGGCTTTCTTGTATATATCTGGTGCAATCATCTATGCAGTGAGGTTTCCTGAGCGTCTCTTCCCGGGAAAGTTCGATATCTGGGTAAGAAGAGCTTGACTTTTTTCATGTCTGGAGTAGAGACTTTTTTCATCTTTAGAATAATGTAGAGACTGAATTGTTAATGAATTTTTATGTCCCAGTCAATATTAATGTTTAGTTATAAAACAAAAGTTGCGTTTTTAATTTCTTTTTTCTTTCGGATGGAAATATAGTCATTTTGTTAATATTTGTTATTAGAATGATATGCAGCCTCTGTAACCTTTATAGATGGGATGCTGCATGCAGGTACAGTTGGCATGTACATTTTGTAGTTGAACCCTGGCTTGCTGCTTCAAACAGGTTTCTCTATAATGTAACAGCTATTGAGTTCTAAATTTTTTTTGCTATGAATACTTTAATTTTGATGTGTTGTTTGTTTTTTTTCAGTTTCAGAGTCACCAGATTTTCCACGTGTTCGTCATAGCAGCTGCTTTCGTTCACTATCACGGAATTACAGAAATAGCTAATTACAGACTGACATTTGGCGACTGCCTGTCCACAAAGTATTTCTAGGATATAGATAAAACAAATCTCATATCAAGAATGGAAAATCTGTGCTACATGAAGGAAAATCAAAGAATTTGTACTATAACCTTGGATATTAATCTCATATAGCAGATATTTGGAAGAGTGGTTTTTTGTAATGTTTATGATATGCAGAACTAAAAATAAGTCAATGAATTTTGAGTAGTATAAAGGTTTTGCTTGATTGGATGTTTGACTGATTGATTTTTGGTTTGAAAATTGTGTATGGAAGGAATATAATTATGTGATAGGGATAAATAATTTTTTAATTAATCAATATACAGATATAGAAAAAGTACACTTAAAAGGCACTTTCTTCATGGTATTGTAGATTGGGTAAAACTTGTGAAGATTTAATTTTCACTAGTTTTGCGAATTTCTCACTTTCGATAATTTAAATATATTGGGGAAAGATTCATTTCACATAGATTTACTATTTATAGAATTCTCCTTTTAGAATTTAGAATTCACGAATATGTTTGTCTTATCATGAATCAATCGCCAAATTTTTGTCACACAAAAATTACCCAATTTACATTACCTTATGATTATTTTATAGTCTAGAATAATTTTAGACAAGTACTCTGCTGTTCTGGATTATTTCACATAAAAAGTTTAAATGTAGCCTTAGTTAATTTGGAATGTTGCACAAGTAGGAGGAATTCATAGATAAACACAGTGTTACTGGCAAAATTGTCTCCCTTGAAAATGCAATGTTGTTATCCAAGCTGATCTTTTTTCTCCACATGGAAGTTGGTTGATTGGTTGGTTGAACATGGTTGATAGAAAAGCCAAAATGGATGTGTCCAATGTTAACTAACTATATGTTTTACAAAACTTGTCTGTTCAAAGAAATACATTACTAATAAAGATCTTCGAATAGTTAATCATGCTGTTCTATGGAGAATATGGTGACCTTTTTAAAATGAAGAAGTCAGAGAATTCAGTGTTTGTTACATATACATTGAAAAATTAGATAAATTGATTGATAAATAGTATTTTGTTAGTTTTCAAAATTTATTTGCACTTTTCCACAAATGTATTGCTGTATTGTTTGATATCATAAAATGTCATAAAGACATTAATTATTATTCAGAATGTAATGAGTCTCAAATAAATGTGAAGCTCACTAAAATAATTGTTTTCTATAAACGTAAAAATATCTGAAAAAGAAATATCATCCCAAAACATCAGATATTGATTTTTTTTTGCACCTTCAGCATATGTACTTGTATTTTTGATAACACAAATTGGAATTTTTGTGATGTTTGAATTTCAATCAATTCTGCAAAATCAACCTGTAACATTGAAATTCGAAAGATCAGATACACATGTATATTGTTTTATGATATTAAGATTTGCAGAACTTAAAAAGAACAATATATTTCATAATACAAAATTTATAAACTTTAAGTTATATGAAATAACGGAGTTCAGACCCTTGTTCTGTATACATGTTATAAAGATGATGTAAAGACTTTAACAAAGTGCTGTTTATGAAGTGTATTTGGAGGGGGGGCAGTTGCAAAATAGTTTTTAAAGTTGTTACAAAAATACTTTGTCACAGCGTTGGACAGTGGAATGAATTCGTGAAGTTGAGACACACATGTCAGATTTTGGATGTTGACTAACCAGGAATAAAGATTGTGTTTGATTTGATTGTTAAAGAGACACTCCCTAAAACTGGTGTCAAAATAAATAACTTCAAAAGCGTAAGTAATAGAATATTTGTAAGTATTATTACTTTACCTAAAATTTTAAGCTATACATATGGTATATTAATCAGTGTTTTGAAAGAATGTTGCAGTTCTGTAAAACATTCGATAATCTCTGTAAAGTTGTTTTTGTACAATTATTTGGTAATGGGTGGATAGCGATGTAATACAGATTGCCTCTATTTGGATTATTTGTGATAAAATGAGGAATTTTTCAAAATGTGTTCTTTAAGACTTGATTTTATTTACCATTTTACGTTCATTGAACAGATGAATTATTTTTGAAGAATATACTCTGCTAGATGTAGGGAGTGCCCCTTTAATAATACAATACTTGGAAGTATTTTTTAATTATTTCAAAACTTGAACAATTAGCAATTTGTTAAGTTGTCACATGCAAATATCTATTGTTGTTGTTATTAATTTGTGGTGTGCATTGTGACTGTTAAATATTTCAAAGTTTACATTTTGATAACCCCAATGTTTACTGTTAGAATACAGGGATATTGCTGGAATATGAAAACACATTTTGTGATGCAGTTAAAGAGGCATACCCTATAATAAGGTGTATTTGGAAATAACTTAAAAGCTATAAAAAGTAACTTCACGGAAAGAATCTTCAAAAACCTAAAAACCAGTAATATCTGTGTGAAGAAGTGTTGTAGCGCAGTTAAACCTTCCATTTATAGTTTGTTTCAATTTTTTGGTTGGTACGTATTTATTATTAGAGATCATTATATTGAAAATTTGTACAGAAATGAGACATTTCTCAATATAATGTTCTTGAAAAATGCATTTATTTATTATTTTACGTACAGTTAGTCTATTTTGAGAAAATGATTTGCAAATTGTGGGGCATGCCCTTTTATATAGTATAACAACCTAGAACCATCCTCACATTCTGAGAGTAGCTATCGTAGGAAGAGTGCATTAAGCTATTGAAACATTGAATCAAGGTACATGTTAGATTTTAATACAGCAATATCCCATACTATATACACTGTATAGATGTTGGAATCCTCTTGTATGATTTAGAATTGTATATAATTATGCATTGCTGTTGAGTTTGTAATTATTCAGTTTTACCTTATTATATAATATTTGCAGTCAGGCCCACATTCTATGTTAGAGCTAGGTCAGAAATACAGTAGAATTGTCCCACTTTTGCTCAAAGTAGCAAAATTGGGCTGTGTTATGTGAAAACCAATGTTTAGGTTTTGTGGTTGGCACAAGTCCAGATTTATATAATCTGATCTATGACCTTTACTGTTAATTTATTCATGTCTAAATATTTGTATAAAGTCCCACTATTTCCTAAAAATGCTAATACTTTGTAATGATATAGAAAGAACATATTTTAATATCTTTCAAATTTAACCTTTTCATCAGTGGTATTCATTCATTGGTTTACGGCCACATATTGAAAATATCCAGAAAATGAAAAAAGATACATCAGAGTATACAATGTCAAGGATTTTGTAAACATCCAAGGGTTATTGGGTCAATCTCTCACTCGAGGTATTTTTGCATCTATAAGTTTTGCATCTATGACTTATTTACATGTGTTTTAATCAGTTATTGTATATATCATTGATCACAGTACATAATTATCTGTACAATAAATTTGACTTTTCAAATGGAAGAAAACCTCAATTTTTTATGAATATTGTATATTAATTAAAATAAGGCAACACAAGATTTTCAATTCCTAAATATTTCAATATACATGTATTCTGTTGAGGAATATTTTCATTAGTGAGGGGGGGGGGGGGGGGGGAGTGGTTCATTACTTTATAGTCTATAGTTGATCTGTCTGCAGAAGTTTTGATGTTGGTTTTTACACAGGTGAGCTCATATTCATTGTAATTCATTTATGTGACAGCTGTGTTTTCAACTATTATCACACAAACCATCATTGTTTATTATAGATTAAGTAACAGAAACAAGGAGTAAGGAGAGAAGTAAGTTTCTATATATAAAGCGGCTTTTATGTCACAAACAAAGGTTTACCTAGTTTATCAGTTGGTTAGAAGAATAGAGCAGAACTGAACAAATTTTCACATTTTGTGGAATTTTTATTAAAAAATATTTCAATTTTCTCAGCCTTCGGTTTTTATGTGGTTGACACTCCTTCTTGTCACCACTGAAAAAATATATAGTCCAACCTCCCTAAATGGTACCTCCCTAGAGCAACAACCTCCCTAAAAAGACACAAATTTTCTTTCTCATTGTGTCTATCATATAATCAATCTCTCTAGAACAACACCTGTATATAACAAACACAGTTCTGTGTTCCCAAGGGTGTTTCGTTCCAGAGAGGTTGCACTGTAGACTGACCTGCTTTATTTTTGTGTTTATGCAGGTGTTCTTTAATCTGCTGTTTGAAATTATAGTTAATTTCTTGGCAGTGTCTTTAGGATAACTAATTTACTTTTAATTTATTGTAGTCCCTTCTCTTGATTTTGAAATCCTTGTCTTTGTAAAGATTTACAATTTCCTCTCTAAACAGTAACTCTGATACGTGCAGGGATTAATACGATGTTATGGATATTGTTTCTTCAACATTTGACTAGCTGTTAAACCCTTAATGGTGTTCTCATACAGTAGGAAAAGCACGTCATTAGTATTTCTGCATTTATTGAGGAGTTAGCGCGTTGGAACAGAGATCTGATTCTTGATTAAAGGGTTGTTATATAAGAGTTTTTTTTTCCAAGATATGTTTAGGCTGAGTCTGGATGCAGTCTAAAAAAATCTTTGTGACCAGTCTGAGGTTAAGGGATTCTGATTGGTTAGAAGAGAGGAAAGTTTCAAATTTGACCAATGAGAAGCCAAAGACGTTGGACTGGTCTCAAATATCAACATTCAAAAGTTTTGCATAGTCAAAACTCGCATTGATTAAATGGTATCTTATCTGCATCTTGAAATTATCCAGAACAATTTTTGGAGATACGGAGCCAGATAAAGGGATGATTGAAATACGTCGGATTTTTCTTTAAAAAACAAAATTCCAAATTTATCTAGTACAAAGAGTAAATGCATCTATTTAAAGATTGCCAATTTTGCTTTTGAACTGTTCAAACTGATGGTAAATGAAGTCTAAAATTTGTTGATGCAGTTTATTAAATGGAAATTACTGAGTTTTAAGAATTGCTGGCCACTTTATTTTGTTTATGGTTTCCATGCATCAGCGCTTTTCCCTGTTTTATCATGCAAGATCATAAAAATCTTAATAAAGTTTGAAAAGTCACAGCCACATGAAAATATCATGATGATGATGATTACATTTAGATATGAAATTAAGTGATGTGGTAAGGGTACATGCAAATAACTGAATGATGAATAAAAGTGTGTATAATTATTTAACAAAGTTGGCGATCTGAATTGAAGATCCTTATACCTTAAAGTCCCATGAACACCTGGTAAAGGTTAATGTATTATAAAAACACCTGTTTTCATGTTGTTTTTTTCATGTGTCCATAAAGTTATCTTTCATAAGGGTCGTAAAGCTTAAATGGATATTCATTTTTAAAAATCTCTTGATATACACCTTGCTTAGAATTGAAACTTGAGAACATGAAAATTTTGAAACAATCGTGTGTGCAAACAATTAAAACTCTTGTTATATTGCAGTTGTTAGAAATATTTTTGTAGTTCATTTACTTTGTTTACAAAGTGTATACCAATGACACACCGTTTTCCATCCCTCCAATCAGGAATTTTATGACTAGGATGCTACCTACTTTGACAAATCTAGCAGCTTTAAAACGTCATCCCGGAGGTTGTGGGTTCGAGCCCCACTGGGGTCACTACTTCACCTCGTCATATGACACCAGTACTGGTTTTTCCAGGAAGCGGACTCGAAAGTGACTCGATAAGCTGCAAGCTTTCTTCACAATCGAGCTAAAATAAATTAGTGTAAACTAAAACATATAATAAATGTAGCTTGAAAAATCATTTTCTATGTGTAAGCCCGTATTATCAAAACTTGAAAAGACGGTACCAGAAACCACTTACCAATGTAAATGCACCTTATATCATGTATATCATGTTACACAAGAATTTATATCCCACATCATTAATTAGCACTAGTGTGTGAAAAGCCAGTACTTTTCAGGTTGATGCAAAATCAAACTTGAATTTACTTCATTAAAGCTGCTCACCCTAAGATGTTGGTGAGAAAATAAAGTTTTTTAACTGTCTGATATTTACATGTTTTAGAATGAATCATCAAATAAAAAGGTTCCAGTATTAGGTCCTGTAAACTAATTTTGTAGTTTTTAATTTTATGCTACCAAATTATAATTTAAAAGCATTTCAAACACTTCTGAAATCCCAGTATAAACCATATAGTGTAGCAGTGCCGTTGAACCAAACCAACAAACAGTTTCAACAGATTTTCCAGAATTGCTTGATTCTAGCATTTACTCTAACATTTTATGTTTGAATGCATCATTTTGGAGAAATTTTTATTTTCACCAGAAACTTTGTACGAGCACCTTTAACACGACAAACCATCAATTTCATATTTGTGATCTGACCATAAATCTATTGGGCTTTTTTTATCTATGGTATTTGAACTTTATAGACATAAAATAATTAATGTTAATATAGTCTGTTTCCATATTTATAATGTTGGTTTTATCTGTTGTCCTAGAAATGGTTAGATTTCTCACAGTGCGGCTCAAAACGTATATTTGTTATGAAAATCAGATATATATAAAAAAAAATCAAGTAATGTTATTGAATCAGTACTCTTCACAAGGGTAATCAGGGGAATGATGAAAATTTGTGACGGTTTTGTATTAGAGTATTGGAATGGTTACCATTAAAATGAAGGTCTTGTGGTATTCTTGCCTGATTAACTTATATGTAAGAACACTTAACTTTAATGAAGTCTTTTTTGTCTTTTCCAGATATTAGTTTTCCTGGTTCACAGGCTTATTAAATTAATATGGAAATTTTATATTCATATTTTTGAATAGTTAGATTTTAGTTGCCCAAGTGACGGTTCCAGTGTTTGAAATAATATTAAAATGAATTCACTGGATTATGAAATGGCCATACTGGGACACCAATGTCCATTGGTTAGCCTGGTTTGCACAAAAGAACATGTGGGTTTGTTTGCGATACTGTTTGTGAGTAATTGACCTAGCCATGAAAAGACAAAAATCCCTTAACAAAAGGCTGAAGATTTAAAATTGTCCTAAAAAACTGGAATTGTCCATTTTTGGCAATAGTCACTTTTGAAAAGAGAATATGACTACGATACTTCACCGATATTGTACATAAGTTTAGTAATGTTGTCAGTTTAGTCATAACTCGGCAAAACTTGTTCACGTGTTAGATGGTGAAACATCACAGAAAAATTGTTGTAACTTTCACGTAAAGGTTTACTAGTATTTTATGCAACACATAATTTGTGATTATAGAATAACATAAGAATGTGTTAAATGTTTGATTTTTTTTTATCTTTTTCAAGTTGAGCCTATTTTTCCATTATAAAAAAAAACGTTTGTTAGTCTGTCACCTGACATAAAAAGTGAAAAAAGTATGTTCAGAATTTATGAAAGTCTGGAAATAGGATAGCAGTTCTCAGTACATCAAAATTTTGCTTTACCCATTGCATCTTCAATACTGCTATATTTAAGGATGTCGGGTTAAATGTCAGTTGGAATTAGCAATATTGCACTTATTTGGTGAAATACAGTTCAGTGCTATATGAGATGTCTTTACAAAATGGTTTGAGTTGGAAATGAATATCAAAACTAAATACATGTATCTAAATTGTTATTACTTCAGTGTTTTTGATATGGCATGTATTGTTTAGTGCATGTTTTAAGGAAATAGTAAGAAAACGTCTTTAAGAAATGTTTGTTGTCTGGAATACATGAATATTAAACATCTTTCTTTTCACTGAAGTTTTATGGGTACGTGTTTAATTCTGTTTTGAGACAGAAATAAGCACTAGCTCACATTCAGTTTATGTCAAAGTATACCCAAATAAATTGTTACTGAAATTCAAGATAATTGTTGTTGTTGTTGTTTCTATCTCATACACCTGCAAGTTGGCAACAGAATCTGGATTCTAGTGACCAGTGCAGATCATGATCAGCCTGTACATCTATGGATGGAAGTTTTCATTTGGCCAAAGTAGACTGGCAACAGTTGTTAAACAATAAGCCAAGAAATTCTGAAAGTTTTCTGGGTATGGCACAATTTCATCGTAAAGTGAAGTCTGCATTATGCATCAACAAGAAAATTTAGAATATGACAGCAGTAAATGTGACCATTGTACATCAAATATAGATGGTATTGATATAAAGTGCCACTTTCCTTCCTACTTTATATAATTATGTACTTTTCATGCAAGATTAAGTCTTTGATGAACAGATGTTGAATGGATCAAGAGCTGAGTTTCTATGACTGAAAGTCCCTGGAAATTTACTGATATAGAGATAGGATAATGATAGAACAATGACTGTAAAACAATGTGGACATATTTATGCCTTTCTTTCGTATTTAATTAAGTCATTTCTTCACAAAAAAGAGTAGCCAGAAAGTCTTTCTAATTTTTTGCAATATTGAAAAAAAAATACTGTGCTATATTTCTAACATGTACTTAACGATTTAAAAATCAAAGTTAGGATTGTTATTTTTAGCTCACCTGAGCAAGAAGTGCTCAAAGGTGAGCTATTGTGATTGCCTGGTGTCCGTTGTGTTTGTCGTCTGTCTGTCTGTCCACACTTTTCCTTGTGTATGCAATAGAGGCTGCATTTTTCATTGGACCTTCATGAAACTTGGTCAGTATGATATCCTTGATGAAATCCAGGTTGAGTTGGAACATGGGTCATCTAGAGTCAGAAACTAGGTCATGGGATAAAATCATAGAAAAACCTTGTGTATGCAATAGAAGTTGCATTTTTCATTGGATTTTCATGAAACTTTGTTAGTATGATTGTCTTGATGAAATTTAGGTTGAGTATGAATATGGGTAATCTGAGGTAATCACTCTGTTTAAAACCTTGTGTATGCCATACAGTTGACATTTACAACCCAATCATCATGTAAATTGGTCAAAAGGTTTGCCTTGTCAAGGTGACACAGAATGTTTGTGTTTATGATATATAGTTTAGAGTTGAAGTTTGGTCACATATTGTCATAAGTCGCAGGTGAGCGATATAAGGCCATCTTGGCCCTTTTGTTTAACAAATAAATTTTATTTCTGCTGGTAAGACCTTTTTTTCCAGTAAGACATGAGCTACTTGTAACTGCTCCTGGGACTTATTACTGTTCAAAGTGACCTTCAAAATTTTAAGAGGTATATTGGTATAGGATAGAGTTGTTTTTTTAGCTCTATGGGACAAAGTTTAGCATAGTTTATGCCATGGTGGCTTGTCTGTCTGTCCATAAACTTTTCCATGATAATGCTGTACAGGTAGCAGTTTTCATTTGATTTTGATGAAACTTGCTGATATGGATCCCTGTAACTTGTAGATGTTCCTTATGGTTTTTGCCTTATTGCGGTCAAGGTCACAGTGATCCCCAATAGTATTTCCTTGATGACACAGGCCACAATTTTCATTCAACTTGCATCAAACTTGCTCAGAAGAGGTCAGTGGGTCAAAGGTCAAGCCTTGATAATGCTCTACAGGCCACAGTTATCATTCAACTTCCATCAAACTTGCTCTGAAGGTTCCCTGCAAAATATTGGTTTTAGGATCAGTGGGCCAAAGGTCAAGGTCATGTGACCCAAACTTTGAAAATCTTTTCCACTCAATATCTTGAGATCTACATCACCCACAGTTTTTAAACGCTATAGGATGGTCTTACTGAGTAGTTAATCCCTACTGTTTTTTGGGTCAGTGGGTCAAGGTCACAGTGAACTCTGTTAGCTTTTCCTTGATAACATTGCAAAAGATTTTCACAAAACTTATTCAGAACGGTCCAGTCAGACCAGTAGAGCAATACTGGCCCTTTTGGCAGATTTCTCATCGCCAAAATTTTCTACCTGTTAATAGGGGGAAGTAACTCTGTGTTTACAAAGCATTAAATTCCTTGTCACAAGGCGTCGATACAGCCATTATGGACATTAATATAACTTTTATTTGTCTGGTAAAATGGAAGTGGGTAATAAGTGCAATTCTGCTTTGTATCGTGGCTTTAAGATAAATCGTCATAAGAGCAAAAAAATCTATTTATGGTACCTTGCTTTATGCAAGGGGGCGGAGCTTAAAACTGTACTCTATCGGAAATAGAGCATAGTATAGAAAATTGGTCATGATATAAATCAGATAGTGAACTGTTTGCATAAATAATTACGTTATTACTCGGAGGCGACACCTCCTCGAAATAATGTTAGTATTCTCGCAAACAGTACTATATTACTTATTGTGTTATCCTATTAAAATGGATACATGGCTGAAATAGAGTAAACATATTGAAAGACTACGTATTTTGCCTTTTCAAAAACGAACGTAGGTTTTCCAGTTTTCAAATATCTTTGTAATTTTCCAGAAGTCTCCCAGAAAGCGGCTGTAAATAGGTGAATATGAATAAGCATGCCTAACTTTACTTCCAGTCATGTGCAACGTATATCTCTGACTGTTCACACCACGCAATTAAAGTGAAAGTAGGACAAAAAGACCACCCAGATCAATCTAAGGAAATACAAAAAACATTCACTCGTTTTTCTGCAGGAGTATTTCAAACAGGTCACAATAAGGTCACATTCTATGTACATGTAGTATGTCACATTTTTCCTTCTGCGAAGAAGCACGTTACAATTCCAGATTTGAAAGAAAATTCGATTTGGTCTTAGTAATGGACCTTTAAATAAAGGAAACTTTGAAAATCTCATCTAAATCAGCTGGTACAGTTTCATCATCATCATCAGCAGCAGCAGCAGTAGCATCATCATCATCATCATCTCATATAAAGAAGCTAATTCATTAAGCATATTATGTACAATAAAGTAACATAATTCTTATTTACCATGAGGCCATAATTAATTGTCTTTCAAAGAGTTTTTATCTGCCAAAGTCATTTCTGTTAACAGGGGTGACCAGTACCAAAATTGTTCATGCGTATCGACATGGTAACATACGCAAATGGTGCCGACATATAGCTCTAGAAGTCTTATTCCATTTCTCACTTTAACCATTACAGTACTATATTAGGGACTATTATACGTTAAACTGACTTTCAACTTATGTGAAAAATGTACATTTAAGAACATTGAGAACCAAATGTTACTTGTGTCCGCCATATAAAATGCTCATAAAAAGGCAGGACCAAGCCACATCGGATGACAATTGTTTGGAAAAACCAGTACTGGTGTCATATGAGGCGGTACGGTCGTGACCCCAGTGGGGTTCGAACCCGCGACCTCCGGGATGAGCGGCAGACTTTTCTGGTTTTACCAGTCTATCTCACTCTCGTTAGCAATTGGTCCGATTTGATTGATACTATCTTAAGAATGATGAATATTGCATCCGCAAGTTAGATTAAACAAATTAGTACAAATTATTACAGTTACATGTACTTTATTCACGGACCTATATAAATGTGTGTATATAGGTCCGTGTCTTTGCAAGTATTTTTATTACTTTAACCTTCTTGTTTGGGATCGGTTTAATTAATTTACCATCAAAAATGACTGCTGGACATATATCAAGCAGTAATAACATATAACACTTTTTTATGGTAGTAAAATATATGTTTACACTCGGTAATCCATCAGCGATGACCGCTGAACTTTTACCCGTGTGCACGTTAGCGAATGATTTATCACAAACACTATTTACATCAAAATTTTGCTGTTATGCGCGCGGGCGTAATTTCTGTTGTTGTTTTTTTACCCTCCAGTCGAAAGCATAGAGACGTTTCCGCGTTGAATAGATAAACATTTGCTCAGGAATTTATACAGAGTGCATCCATTCTCTCTAAAATAAAAGTCTGTTACAAGCAGAAGATATATGAATCCGCGGTTAATTATCTGGAAATAATTACTTCTTTCTGAAGAATCCCGTAGAAACTCGGAAAATATACCAGGGAACTTTTTGAGCTTTTATAACTCAACAATGATTGGCTTAATTGAATTAATATTTTATTTATTCGCGGCACTGGCCGTTGTTTACGGATGTTCGGAGCCAGAGGGTGGTTTCAAGGAGCCGACGCCGGCGGATAATGTGCATTATGCGACGTACGTGGTAGTCGGTAAAGTGACTAGGCTCTTGCGACCAGATCCTATGTTTGGGGACATGTATGATAGCACATACGGTGCCATGGTGGACGTTCAGTGTACATACAAAGGTGGACCACTGCCAGCACGTATCAAGATCGGTGGAGCAGGTATGTATATACATGATGTTTTAGAAGAGATGTCAGTGTACAAGCAGAAAGTATAATGTACAGTCAGGAAATTTATAATTATGAGAACAGTGTTAAGGAAATATGTATGTCAATGTTCACACAGAAGATATAGGTGTACAATAAGTAAATTTATCTAACACTTTTTCAGCCACTAAATAATAATAATAATAATAATAATAATAATAATAATAATAATAATAATAATAATAATAATAATAATAATAATAATAATAATAATAATAATAAAGATAATAATGATAATAATAATAATAATAATAATAATAATAATAATAATAAAAATAAATGATAATAATGATAATGATAATGATAATAATGATAATAATAATAATAATAATAATAATGATAATGATAATGATAATGATAATGATAATGATAATAATAATAATAATAACAATAATAATAATAATGATAATAATGATAATGATAATAATGATAATGATAATGCAATATAATAAAAACAATAATGCATATACGGATATTTTTATTACAATATTCCAGAAAGAAAAAGAAGAATTATTTAAAGATGATTACCTGGTACGTAATAAATGTATAACGAGTGACTTGTTTTCAATAAAACTTTCAATAGCAATATAGAAAAAAAATATCAGTATTTACATTTGTGTAGTATTGACAGACATCGGTTAACATACAAAGATTCAGAACACGTCATTTTGTCATCAATACGGAATCTGCTTCACAGGGCTTCGACACAAATTGCTATATTTTTGTCAGACTATGAATAGTGTACATATTCTGACCAAAAAGAAAATTAAAAAAAAAATGTCGAACCCCTGTGTCACAAACTGGGTGATTCACATGGTTATGTTAAAAGCTGTGTGTGGCTACTTATAGTGACAAATTCACTGAAAACTGACATACTAGTGTAAGGAAATGAGTGTTAACGAGGTCTAATTTGCATACCATATACACGTATATTATTATATCCAGTGTGTTGAGATGACCTGAAATAATAGGGCATAGATTTATCTAGTTCAAGTAGATCTATGTAAGAAATTAACTGACGGACATATATCATATTATTATAACATACGTGCAATGTACACCGATGACTGAACGAAAACCAGTGTAAATTCTGAAATAGTAATTTTTTTCTTAATTGATGTTCGCACAGCCTTTAAAGTAGTATTTCGACTACTCTTTTCATTTATGTTTGATGCATTGAATATATCCACAAGGGACACGCCCATATTCAAATATGGACGCAATTAAGTTAGATTTATACTTTATAGGGTTATATTATTGATCGAAGTAAAGAAATTGCAATATGCGCCAATTGTTTAATTACTTTACGATGGATCTATAAGCGGATTATAGTTTATTAGATCTGTCAATAAGCAGAACAGCTTCTGTAAAGCGGGTGTATCTTAAAAGCATTGTAAAACAACTTCTGTAAAGTGGGTGTATCTTAAAAGCATTGTAAAACAGCTTTTGTAAAGTGGGTGTATCTTAAAAGCATTGTAAAAATAGTATATAAAAACAGCTTTTGTAAAGCGGTTGTATCTTGAAAGCATCGTAAAACAGCTTCTCCAAATCAAGTGATTTAATGGACCGATGACCATTATGATGAAATTATCCATACTTAGAATTTTTTTATCGAACATAATTGATGTGTACATTCCAATTATCATATTCTGTACATGTACATCCAAGTCAAATATAGTGGAATGAGTGGACAATATAAAGCGCACGTGAAACTTTGTTTTCAAAATCTTTTTGTTTTTTTTCAATCAAATACAACAGTTTTGTGAGTACACCGCACTATACTCTTTGCAAAAAACGCATTTCAGATGTCTGGTTCGAACTTCCGTTATTAGACTGCAAAGGTATTTTATAGCGGTCGGTTACAAATTATGTCTGCGAAAAGACATCCTGTAGATAGGCATGCAAAGTTTTACCTTATAAAAATGCCCAGGGTGGGGTATGGACCCGCATCTCTCAAGAGGCCCCTCTACAACCCTGGTACCCCATATACTGATATACATGTATAGTGAAAACAAGTTTTGTTGTTTTTAAATTAATTGTTTTGTTTTAATATATCAATATATGGGGTACCAGGGTTGTAGAGAGAGGCCTCTGGGAGAATGGGGTCCATACCCCACGCCCGGTACCTGTGATTTATTGCAATAACCATGCATGTAAGAAAGGTGTATATATCGGTGCGTAAATGATGAACATGCAAGGAGGAATGAGGTATAGTAATTCCAACAATATTGCAGAAAAGATATTTTTTAACTTTGTGTTTATTCGTCAGCCGTCTGCGAGATAGATATTACTCACAGGAAGTCAAGCCTCGTAAATGCTTCAGAAATAACTTCTCAGAAGTACATCTACTTCATTACACCGTCTTATTTCATTCAACCCAGAATAGAAAATCGTCTACAATTCTGATCATAATGCCAATAAAATGTTTAGTGAAATATGTATTGACATGTAAAGTTACACATGCTTTCGGAAGTTTATAATACACCGTGTTGGCATCTATTTTGAAAGGAACATCATACAAATTCTTTTAATTTATACATTTTACAATTAAATTTTGAATTTATCGATATTGTTGATGGGGAATAATAGTGCAAATATCGCCGAGCCTTGTTGGTAAATTATTTTTTGCCAAACTCCATGTGTATACGAGTAACAGTACAACTTTTCATGATTATTAAATAATAATAATAATAATAATAATAATAATAATTCTTCGTCTTCTTCTTCTTCTTCTTCTTCTTCTTCTTATTATTATTATTATTATTATTATTATTATTATTATTATTATTATCCTATAAACTCAGCATCCTTAAGAACTTTTCTTTCATTGTCTGTTAACGAGTATTAAAGTTTTATTTGTCTACTACAGAAATATCAGCCTATAACATCGGCTTCCTTCGAAGTCGAAATAGTTAGACTAGATGTTTATATTCGTCAGCGTTCTGCAAGATCGGTATAACGGTCGGGCTTGATTTCTAAAAAGCAAAGCTTACTGGCTAATTTACTCCACGCAGAATAAATTTCATTTCGTCTCCTGATATTTCAATTCAAAACGCAAATGAAGATTCGGCACGTATCTAGATGTAGATGATTCACAACCTATCCAGTGAATAGGTATGGCCGTCTGCTACAAATCTACGTCATGCCGTTGGCATCTATTTACAAGGACAAATTATCAATGTACTTTATACCTGTGCTTTCGTGATATCAAAGGTGTTGAGAAATAATGGTGAAAAATTATTGCGCGTTGACTAAAGCTTGCGTAAGTGAAAGTCCGTTGTCGTCTGCAATTCTCAAAGGCTTTCCTTTCGTCCGGATTTGTAAGAGAGTTTTAGTTCTGCCTGGAGTCTGAATTTGTTAAATACTTGATGTCAAGCGTCTATCTATAATGCTATATGATGACCTTCACTCCAGATTGTTTACAAATACAACTTTTTGATTCGTACGATTTATTTTGTGCCCTCTGTAAACCCATTTTAGTGTAAAATTTCTATTTTCTTTAATTATTTGTCCAACAATTGAGAAATGTGTTGGCATACCTTTACATATCGTAAGGAGTGTATGTGACAGTAAGCTAGAAAAACAATGTTATAATACTGTCCCCCGAAGCAAGCGCACATGGTGTTTTGACCGCGGTTGTAACGACAGTCTAGCAAATGTAGCTGAATCACCCAGCCCTTGAAATTTCATCATAGCCAATTACAAAATGTACTTGATTTGTAAGAACGTAAACTTTGTTTAAAAGCATTTCGACTGTCAGCACTAAAATGTTATATGTGACTGATCGTAAGATATTGTAATTTTATAGAGGCTTTGTGAATTTTGTCGGTTTTTGTCACATATGGGTACAAGCCAAGCACTATGCTATAGCCCCCTTTGGACATGTAAATGAAAAAAAATGCTTCATGCAAGTACCGGACTGAATGAAGTAGTTTTTTTATGTAATAGTTATAGGCTAAATAGAGAAATTTATAACAACTAAAAATTGTAGACGCAAATGCTGGAACCGGCTGCTGCAACTGTTTCAGACTCTTGAAAGACTGTAAATCAAGAAAACAAGCACAATGATATATAGTATCTATACCGTTTATTCAATATTTCAAATCTCCTGACGCCCCTGTCAAAATGACATTCGAACTCTACGCTAATGCTTTCGTACTTTGCATCTATTACTTCCCTACTCAGGCTACTGCAAGGACAATCATTGGTTTCACTTTCATCAAACCACTAAATCTCAATATTTGACAATGAAAATGCATATATGGCATGTATTAATATTTTCAAGCAAAACGATGCACTTGGATCTGCATTTTAATTATCTCTAATCTGTATTTTGACCCTGACCAATGCGACAATAAGAAACTGAAACTGCATACTGCCTCCTTAACGCTGAGCGTTATTTGAACTCATACAACAATAAAACAAAAGACGTTTGAACTCAAACAGCATAATATATACGCGTATTTAGTACATCTATTATACTGTAAACACACACAATCGTTTTACGTCAATGAATGAGTATCTATGTTGATGAATGTATAATAGCTTTCTGTTGATAGATGAACCAAACAATCTATAGTGTTTTGAAATAAAAGCTATTCATCCTGTTACAAAATAAGCCATGTTTTCACCGATTTTTCATAATTATATTTGTGCTTGTTATCGTCATTCATTATCATCTTAACAGTCAGCATTTCTCTGATTTAATCCCGTTCACCTGCTTATTTAAAATGAACTCGCCCATCTCCCAATTTTGAAAATACCATTAATTGCAAAGCAAGTTCTAACAACTTATATTTATCTCTTTCGGGACTCCGGGACTCAGTCCGGATGGAACCAACCTCGTTGCTTAAGGACACATCCACGCCTTGGCACCGGTGGGGATCGAACCCGGAACCCTCCGGTCATGAGACGCGCTTCACATGCGTCTCCACGTACTATGTAAGCTTTAAGCTGTTTAGGACAGGTGGCTCTTTCATCGGAGTGACTATAAACACAGTGTAAACTGTATTTATATGTCATATGGAAACACAAATTGTAGTGAGATGTGTTTGTATGATTAGTTGGTTAAACGTTAGAAAACTCTGCAATCAAAAATGAATCTTGGGAGAGAAAAGAGGCCAATTTATCAAAATTATATGAAATAGTGTATTTTATTTTATTGTTATGTGCGTCCGCGAAGCTATTTTAAAATGCCATTATTATATGCCGCGATCCAGATGTTTAGGAACGACTTTAAATCCGACATTTCATTCTCTAAACAAACTGCGTATTTTACATATTAATTTATGTATTAACCTTTATATTGTTGGCGGCATAATCATTATAAAACTGCACATTATTCTGTCAACAAATATTCAGTTGGCATATTGTTGAACAAATTATGTCACCGCCCATATTGAAACTTACAAAACAAACAGATGCCAACCAGTTGCCTTCGGAATATCGCTCGGCCTTTTTCCGTAAAAAACGAAGATTTTTTTTTCTATGGAAAAGGCTGAGGGATGATCCAATTGAATCTACTGGAGGCAAGAAATTCAGGGCAGATCAAGATTCAGTCTGGCGATCTGTACAGTTGGCTATGCAGGCAGTAAATTTTAGTGAGCATCCCTTTAAACAATTGTAATGGTACCGTCCAAGTAGAGAAATGAACTAGTCCATTTTCTGACTTTAGGAGGTTATGGGTTTAACATACCTGCATGGGGAATATCATAAAAACCTTGTTCCGCAGATAGATTGTCAGAAACGTTGTTGAGCCGTTTTCAGAAGTTCCACAAAGCATTTCTCGAAAAATATTATACTTTTATCATATTGTCCGTGTTATTAGGGCTTCAGACAGTGGTATTTGGCCTAAGGCTACATGCCTTATTATTGGGCTTCATATAGTGTGGTTTAGCCTAGGACCAAATGCCTTGTTATTGGGCTTCAGACAGTTGTATTTAGCCTAGAACCAGAGGCTTTGTTATTGGGCTTCAGACAGTAGTATTTAGCCTAGAACCAAAGGCCTTGTTATTGGGCTTAGGACAGTTGTATTTAGCCTAGAACCAAAGGCCTTGTTATTGGGCTTCAGACAGTGTGATTTAGCCTAGAACCAAATGCCTTGTTATTGGGCTTCAGACAGTGGTATTTAGCCTAGAACCAAAGGCCTTGTTATTGGGCTTCAGACAGTCGTATTTAGTCTAGAACCAAAGCCCTTGTTATTGGGTTTCAGACAGTGTGATTTAGCCTAGAACCAAATGCCTTGTTATTGGGCTTCAGACAGTCGTATTTAGTCTAGAACCAAAGCCCTTGTTATTGGGTTTCAGACAGTGTGATTTAGCCTAGAACCAAATGCCTTGTTATTGGGCTTCAGACAGTTGTATTTAGCCTAGAACCAAAGGCCTTGTTATTGGGCTTCAGACAGTTGTATTTAGCCTAGAATCAAAGGTATTGTTATTGGGCTTCAGACAGTGTGATTTAGCCTAGAACCAAATGCCTTGTTATTGGGCTTCAGACAGTGTGATTTAGCCTGGAACCAAAGGCCATGTTATTGGGCTTCAGACAGTGTGATTTAGCCTAGAACCAAATGCCTTGTTATTGGGGCTTCAGACAGTGTGATTTAGCCTAGAACCAAAGGCCATGTTATTGGGCTTCAGACAGTGTGATTTAGCCTAGAACCAAATGCCTTGTTATTGGGCTTCAGACAGTGTGATTTAGCCTAGAACCAAAGGCCTTGTTATTGGGCTTCAGACAGTTGTATTTAGCCTAGAACCAAAGGCCTTGTTATTGGGCTTCAGACAGTTGTATTTAGCCTAGAATCAAAGGCCTTGTTATTGGGCTTCAGACAGTGTGATTTAGCCTAGAACCAAATGCCTTGTTATTGGGCTTCAGACAGTCGTATTTAGCCTAGAACCAAAGGCCTTGTTATTGGGCTTCAGACAGTCGTATTTTGCCTAGAACCAAAGGCCTTGTTATTGGGCTTCCGACAGTTGTATTTAGCCTAGAACCAAAGGCCTTGTTATTGGGCTTCAGACAGTAGTATTTAGCCTATAATCAAAGGCCATGTTATTGGGCTTCAGACAGTGTGATTTAGCCTAGAACCAAAGGCCTTGTTATTGGGCTTCAGACAGTGTGATTTAGCCTATAATCAAAGGCCATGTTATTGGGCTTCAGACAGTGTGATTTAGCCTAGAACCAAAGGCCTTGTTATTGGGCTTCAGACAGTGTGATTTAGCCTAGAACCAAAGGCCTTGTTATTGGGCTTCAGACAGTTGTATTTAGCCTAGAACCAAAGGCCTTGTTATTGGGCTTCAGACAGTTGTATTTAGCCTAGAACCAAAGGCCTTGTTATTGGGCTTCAGACAGTTGTATTTAGCCTAGAATCAAAGGCCTTGTTATTGGGCTTCAGACAGTTGTATTTAGCCTAGAATCAAAGGTATTGTTATTGGGCTTCAGACAGTCGTATTTAGCCTAGAACCAAAGGTTTTGTTTTTGGGCTTCAGACAGTGGTATTTAGCCTAGAACCAAAGCCTTGTTATTGGCCTTCAGACAGTGTGATTTAGCTTAGAACCAAAGGCCATGTTATTGGGCTTCAGACAGTTGTATTTAGCCTAGAACCAAAGGCCTTGTTATTGGGCTTCAGACAGTGTGATTTAGCCTAGAACCAAAGGCCTTGTTATTGGGCTTCAGACAGTGTGATTTAGCCTAGAACCAAAGGCCTTGTTATTTGGGTTCAGACAGTCTGATTTAGCCCAGAACCAAATGCCGTTTTATTGGGCATCAGACAGTTGTATTTAGCCTAAAACCAAATGCCTTGTTATTGGGCTTCAGACAGTGGTATTTAACCTAGAAACAAATGCCTTGTTATTGGGCTACATACAGTAGTATTTAGCTTAGAACCAAATGCCTTGTTATTGGGCTTCAGACAGTGTGATTTAGCCTAGAACCAAAGCCTTGTTATTGGGCTTCAGACAATCTGATTTAGCCTAGAACCAAATGCCTTGTTATTGGGCTTCAGACAGTGGTATTTAGCCTAGAACCAAATGCCTTGTTATTGGGCTTCAGACAGTGGTATTAAGCCTAGAACCGAATGCCTTGTTATTGGGCTTCAGACAGTTGTATTTAGCTTAGAACCAAAGGCCTTGTGATTTAGCCTAAAACCAAAGGTCTTGTTACTGGGCTTCAGGCAGTGTGATTTAGCCTAGGACCAAAGGTCTTGTTATTGGACTTCAGACAGTGGTATTTAGCCTAAAACTAAAGGTCTTGTTATTGGACTTCAAACAGTGTGATTTAGCCTACAACTAAATGTCTTGTTATTGGGCTTCAGACAGTGTGATTTAGCCTACAACTAAATGTCTTGTTATTTGGCTTCAGACAGTGTGATTTAGCCTACAACTAAATGTCTTGTTATTGGGCTTCAGACAGTGTGATTTAGCCTACAACTAAATGTCTTGTTATTGGGCTTCAGACAGTGTGATTTAGCCTACAACTAAATGTCTTGTTATTGGGCTTCAGACAGTGTGATTTAGCCTACAACTAAATGTCTTGTTATTGGGCTTCAGACAGTCGTATTGGTCTGAAGCCGCAGGTACAATGACTGTCACAATGGACATGAAATAATAGAGAAAATGAACAGAAAGGCGATTTGTTATTTTTTCAAAGAATATCTTGAAGTGCTTTTTTGTTTCAGGGTTTATCCCGGGACACTGTACTGCAATGGACCTGGAGCAGAACAAGAAATATATTCTGTTTTTAAGTGAGAAACGAGAAAATGAAGATATGTATGAACAGTCGGAAATGGCCGCTAATAAAAGCATGTTGATGGATTATTTAAGGGTTTGTAACCTAAACATGGAGTACCCAGTAGGTAAGTACGTGTAGAAGAGTCAAATCGTTATGTTTGCCTATCCCTCATCTATGTAACCATATAACTTAATTACATATTACTCTGAAATGTAGAAAGAATAAGAAATTAAAGGTCTCTATAATATCTGATATATTCTGAGGGAAACTGCTGTACACATTCGATGTGAAAAGGGCTTTCCGATCATAGCTCGGATAGTATACATGTTAAAACCACAAACAATGAATTAAATATGGTACATATGGTAGAACGGAAATAGAGGTAAACGAAAAGCCGGCACTCCCCGTAGCGGTTACTTCCCCTTACAGTATACAATCAAATGGGGATGTGAAATAAATGTGAAACGACCTCGAGCTTGACCTTAGAAATAAGAAGCAATTTGAACTTCTGTAAAGCAGATGAAAAAAGGTACATAAACGGCTAGTCAGACATGTGGCCGGTCGGTCCTTTTCGCGAACTACGTTTCCTTTGTCTATATACGTGACAACACATTATTAACATGAAGAGTTGTTGTGTAGGACTTACTTTTCCAAAATTTTTGTGCATTGGTCCACACATTGTAGAGTTATGGCCCTTGAATATTGACAAATTTGTTCACTATCCAAATAATTTTTTTCAGGGATATAGATAATAAGTCAATAGCTCAATTGTAGGTTTCTTGACTATTCCTGAACATGACCTTGGCATAGATAGAAGTCTAGAAGCCATACGCAGTTTCGCTTTAACACGCACAATTTGGATATATTTCACTATTTTAATATATTAAATTATTTAATTTAAATTCAATGAAACATTTGTAAAAGCTATGGATTACAATTTCACAATGGTGTTTCATACCAACAGCATGGATATTTTATGATTGTAACATGAATTTAACTCAAAATACATTATGTTTTCTGACTCAAATATAACTTAAATACAATAAGTGGTTTTAAAATGTTGCAGAAAAGGGAATGATGCTGAAACGTGCGGAGTGTCCCCCTGCTACCAAACTTGACATGTGCCAACGCCATGGTGACGCACAGACACAACCTCCAGTTGTGGTGGAGAAGGCTACCGTAAAACACCGCCCAGTTGATATGCAAGGTAAACATTAACACCAAACCAGATAATGAGAAAAATAAAATCACCTAAAGAACAACAAAAAAAAACCCAGAAGAAATGCCAGGTAAAGTTATTGTAAACGCGACAGCAAGAGACATGCAAGGTAAAGCCCCAGGGTAACTGACATGCAAGGTAAAGCCCCAGGATAACTGACATGCAAGGTAAAGCCCCAGGGTAACTGACATGCAAGGTAAAGCCCCCGGGTAACTGACATGCAAGGTAAAAATCCAACACTGATATCACTTGCTAAGAAATGTAAGTCACCTATGCGAAAAACAACGTTAGGCATTTCCAACCAATCGGTATCCAGATCAGATTTCGCCTCATTTATGCACTACGAACAGTGTATGACACGTTTGGCTTTTTGCACACCGAGACTCATTTCTTTTCGTTTTCATGTGGCAGATCTCATTTATATTGATAGTGCATAGAATTTGAAACAGAAAAAAAAACAATCATAGCTTACTCTAGCTCGCAATTAGATCAATAACCTTTCCTCTAAACCACATAGTATATACAAATGTACAGCTATTTGGTAAATAAAAGTACGTTTTCTTTTTAGGTCAAGAAATAGAAGAGGGAAATAAAGCTTCCGTGAAGAAAGATACCACAGGCGCGGGAAATGCATCTTCGACAATTATATCATCTTTTGTTACAATCATGCTAGCCTTAGCTATTCGGACTCTTTAAAATATGAATTCCGTTCGACTGGAATGTGGTTATTGTAAGGAAATAACAATTTCTGCGGACCCAAAGTGTCTGGATTGGTTTTCCGGCTTTCCGGTTTTAAGACTTTAGTTAGAATAAAATGATGATCCTCGAAATCTCCAAAGATTGACGATAGAAAACCAATTTCAGTTTAAAAGAATGCAAGAATGTTTGGCTATGTGTGGAACGTATCACTTAGTATCACATGAGACCACCCTCTTATGCAATGACCATGTTCAACTATGAATTCTACACACTGAAACTTCTTGAGATTTTTTTAGCACTCGAGCTAAACTTTAAATGTACATGTACATAATGTTTTATTGTTTGAAAATCTGTAGTTTCTTGATCCATGTTTCTTCTTATAAAAAGGAAACAAAATGCCGCTTTAAATGTAGATCAACAATGTTCCATTGTCTTGTCTTATTTGAACTGTCCTTCTTTGAACAAGCCTTTCTTTTTAGCTAACTACCTCACTATATAACAGAGTGAACAAAAACATGGTCTATATAAAGGGCGTCGTGTTAGTTTAGGGGCCAAAAAAAGTACATGTAATATTACAAAATTTGTCAAAAGTCTCGCAATACTTCATTAGTATGATGCCTAATTCTAATTAAATCCTTGTTCCACCGTGGAAATGTAGCTTAAAATGTCTAGCCCATTTCGGTCGATTTCTTATAGTATATCTTGTATTGTGTTTGTTTGATTCCATATTATGCTTAAAATGTAACGCTTTTAATTGCCTAATGTTTACTAGTGACATAATTATGTCGTCCATTCTCTGCAGACACCATAATAAAGATAATAGGAATAGGACATGTAACATTGTTGCAACAAAGGGGAGACAAGTCCAAATAATTGTACTCAACGGATGAATATCGTTATATATTTTGCTAGGAGCTATCCAGCCTCCGAGACGTAAAAGTGCAGATATCTATAAAATTGATTCAGCATTTGGAGTCGAATTATTGAGACTAAGGGGAAGAAATCGGCAGGAAGGTAGCCGAATATCAGTTAAAAAGAGTATCTTTGCAATAGGTCATTTTAAGTGATCCCGTCGTATCTGTTCATGCTACATTTTAGGAATCTAAAATATACTGACCCCAAGCGGTTCAGTACAATTCTCTAATATCATACCTTCTTTATATTATGTATAACTCATTTTATATAACTGTTACATAGTTGTTTTATTCTTATTTTTGTGAATGCACATGTTTAAATGCATGGGATACAAGACGTTCTCAATTATTTTCATGAACCATTTAGTTAGAAACAATAACATGTAAATATGAAACATATCATATTTCGGAAAACGAGCCATATTGATAAATTGTCTCCCTTTAGCAATAGTAAAACGCCAATTTATTCGACGAAAGCTTGTCTCTAGCTCACGTCCATTTTACTATGACACATTATTCGTTACTGCATTTTGAAAATCTGTGTTTTCTATCTGCATGGTGATTCCAGAAAGTTTTTATGTGTTTACATATGTTAAATAGTTGTGCTTGTGTGAGGAATTAAATGATCAGTTTTATTTAGTGGAACATATGTGTACCTTGTGCATACTGCAATCCATTTTAGAACATATAAAATATAATGTAAAATATTCTTATTTATACATGTATAAGAATGACTTTCAAACTTTTGTTTTATCATTTATACTTTTACTTATTGTACTGGTTTTATAAGGTATGAGCATTTTAGCGGCCTGAATGGGCGTATACGACCGACCCCAGCATTTGTCCCATAATGCTGTTAAACTTGAATTAATTGTCTAAAGGATATATTGTTTTGTAAGAGGTGCCACCCTCCTAATTGCTAAAGGATTCTAATTTTGCGTGCCAAACGAAGGGTAGTGCTGCGGCAAATGAAGGGTAGTGCTGTGGCAAATGAAGGGTAATGCTGCGGCAAAATTCTGCCTGTGTTTATTTCTATGGCTATTTAACTGCTTTGCCGATTTCAGTCTCAATTGCTGTAAAAACAAAGACATCGAATACGTTAAGATTTACGTTATGCGGCTACACGTAGCACATTTGCTGGTCAATAAAATGGTCATTCGGATTCGAATTCCAAGTTCAAGGTGACATTCTGACCATGATTCTTTTTTCGAGCGTCACCATACGTTGTACCGGTCCTTAAATTTGAGAGGCAAAGACATATGTATTTATCAGTTGCTTCCGACAGAAAGGTCTATGATCGTGTTAATATTTTAAGGAACTGCCATCATCGGAGCTTTATGTTACAACATTCTGCACTATATAAGGGAAGTTACTGCAGCTTGGAGTTTTCCACTTTCTAACAGGTCAACTCCCCACAGCGGTTACTTCCCCTTACAGTATACAGTAACATTTGAGAGCAGAGCGGATTTCACTTCAAATCGCTATGAGGAGTTTGCTTACATTGTTTATTTCAGCAAATGGCCGAGACAAGCACCAGAAGTGACAATTTCGAAGGTAGCTAGGACAAAAAATCGGGATCCCTCGCTCACGTGGACAATGCTGTACCGGTTGTTGTGCTTATAAGAAAACATCTAAAAATCTAAAACATATTTATCAATAAATCTTTTATTTTAATGTCGGTTTTAGCGTCCGAAGACCGGTAACGAGTCACCGTTAAGACAAGCTTATTGTTTTTACAATTTTCACCAGCAATAATCATTTTGTTGTTTACCGACTTTTAATAAACCATTTCCAATGGTAACACTGCAGTTAGGGGGTCAGACCTGTAATATTCTAACCATAAACTCGCGATTACTGAAGTGGGTGAAAATAATAAAACACTGCAAAAAGGGTTTCTAATGTATCTTGTGAAATTAATAAAAGCTGAACACTCTGGTCAAACTGTTCAGTGTCTATTGTTACATGGGTATAATCGAAAAAGACTTGGCCTTACCAGTGCCACAGTAGTGGTAGTTTCCTTAGACAAGACACACATATTGCCACATCGTCTCATTTTTCGAGGCTGATTCTATCTTGATTGAGTTTCGAGACCGATTTATATAAGTTGTAAGAACTTTTTCCCAATCGAGAGTAAATAAATTAGAATAAATAACGTCCCTGGCATAACATACACTTATTCAAGATGTTATTTACTTTATATCTAAAGATTTAATCATCCTTGAATTCCGTGCATTGTTCCAGCGAAAATCCAACTTAATTATGCCATCTCAAAAGAAGTTCTCTCTCACAAAGGCTTCAACAACACCAAGGACCTCATTATCACTGTCAAAATGCCTCCAACACAATTCATATTTGAGTCTAGGAAAGTGGTAAAATCAGAGATCCGAGGGTGAGATAAATTAAGGGAATGTACAAGGAGTGTAAAGTTTACTCAGTAGCTGCAGCTACTTCAAATTGTGAGATGTGAGGTACATTATCTTGAAGCAAAAAGGTACCTAATCTTCGCTTTACCATGCATTTTCCTTTTATGCTCTCGTTACGTTCTCATTATTCATTAGCATAGTACAGTACAGTGAGTGTTTGGCTTCTCTGAATATAATTATCTACCACGACATCATAACTATCCATAAATACCGATGGCATACATGTGGTGCGTGTAAAGAAGTCAGAATAAGGAGAAAATGGTTGGTGAGCTAAGCAGTAGAGCAAACAGAGATAAGTCTCAAACACCAGGCCATAGCAGGTACAACAAACAACGGACGAGAAGGTCTGGGTTCCGGGCATTAACAACTGTGGGACAAAGCTGACATATTGGTGAGAAGATCGACATTACCATAGAGGGGAAATTAATTTGCACGAGTTCCCTTCATTGACACATGTATAATAATGTTGCCTGATACCTGTACGGTAGTAGAAACGTTCAGAAGTCCCAGCTGCCCTCTGTTTGAGACCATACAATCTATTTCTTCTTGCCCACTAGCATTATCGAAGGGGATGTATAGGTGACGCCATTACCAGGTATAGTGTGAGATGGTGAACATAAAAGAGAAAGACATTAAGAATGAAAATTTCCCTGAAACATACAGGAATCCAGTGTACCAACTCAGAAAAGGACAGAAGATACATGCCAAAAAAAAAAAAAAAAAAAAAAACACGAAACCCCCCCCCCCCACCAAACACAACAATTCTGCAGTAATCCATGATGTATAAAATGTAGATGGACCAAGGAAGCACAAAACTCTCCGGTCCGTAAGGAAAATAGTGATACTGGTGGAGTTTACTGTTCCCTAGGAGGAGAGAGAAGATGAGGTGTGTAAGTTCAATAAGGGTTAATAAGGGTTAATACAATGTACCAATACTTAAATGACCTAAACAGAGACAGAGTTGGAAGACGCGGATCTCCATAGTAAAGAGTGCCTTGTTGGCAATGGCTAAGACACAGTGAACCTTCACGGTAGAGAATGCCCCGTTAGCCCAGGTTAAAATGGTAGGGAATGCGAAGACGCAGTGAACCTTTACGACAGAAAGCGCCCAATTTGCTCTGGCTAAGACCCAGTGAACGTTTACGATAGAGAGTGCCCCGAAAGTTTAGTTTATACTAATTCATTTAAGCTCGACTGTTAAAAACGTTTGCAGCTTATCGAGTCACACTCGCTTTCTGGAAAAAACAGTGCTGGTGTCATTGAGGACGTACAGGGGTTTGACCCAGCAACCTGCGGGATGAGCGACAAACACCTTAACCTTTATATCACCACTCCCCTTGGTGCCCCGTTGACCCAGCCAAAGACGGAAGAGAATACCTAGTTGACCCTGGCTAAGACGCAGTGAACCTTCACGGTAGAGAGTGCCCAGTTGGCTCTGGCTAATCGGAAGAGAGTGTCCAGTAAGCACTAGCGAAATCCGCAAAAAACTTTCTTGATAGAGAGTCCAGTTTGGCCCTGGCTAAGACGGTAGAGAGTGCCCGGTTGGCCCTGGTTAAGACGCAATGAACTTTTACGGTAGAAAGTGGCCAGTTGGCTCTAGCTTAGACGGAAGGGAATGCCCAGTTGGCTCGGGCTGATACGATTGAGAGTGCCTTGGACCTGGCTAAAGCATAATGAACCTTTACAGTAGATAATGCTCAGTTGGCCATGGCTAAGACGGTAGAAAGTGCCCAGTTTACTCTTGGTTAGACGGTAGGGAGCGCCCAGTTGTCTCTGGCTATGACGGTAGAGAGTCGCATTCGGTCCTGGCTAAGACGGTTGTGAGTGCCCAGTTGGCCCTGACTCAGACCGTATACGGTTCGCAGTTCGCCCTCGCTAAGACATAGTAAACCTTCACGGCAGATACTGCACACTTGGCTCTAGTAGAGAGTGACCACTTGCCCCTGGCTAAGATGGTAGAGTGCCAAGTTGCCCAGGTTAAGATGCAATGAACCTTCAGGGTAGAGCTTGTTAAGTTGGCTTTCGCTAAGATGACAGGGTGTGCCCACTTGGCTCTGCTTAATACGGCTGAGTGTCCAGTTGACCTAGGCTTAGACGACAGAGACTGCCTAGGCGGCCTTGGCTAAATCTCAATAAACCTTTACGATAGAGAGTGCCTAGTTGGCCATGGCTAAGACGATTGAGAGTGCCCAGTTTGCACTGATTAAGACGTTAGAGATTGCCCGGTTAGTCCTCGCTTAGACGATAGAGAGTTCCTAGTTAGCCTTGGCTAAGTCGTAATTAAACTTTCATAGTAGGGAGTGCCAAGTTGACCCTGGTAAAGATGGTAGAGAATGTCCAGTTTGACTTAGCTGACACGATAGAGAGTGTCCAGTTGGCTCTATCTGCCCTGCCATCTAGAGGATCTGAGATAATGGGCGAAACACAACGTGACAAATTGGGATTGTGCTGAAGACATGTACGCTAAGCAGTTTTGATTGCTAATACCGGTATTCAGTAGGTAGAACTGTAATACAGATTCATATAAGTTTGATTATAAATATGGCAATATTCATTATTTAGAATGAATCAGTGATTAATGTCTCATTCAAAATAATGATTGCAAATTTGAACATTAAATCACTTTAAGATAAATGATATAGACTTAATAAGCATAATAGCTTTGGGTCCCCTTTCAAGTGTCGCTTTTATGGTTTATATTTCTATAACATGTATCTAAAGACAGCAGATTTTCCTTAGTTTGATTTTACATAATCTCAATGTAGTCTAACAAAATACAGGATAAGTGGCATTAGAAAAGCACTAGAAATGTCCCTCAACTTGGAGCCATTGAAGTTCAGCCCCACGTGGAGTGTACGTCGCAGAGCAGGCACAGGGTCACGCCAGATATTTGACTTCGGTCTTCTAGATGACGGGGCCCTGACCAACGACCAGGGGTGTGGCTCTAGATAGGGATGTTTGTTTACGGAACCAGCTATCCTGAACACCACAGATGGCAACTCTCTGTTTAAGACGAAAAAGGATGGTTCAACGATGAACGTTTGACGGCTCTCGCCAGATATTTGACTTCGGTCTTCTAGATGACGGTGCCCTGAACAACGACAAGGGATGTGGCCCTAGATAGAGTTGTTTGTTTACGGCACCAGTTATCCTGAACACCACAGATGGCAACTCTATGTTTGAGACTAAGAAGGACAGCTCAACGAAGAACGTTTGACGGCCTTGTGTCGGCGATGTATGTGGGGTAGCGGGCATCAACAAAGAAGAAGATGACCTGCCTTGGCTATCGTCAGTTGAAATGGAGGACTAGATATCTGCTTTGCTATTGTCATATAACTTTATCCAAACGAAAGACGAAGTAAAGTCCACACTTTCATTAAAGTCTCTACATTCACTTAAGCGACACTAGTGGCAATATATTTCGGAAATATGGGTTTAATCGGCGCCGAGTATAAATACACTCATATATTGGATTGCCATTGAGCACTAGAATCCCTGTTCTACTTACGTGTCCCTCGGTGTGTTTGTTTTAATATAATATTACCCTCAAAATGGCCACATTGGTAAAAATGATACTGAAAACACAGTGGATGCTTTAAAACATATAAGAAATAAATTTTATTAAAGTTATTTCTGTTATTGACAGATATAAACTAAGATATACATAACCGAAAAGGTTGATTTTTTATTTTTGATAGTCAAAAAAGATTTATACAGTTTTCCTCTATATCTAATGTGAATGAAACTGTTATACAGATTACTATTTTAGCGTACGTTATTACCATGGCAATGTTTATTATTTTAAGAGTATAAATTATTGATTAATGTTTTATTTAAAATTATTTTGTTCACTTTGAACGGTAATATCACTTTAATGGTAACCTTTATACTAGTTTTAGAAATTTGTATGTATGCGCTCGTTTTTGTGCGATTTCTCAACATATCCGGGATATAAAGGTAACATAAAGATTTGTGAAATTTAAAGAGAGATTACGACACGTGATCATATTCTCATTACATTCTGTTTTCCTTTTTCAGAAATGTGTATGTATACGCTCGTTTTTGAGCGAATTCTCAATATGTCCGGGGTATAAAGGTAACATAAAGTGATGTGAAATTTAAAGCGAGGCTACGACACGTGATCAACTTCTCATTACATCCTGTTTTCTTTTTAAATGAGTAGTTATGTGCCTATTGTACGCTTAACTTGTTTCGATTCGCCCCGTTGCATTTCGTACATTAATAATTTACCGTTGTACATTTAAGATATTTATATATTTTTAACCACGACTGACTAAGGCCATTTGCATAAAATTACCTTTACGTTAACCGCTACAGTATTGTTTTACGTAAGGAGATTTTTGTATGCGTATGTATATAATGACACCGGTAGTTAAAACTGGGCTCTTATTTTGCTGTTTGGAGAAATAACTGAATTTAATCAGGAAATAAAACGTTCTGTATGGGCATTGCGAAAAGGTAAATAACATTTTAATACGTTTAGTATATATGTTTACAGATATTTAAGTCATTTTGGCAATCAAAACTTTGTACTAAATACATATTTACATTTAATGTCAGGAAATGGGAATAAAAACGTTATAAAAGTCTATAACTCCCGCACGGTATTTTTACCTTTTTTAAACGCAAGATTTTCAATATTATGGATTTTACACTTTCACAGTGTCCTAGCGTACAGTAAGCCAAAACGGAAGTTGCTGATCTGTACGCTGATGATCAGTTAGTTGTTTGCACTAATAACAGCCACCACGGTCTAGATTTTGTATTGAAAGTTTATTTAAATCGTCTTTTTTGAAGGAGATATTTTTAAGGTGAGTGTACCAGTTATTTATACTTTTATTGTGATCATCTTTGCTTCAAGTAAGATGTAGTATAGTTGCAATCAAACTTCCTTATCAGTTTGATCACTGTCAAATTGTCGAAAAGGCCAGAAAAATTTGACTTTGTGTTCGCATATTTCATTGTGTATATAGTTTCTGGTTTATAATTGTAAAAAAATTTTCTTACTCGTAGACGGCTTTAAATCGAGATTAAATGACTGATGCAGAATAAATCACTGTTTTGATCCGTCAGTGAAAATTACCGGACTGTACGCTCAATTGCAACTGTACACAATTGTTAATTGTGCAGAAGTATGAAAAGATCTGTACGCTTAGTTGTCGAAATAATATGATATTTCTGATAAATTTAGTTCATTAATGAATGATAGGGGGGTTTTTTTTTTTTTTTTTTTTTTTTTTTTTTTTTTTTTTTTTTTTTTTTTTTTTTTTTTTTTTTTTTTTTTTTTTTTTTTTTTTTTTTTTTTTTTTTTTTTTATTGTTTTTTATTTTTTTTTTTTTTTTTTGTTTTTTTTTTTTTTTTTTTTTTTTTTTTTTTTTTTTTTTTTTTTTTTTTTTTTTTTTTTTTTTTTTTTTTTTTTTTTTTTTTTTTTTTTTTTTTTTTTTTTTTTTTTTTTTTTTTTTTTTTTTTTTTTTTTTTTTTTTTTTTTTTTTTTTTTTTTTTTTTTTTTTTTTTTTTTTTTTTTTTTTTTTTTTTTTTTTTTTTTTTTTTTTTTTTTTTTTTTTTTTTTTTTTTTTTTTTTTTTTT